>CM042544.1:18031755-18191755 GCA_023630585.1 Cranoglanis bouderius
TATTTTGCACTGTCAAATCATCCTACTATTGCCTAATAAGAATCTTCGGCAAAGTTACACTGAGGACTGAATGAGTCCTCTAATTCTAACTATAGTCAGTATGCTAAGTTTTGTGGACGGGGGTTCAGTGAGCCAAAAAAAAAAAAAAAAGTTATAAACTCCAAATGTTTAGATGTTTTCTGATATGATCCACTGACGTATTGTAAGATGACTGACACAACACAGATCACGCACATGAGCATGTCTGTGGTGTTTTGTATGACCTTGTATACGCTTGCAGAGAGTTACTAAGAGTATGAGTATCAGATTAGTGCACTGTGTCAATAATGAAAAATGGTATCCCTGTAATTCAGCTTTGGAATAAGCGCAAATACTGTTAACAGTTTATAACTCATCCTTCTGTTTACTGCTCCTCAGAGCTTAGTGGTACTTTGTAAATGATCCTAATCAGGTTGGATGTATTCTCAGTGGATATTCACAGCACCTTTCTCTATTCTACATCAAATTATTAACCCGTGCCACCAGTAGTTTATGACCTGTTTATTAAATTTCTGCAAATAATGTAGCTGTCAGGATGGACGTGATGGACATGGACATGAGTTTATTGCAAACTTTTCAGATCCTAAACTTTTTTTTTTTTTTTTTTTTTTCTTCCATCAAAAGTATGAAGCTAATACACCTCTGCTTGTATTTCTTTTATTTTATACATACTCTAATATGTTTTAATGCTAATCCTAACACTGCAGAATGTGGAGTACATGTTTGGCATCGTTGGGGTTCCCATCATTGAGGTTGCCATGGCAGCCCAGGCTGCCGGCATCAAGTATGTGGGCATGCGCAATGAACAAGCGGTAAGAGCACAGCCCTTCACAAGCAGCTAAAGGAATAAAAACTTACACAGAGCTATGCAGCTACAGTATAAAGTAATGGATTTTAATGACTGCTGATCAGTATCATGCAGAGTACATGAAGAAATCATCACAAACAACTTGAATTGTGTTGAGTTGTTAAAAATCCAAACTAGAATTGATTAATTACTTATGCGCTTGTACTCTACAACAATCACTGCCTCTTCAATCTTTTTGCTTTTGCACTTATTTAGTTACGTAGACCAGTCTATCATGTGTACATATTCTCCAAGAATTTTTTTTTCGTTCTACCTTCTGCTGCTTGCTCTTTTTGTAAGTCAGTCTAGATAAGAGTTTGTGCTAAATTGTTGAATGTAAATATACATAAATGAAAATGAACGAAAATATTTTACACAGATGAAATGTTATTGACAGTTTTGCTTTGATTTGTATATACAGTACTGTGCAAATGTACTGTATAGCCACATTTTTTTATTAATACATAAACCGAATTTTTTATTAATACATAAAAAATAATAACTTTGTCTTAGACATTTATTTTTTTTTCAGTGAAAGATATTTCCACACATTACTTTTCCAACCAAAATGAAATGTTATAGACAAAAATTTGTAAGTCAGTAAAGAGGGTAAATTTTTATGTAATAGACCAATTTTCAGACAAAAAAAAAGTCAGGTTTTACCTGCAAAAACAAAAGCAACATCTTTGGAAGAACTGTGGCAGATTCTCCAATATGCTTAGGAAAAAACACCCTTTAATTTACTAAAAAAAAAAAAAAAAAAAAAAAAATGTACCTGAGCCTACTGATGTATTTTTTTAAAGACGATGGATTGTCGTGCCAAATATTGCCATTTTTTTGTTTTTCTGTTTGCTGCTCTTTATAGAATTTTTTTAAATGTATAAAATGTTTCATTTCATTAATATGAATGCGTCTTAGTTTTACAGCATTTCTTACATACACCTGCCTGTATATTCCAGTATACAGTATATTTCATTTAATGCACATCTCTGTTTTCAACAGGCCTGTTATGCTGCTTCTGCAATTGGATATTTAACAGGACAGTATGTGTTTCCCTTAATTGATTTCTCGTCTACTATAAGTGGGTTTGCTTTTTGTGCCTAAGCATTCACCTTTCTTGCTCTTTGCTACCCTGTCACAGTCCAGCAGTGTGTCTAGTGGTGTCTGGACCTGGGCTGATCCATGCACTTGGTGGAATGGCTAATGCTAACATGAACTGCTGGTAATGAGTTTGAATACCCATTGAATGTGTGATTCCTTGTACTATGCACAAATGAACTTTTTTTTCTTTAATTCCAGGCCTGTGGTAGTCATTGGAGGCTCCTCAGATCAGAATCAGGAGACAACTGGAGCATTTCAGGAATTTCCGCAGGTGGTTATGCATTATGTTTTTGGGTTGTCCATCTGTTCTTCCATCCCTCCATGCCTCTGTATGAGATTCTCATTAGCACGATATCTCAAGACTGGTTGTAGGATTTATTTGGAATTATCATTGTAACCAGGAAAAGAACTGATTGGTTTTTGAAATTGATCAAAGCAAGGTCACAGTTACAGCAAGATCAAATGTCTGAAATAGTATTTCTTCAATAGTTTCCTTCCTGTTTGAAGCGTAGTTACAGTAAGTGTATTTCTGGTATACAAATTACTAACAAGAAGGACTAGACTTGTTGGTGGCTAGGCATCCCCACTGATGCAGTTATTGTTGGGTTCTGTTGTTTTTTTAACCCTACATCAAATGTAGACATCAAACTGAATTTCTCTCCTCTTTTCTCGATCAGGTAGAAGCCTGTCGCCTTTACAGCAAGTTTTCAGCCCGACCAGGCAGCCTAGTTATGATACCAGCTGTAGTTGAAAAGGTAAAATTAGATTATATCTTTTTCTTTTAACAATGGGTAAGACCAAGGAATATAGCTGTGATGTGCGGCAAAAGGTTGTTGAGCTTCACAAAAATGGGAAGTGGCTATAAGAAAATAGCACAAGCATTAAAAATGCCCATTTCCACCATCAGGGCAATAATTAAGAAGTTCCAGTCAACTAGAAATGTTATGAATCAACCTGGAATTGGACGTGTGTCTATATTGTCTCAACGAACTGTGAAGAGGATGGTTCGAGTGGCCAAAAAATCTCTAAGCATCACAGCTGGAGAATTGCAGAAGTTAGTTGTGTTTTGGGGTCAGAAAGTCTCCAAAACTACAATCTGAAGTCAGCTACATCACCACGAGTTGTTTGGAAGGGTTTCAAGTAAAAAGCCTCTACTCTCATCCAAAAACAAACTCAAGCGTCTTCAGTTTGCCAGACACTACTGGAACTTCAAATGGGATCGGGTTCTATGGTCAGATGAAACCAAAATAGAGCTTTTTGGCAATAAACACCAGAGGTGGTTTTGGTGCACACAGAGAGGTAGCCATATGGAAAAGTACCTCATGCCCGCGGTTAAATATGGTGGTGGCTCTTTAATGTTTTGAGGCTGTTTTTCTTCCAGAGAACCTGGACATTTTTTTAGGATACATGGCATTATGGACTCTACCATATCAACAGATATTAAATGAAAACCTGACTGCCTCTGCCAGAAAGCTTAAAATGGGCCGTGGTTGGATCTTCCAGCAGGACAATGATCCAAAACATACATTAAAATCAACACAAAAATGGTTTACTGACCACAAAATCAAGGTCCTGCCATGGCCATCCCAGTCCCCTGACTTGAAATCCATAGAAAACCTGTGGGGTGAACTGAAGAGGAGAGTCCACCAGCATGGACCTCGAAATTTGAATGATCTGGAGAGATTCTGTATGCACAAAGTATTGACTAAAAGGGTGCCAATAATTGTTGCACACCTATATTTAACAAATATATATATATATTTTGGATAAACCTGTGTTTTGTTTGCAATTGTTTGATATCCATGAAAGCAGAGTATTTTTGTGATTTTTTTTTTTTTAACAAAAGGTTAAAGAATTTTTCACAGCCTTCTTTGCTCATAATTACCAAGGGTGCCAATATTAGTGGAGGGCACTGTACGAGCTTTCTCTGTTGTTTCACCAGGCAGTAAGGAGCAGTATTTACGGTCGTCCAGGAGCATGCTACATAGACATCCCTGGTGACATGGTGAATGCAAGAGTGGATCGAAAAACCATCAGGTGATTCCAGTGATGTCTTTTGTGTGTGATTGTGATTGTTTTTCATCTACGTATTTTTGACTCATCGTTGAGTCTTTTTGATTCATGAATACATTCATGTGATTGAAAACAAGGGCGGTACGGTGGCACAGTGGGTAGTATCACCATGTCACAGTTAAAGGGTCTCCTGTTCGATCTTGAGCTCGGGTTGTTGTCTGTGTGGTGTTTGGGTTTCCTTCAGGTTCTCTGGTTTCCTCCCACCTCCCAAAACATGCCAGTAGGTGAATTGGCCATGCTGAATTGCCCTAGGGTGTGAATGAGTATATGAATGTGTGTGTGTGTGTGTGTGTGTGTGTGTGTGTGTGTGTGTGTGTGTGTGCATGTTGCATGGTATCCTGATCCACATCGACCCTGACCAGGATAAAGCAGTTACTTAACTTTACTCTGAGGTCATTCAGCCAGGTTATGTCTGACTTCAGCTCCTGTGGCTGTGTCACTACAGGTTTCCCTCCTGTTGTCCTCCTCCTCCAGTGAGCCTGGCCAGCAATCACGAGATCTCCAAAGCTGTCACGGTGCTCAAACAGGCCCAGAGACCACTGCTCATCATTGGCAAAGGTGACACTGAAACTATATGTTTCCTTACTTTATTCTACAGGGCATTATTCCTGGTGTAACTGTAGGTGTGTGAGTAGTGCAGTACTTTATATATACTTGAACAGTGAACAGTGTGTGTTGGCCATTGTAGGTGCGGCATACAGCCGGGCGGAGAATGAGATTAAAGAGCTTGTGGAAGTAAGTGGGTTGCCCTTCCTGCCTACTCCGATGGGAAAAGGAGTACTTCCTGATGACCATCCCAACTGTGTGGCTGCTGCCCGCTCCAGGTATGCGCATGGTTGGTCCACTTCCGCTTTAAACTGAATACATTTCTGACACAAATGCTAAATGTTTAGATCTGTTTTTGAATACCATTACTTATTAATCAATGTAAACCCTGAAAAAAGCTGTGTCTGTGTTCCAGAGCTCTGCTGCAGGCAGATGTGGTAGTGCTGCTGGGTGCCAGACTAAACTGGATCCTGCACTTTGGCTTCCCTCCCAGATTTAGCCCTGATATGAAACTTATTCAGGTAGGTTTAGCATAGAGTGCAAACAGACATTTTAGGGCAAACAAACCTCGGCAGCAATCCAGATCTCCTGTTGTCAGGCATAGTAATATTAGATCAGATTCAGCTTTCTAAACTAGACAATTCTGTGTGATGTCCATTTAGCCACCTTTATCTTTAATTTTCTCCCAATATATTCATCCTGGTATACAGTGCCTATAGAAAATCATCATACCCCTTTGAAATAGTCACTTTTTTTGTCTTACAGCCTGAAATCAAAACCCATTAAAAATATATTTTTTGTTCCAGCTTTATTTACACATTCTGCCTTACAACATTCAAGTAACGTAAAAAGGCAACAGTTCGGGGGAAAAAAAAAAATAGTTTAACAGAGTTGGAAAAGTGATCAGTCCCATGATTTAATACTTCGTAGAGCCATCTTTTGCTTTAATTACAGCCATCAGTCTGTTTGGATTTGTCTCTATTAGCTTTGTACACCTAGAGTGGGGAATATTTGCCCATTCTTCCTTGCAGAATTGTTCGGGTTCAGTCACATTTCATGGTGAGCGGCGATTGACTGCTGTCTTCAAGTCCATCCACAGATTTTCAATTGGATTTAGGTCACGGCTCTGACTTGGCCACTCAAGGACATTCACCTTCCTATCCTTAAGCCACTGTGTAGGGAAGATGAACCATCTGCCCATCTTCAGCTGTCTAGCAGAGGGCTGCAGGTTTTCCTCAAGAATTTGGGTGTATTTGGCAGTATCCATTTTCCCTTCAATCCTGACCAATTTCCCAGTCCCCGCTGAAGAGAATAGATGTCAAGGGTTATAATGTGTAAATACAGCTGGCAAATGTTAGATATAATTTATTTTAATTTCCAGGGTGTAATGTGACAAAAGGTAAGGATTTTGACAGGGTAGGATGATTTTCTATAGGCACTGTGTTCAGTGAGATATTTTGTCTAGTTTAATGAAATTGTCTGCCACAATGCAAGCTCACTGCCTGTGCCTACCTTTACTGTCTCTTGCTGGTTTGGATGATTAAAAGGAGTAAATGATTGTGTTGTGTTGGGCTGTGATATTCTGAAGTGTTTATAACTGCACAAGATTTATGCTCTCTCTCTCTCTCTCTCTCTCTCTCCTCTCTCTCTCTCTCTCTAGGTGGATATATGTGCAGAGGAGCTGAGTAATAATGTGAGAGCTACAGCAGCACTACTGGGAGATGTCAGGGCTGTAGTCAGCCAGGTATCCACAACACAGCATGTTGCATGTTATTATGTACAGTTGCAATCAAAATTATTCAACCCCCATTGAAATTTACAGACTTTCAGCTGGTTGCCATGAACAAATCAAACAAACCAATTGAAATAGCTCAACACAAAGAATGCTTCAAGTGGTTTCCCCAAATTCAACTGAAAATGCAACTTATAATGACTTCTCCAGTCTCAAAATAATTTAACCCCTTCTTGGCAGGCGTCTTTAGTACTTAGTAGAGCACCGTTTTGCTGTTATGACCTGCTGCAAACGAGATGAATAGCCAGACACCAGCTTCTGGCAGCGTTCCTGAGGAATCTTAGCCCATTCCTCATGAGCAATGGGCTCCAGTTCAGTAATATTCTTGGGTTTGCGTGCTGCAACCGCCTTCTTCAAATTCCACCAGAGATTTTCTATGGGGTTCAAGTCAGGTGACTGTGATGGCCCTGTAGAATCTTCCAGGAATTCTTCTGCAAACAAGCCATAGTGGAATTTGAGGTATGCTTGGGATAATTGTCCTGTTGGAAGGTCCAATGACGCCCAAGCTTCAGCTTCCTCACAGACGGCATGACGTTTTCTCCTAAAGACTTCCTGATACTTCCATGAATCCATCTTGCCTTCCACACGCTGCAGGTTTCCAGTGCCAGAGGATGCAAAGCACCCCCAGTGCATCACCGAGCCACCACCATGCTTGACTGTGGACAGAGTATTCTTTTCAGCGTATGCTCCATTCTTCTTCCTCCAGACATTCCGCTGATCCATCGTGCCGAAAAGTTTCACAAAACAGAATCCCAAAACTCCTGTGGCTTATTTATATGATTTTGAACATATTGGAGCCGACTTTTCTTGTGCTTTTGGGTCAGTAGTGGTGTACATCTTGGAGTTCTGGCATGGAAACCTTCTGTGTTCAGTATGCGCCTTACTGTGCTCACTGAAACCTCAGTGCCTGTTGCCATCTCTTGCTGCAGGTCTTTTGCAGTCACTTGAGGGTTTTTCAAAACCTGCCTTCTCAGAAATCTGGTTGCAGCTGTTGAAAGCTTCCTTTTTCTGCCCCGTCCAGGTAGTGTAACTGTTCCCTTAACTTTGAACTTGCGAACTATGCTTCCAACGGTGTCTCTAGGAACATTCAGTGCCTTCACTATCTTTTTGTATCCTGTTCCTTGTTTGTGAAGGGTGACGATCTCTTCTCTTAACTTTTTCGACCATTCTTTTGACCTAGCCATATTTCTAACATGCAGTCAAACGTGACACTCAACAAACCCTTAGCCAGTTCAGGTATTTCATGTGTTCCAGCTCAAGCACACCTGGTGCAACTAATGAAGCCCTTGATTAGTTGCATCACGTGTGCTTGAGACAACACCTGTTTTGTATATTTGTGCTGTTGTGAGGGATTCTATTCAGGGGGTTGAATAATTTTGAGACTGGAGAAGTCATTATGAGTTGAATTTACAGTTGAATTTGGAAGCTTGAAGCATTCATTGTGTTGATCTATTTCAATTGCTTTTGTTTGATTTGTTCATTGCAAATAGCTGTAAAGTCTGAAAATTTTGACAATAAACCTGATTTGCAATGGGGGTTGAATAATTTTGATTGCAACTGTATATTAGTATACTTACTTTATAAATTACAGATAAACCTCACAGTAAACTTTGTCAGATGCAAGGTCATGTTTTTTTTTTTTTTTTCTTTAAAGATAGTTTCCAAAAGGGCATCCAAAAGTGTATAAAAATGGGGTTTCAGGCAGTCATAAAGGCAAAATGTGGGCCAATATGTTGTTTTAAACTTTTGTCTTTATTTTGCCCAAAATGTATAAAACACTTTACAGAAGTTTAGGGGTGGGTGGATTTGAGGTGATGGCTTATCAGTGTTTTTACAGGTGCATCTCAATAAATTAGAATGTCGTGGAAAAGTTCATTTATTTCAGTAATTCAACTCAAATTGTGAAACTCGTGTATTAAATAAATTCAATGCACACAGACTGAAGTAGTTTAAGTCTTTGGTTCTTTTAATTGTGATGATTTTGGCTCACATTTAACAAAAACCCACCAATTCACTATCTCAACAAATTAGAATATGGTGACATGCCAATCAGCTAATCAACTCAAAACACCTGCAAAGGTTTCCTGAGCCTTCAAAATGGTCTCTCAGTTTGGTTCACTAGGCTACACAATCACGGGGAAGACTGCTGATCTGACAGTTGTCCAGAAGACAATCATTGACACCCTTCACAAGGAGGGTAAGCCACAAACATTCATTGCCAAAGAAGCTGGCTGTTCACAGAGTGCTGTATCCAAGCATGTTAACAGAAAGTTGAGTGGAAGGAAAAAGTGTGGAAGAAAAAGATGCACAACCAACCGAGAGAACCGCAGCCTTATAAGGATTGTCAAGCAAAATCGATTCAAGAATTTGAGTGAACTTCACAAGGAATGGACTGAGGCTGGGGTCAAGGCATCTAAAGCCACCACACACAGACGTGTCAAGGAATTTGGCTACAGTTGTCGTATTCCTCTTATTAAGCCACTCCTGAACCACAGACAACGTCAGAGGCGTCTTACCTGGGCTAAGGAGAAGAAGAACTGGACTGTTGCCCAGTGGTCCAAAGTCCTCTTTTCAGATGAGAGCAAGTTTTGTATTTCATTTGGAAACCAAGGTCCTAGAGTCTGGAGGAAGGGTGGAGAAGCTCATAGCCCAAGTTGCTTGAAGTCCAGTGTTAAGTTTCCACAGTCTGTGATGATTTGGGGTGCAATGTCATCTGCTGGTGTTGGTCCATTGTGTTTTTTGAAAACCAAAGTCACTGTACCCGTTTACCAAGAAATTTTGGAGCACTTCATGCTTCCTTCTGCTGACCAGCTTTTTGAAGATGCTGATTTCATTTTCCAGCAGGATTTGGCACCTGCCCACACTGCCAAAAGCACCAAAAGTTGGTTAAATGACCATGGTGTTGGTGTGCTTGACTGGCCAGCAAACTCACCTGAACCCCATAGAGAATCTATGGGGTATTGTCAAGAGGAAAATGAGAAACAAGAGACCAAAAAATGCAGATGAGCTGAAAGCCACTGTCAAAGAAACCTGGGCTTCCATACCACCTCAGCAGTGCCACAAACTGATCACCTCCATGCCATGCTGAATTGAGGCAGTAATTAAAGCAAAAGGAGCCCCTACCAAGTATTGAGTACATGTACAGTAAATGAACATACTTTCCAGAAGGCCAACAATTCACTAAAAATGTTTTTTTATTGGTCTTATGAAGTATTCTAATTTGTTGAGATAGTGAATTGGTGGGTTTTTGTTAAATGTGAGCCAAAATCATCACAATTAAAAGAACCAAAGACTTAAACTACTTCAGTCTGTGTGCATTGAATTTATTTAATACACGAGTTTCACAATTTGAGTTGAATTACAGAAATAAACTTTTCCACGACATTCTAATTTATTGAGATGCACCTGTATTGTAATATGCCTCACAGCAGCAGAAGGCTCTAAAACTGTAGATTTAATCACAAACTTACTTTTAATAAGCATTTTTTCCTGAATTCAAATCTAGCTGGTAGAAATCTTGAAATCAAACACATGGATGTATCCAGCAGACACAGAGTGGTGGACAAACCTGAAAGAAAAAATGTCTTCCAATGCTCAGATATCAAAGGTAAGGGCCTGACCAAAAAATTGGTCATGGATCAAATTGATGCACATAATTTTGCTCAGTGCTAATTTAATTTCTGTGTTTTACCTGTGCACTTGAAATAAATGGACCTTTTTTCATATGCAGGCTCTTTCTCTCCAAAACACTCTGCCCATGAACTACTATACAGCATTCCACCACATCGCTGAACTCCTACCCAAAGACTGTGTCATTGTCAGCGAAGGAGCCAACACCATGGACATTGGCCGCACCATGCTGCTCAATTACTTCCCCAGACACAGGTCTTTCACATCAGTCTATCCCTTAATTTCCCCCCAATTTGGTCTGGCCAGTTCCCTCCCACAAGCTAACACTCACATAATCACGTGACCGCTACCAACTGGGGAGGGTGGCGCAAACACGTGCTTCCTCCAAGAAGAGAACTACCCTCTTCCGCATATGTTAGTTTACAGATTGGCTAATGTTGATCTGATTGACTGGAGAAAGTGTATGAGTTTCTAAATTCAGCAACACTACAATCACTTATTTCCACTTATTCCATTTACAGCTGAGAACTTGACTCCTTGATGATCCATGAATTGGCACCATAGACCTTAAAATGTGAAAACAATACAGCAAGGTTTGAAACATAATGTTAAATACATGGCAGCACTTAGGTCATCTTGTGATCTCTTCTGCAGGCTGGATGCAGGGACATTCGGCACCATGGGAGTGGGACCTGGTTTTGCCATTGCGGCAGCAGTACTGGAGCAGGCCCAGCACACAGGCAGAAGAGTGGTGTGTGTGGAGGGAGACAGTGCATTTGGCTTCTCAGGCATGGAAGTAGAGACCATGTGCAGGTAAATCTCATGCTTTTAACCACTCAGTGGCCAGGATTATAGTTGAGGTGTGACTGTACATGCATGTGTGGTGGACACAGCAGGAATGCAAGTGACATTGTTCACATATTGGCCTGTGTACCTTAGATACTGTACATCTGGAGGATTAAAAGCAACATCCACTTGCACGGCAAAGTTAAAATGTCCCAGTCTGGGACAAGTTTCTATTTCAAACTCCGAAAAATCGATTTGAGATTTCATAATATTCTGGGACACATATTTATACCATTTATAACTTTCCACTTTTGTTGTGATTGTTGTCATGAGCATCTCAAGTCAAAAACTATGACTATACATTAAAAAATATTCACAAATTATTCCATTAATTATTATTATTATTATTATTATTATTATTATTATATGTCTTTTGAACAGGTATAAGCTGCCAGTCATCATCATTGTCATCAACAACAATGGCATATATAGTGGTGTAAATACAGAGACATGGAGGGAAATGGAGAAGATGGGAGACATGACCACTATGTGAGTCCTACATCTCTTCACTGACACCTTGACAGGCTATTAGCAAAACTACTGATGAGGAAGCACGGGGTCAGTACACTGGGGTCCAAAAGTCTGAGACCACATTGAAAATCCTGGATTTTTTTTTTTTCATTTAAAATTGGAAATAAACAAAGGGTTTTAGAATTTTGAAACATTTAAAACAAAGAAAGTAAATGCTCAATATTTTGAATATTTAATATATAATTCATTTCTAGGTCCCTGAAGCACCTAGCACATCTCCAAGGAATCATTACTTTACAGACAAGTGACAAATGCTAGTTTGTAACAACAAGACAGTTTCAAACACAAGTGCATACAAAATACAAAAGGTAATCACCCGTGAGAAGTGAAGCAGTGACATCTTGTGCTACGAGCCTCTTTAGAACTCAGAGAGACACAGGCCACATGCCCTGAAGTTGAAGGCTTGAGTTGAGCCCTGTGATGCCTGAAATGCCAAGATAAGACAATAAAAGAATTTGATTCTTGCTGCAACAAGAAGCCAATGCTGTGACATCAATACAGATGTTATATGAGAGAACTTGGGGAGGTTATAAACTAGTTAAGCAGCAGCATTCTGAATAATCTGTAAAGGTGTTTTGCATATGAATGAAGACCATTGAGAAGAAAGTTGCATTAATCAAGTCTAGAAATTACTTGTACAATAAGTTGAGAAAATTCTGTGGTCACATCTTCTGATATTATGAAGAAGTAATATGAAGAAATATCTGGTGGTTGATGCAATGTTCATGTTGAAGTTAAAATCACATTATTCACAATGGTGATTTACATCCAGCAGAGGGAAAGTACCTAGTTGAGTGCATAAGTATTTGGACAGTGACACAATTTTCAGAATTTTGCCTTTGTACACCACCACAATGGATTTGAAATGAAGCAATCGAGATGTGATTGAAGTGCAGACTTTCAGCTGTAATTCAAGGGCTTAACAAAAATATTGCATTAACCATTTATGCAAATGGAGTCCCTCCATTTTCACAGGCTCAGAAGTAATTACACAGTTGACTGACAAGCAGTTTCATGGCCAGGTGTTTTCTGTTCCCTCGTCATTTCATGACAAATTAAGGAGATAAAAGGTCTGGAGTTGATTCCAAGCGTTGAATTTGCATTTGGTAGCTGTTCATGGGAACTCACAATATGCGGTCCAAATAGGTACACGTGAAGGAGGCCATCATGGAGGCCAGCTGTAAAAATAATCAGATCTGTCAGAGAGACAGCAGAAACTTTAGGAGTGGCCAAATCAACAGTTTGGTACATTTTAAAAAGAAGGAATGCACTGGCGAGCTCAGTAACACAAAAGGCCTGGAAGAACCACAGAAGACAACTAAAGTGGATGATCGCAGAATTCTTTCCTTGCTGAATAAAAACCCATTCACAACATCTAGCCAAGTCAAGAACTTGAGTGGCAAAGCATCTCAAGGGAGGAAACTCAGCATTTGATGATGTCCATGGGTTCCAGACTTCAGGCAGTCATTGGCTAGAAAGGATTTGCATCCAAGTATTAAAAATAATCCTAATATTTATTATTGTTAGTTTGTCCAATTACCTTTGAGCCATTAAACGGTTAATGTAATATTTTTGTTAAACCCCTTGAATTAAAGCTGAAAGTCTACACTTCAGTCATATCTTGATTGTTTCATTTCAAATCCACTGTGGTGGTGTACAGAGGCAAAATTACGAAAATTGTGTCACTGTCCAGATACCTATGAACCTGAATGTATATCAAGTCGGGTTTGTCAAGGTTTCAGCTGACAAGTCTTCATCCAGACAGAGTTCAAATCCCAGCACTACCAAGCTGCCACTGTTGTACCCTCCACTGTTGTATCCTGTCTCAATTGTAAGTCGCTTTGGATAAAAGCAACAGCTAAATGAGAGATGGAAATTTAATAATTTAGACCAGGAACTGACCACTGAGGCACTCCACTAGTAATGAAATGAGGTATTGATTGGCATTCCCATGTCAGCAATAGTGGAATTGAGCATCTGGTGATTTACAGTGTCAAAGACAACATACAGGTCTAGAAAGATGAGAACAGAAGACTTGGAGTGTTGTCTGGCTTTGTGACTGCTAGGAGGGCTGTCTCTGTAGAATTCATGGTCTTGTAAACAGACTGGATAGCATCCAGTACGTTCTTGCTCTTTTCGCAGTATGTTAATGAGAATATTGTCATGCATTTGTGTCTATTTCAGAGCACCTCCAGTGACACTCCTGCCCGAGGCACGTTATGAGCAGGTAATGTGTGCATTCGGGGGCCGCGGCTATCTGGTCAGGACAGTAGAGGAACTGCGCACTGCCCTACAGCAGAGTTTGAATGAGACAGCCACCCCAAGCCTAATTAACGTGCTCATAGACCCGACCTCGGACCGAAAGCAACAGGTATATGTACACTCCTCTAGCATCTGGGTAAAAACCCATACTTAGCAAGGTGAAATCATTTTACAAGCACAGTCTAAATGTGAGAATGTAAGCTTATGTTATTCCTTGTGTCGGTTATGGTAGAATTAAAGGTTGCATGTTATATTGACTGTGGACCAACACTGGCTGCACAACTCAATATGAGATTTATTATTTGCGTTAAAGTTGGATATATTTTCTCTGTCTTACTTTTGAGGAATTGGCTAGAGTTTCATGCTATGATTTATTGTCAGATTGGTTGGCCTAGATTTTAGGTGTACACCTCCACTTGCTGTACAGGTGTGTGCGTATCAACTGTATGGAGTCAGTAAGATAAATAATATTTTGAGTGTATTTGTCCTCAGGAGTTAAGCTGAACAGCTCAGTCTGGGTGTACTGCAGCATATTGCATTCGTAAAGATTGATTGCAAATCTGCTCCTTTCTTGGTTTGTTCTCATTCTGTCCCCTAACTCACTTTTGTGTTTGTCTCTCTGTCTGTTTAGGAGTTCCCATGGTTGACTCGCTCTAATCTGTAAGAGAGTAAGAAGAGGAGTTAAGCTGTAATCTTTATCCCTCTTTGATATGATGGATTTACTAAGGACTTTACTAGTGCCTTGCTGTGATATTTTATGATAATGAAAAGCACAAAATGTATTGTAATGGGAAGTGGCAGTGGCACATGCTGATTCAACAGTGCTCTTCTAAACACAGACAACACAACCACCCGATCCTGCACCTTTATGTATTCCCATTAATTACTAGATGTTTTCTAATAAGTAACTTTTTTTTTATATATATAATATGAGGCTCTTTTTTTAGCCACAAACCTGACCTGTGCTTAACCTGTGATTATTGATTTATTGAGCTGTTATCTCTTTATGTAATAAAGAACATCCACAATTGACTCAGCTAACATAAGTTTTAAAATAGGAAAGTCCGGACACAGCAGTTCTTATATGGATTTATATTTTCCAGACACCAAATTCATCCCATGAAGGACTTGTGAATCAGCTGATGAGTTGAACGATTGCGTGTGTTAAATCTGGCCAAATGCTAAACTCTCTGTGTTGTGGCCCTCCTGGATTGTATTCTGATGCCCCTGTTTTAAAAGAACAGTGGTAAATTACACAGAAGTAGTCTGATGACTGAAATTGTGTTTCTTAAACATTTGGAAAAAAAACATTTGTGCAAATTACTTGTCTTTACAAAAATAGAAATAAGGCAATGTGTAAGAACTGCAGCACTTGGGCCGTTAATGGAATATATATGTACTGTAAGTGAAAGTGTTGGAAGTGGTTTGATGTCCAAGGTAAAAAGGGCTCTGGTTAAGCTCAGTTCAGATTCCAGTTAATTAAAGCCTTCCTGTCCTTTGCTTTTCCTGTATGTCAAAGACCATTACCTCACTGCTTTAGCTCAGCAATAAAGCAAGGCAAGACTCTCAATCCTGCAAACAGCTCTCAGGAGGCCAAGAATCACATCACATAAATGATCAAGTTTTTATTGGAGTAATTTACTGAACTATTTGTACAGTTGTAATTATGGATGTCTGACTTGATATGTACTTTAAATTTTACCTCTTTATCCCATTTTTGCAGTCTCGGCCATACAAAGGACATTTTGAATAATATGGATGTACAGTTTCCTATAATCTATACGAGGTGAACATGAGTGCAGTATGGGATGTGTTGTAAATTAAATGTGATTATTAAAATGCACTGCCTGTATTTTACTTGTGCTGATGGATTGGCACCTGTTGTGAATTGCATTAAGCATGTTTCATCCCCACTGCAGGGCTTAAGTGGCCCTCTGCTTAATTGCCATGCCATTATTTCTGAGGGGAAAGAAAGGCCAGTATGTTTCTGCCGCACTGTTTGATACAGTCTGTGTAAATGATGACTAAGAGACTAAATAGATAAAGAGACTAAATAGATAAAGGTTTAATTATACATATACATAACTATAGACAACTGTGCTCCATGTTATATCATATGCAAGGTCATGATTTACTCCAGACGTGACATGTCAGCACGTCTGCTTATTGTGTGTGTGCTTAATATATATGGGGATGCCAGCAGTAAAGGGCCTATACACATGACACATAGTCACCTCAATGTCAACGCAGCATGTCTCTTTATATTAAATGTGCGGCAGGGGAAAACAAACACAGTGACAGTAGTAAGGAGCTAATATTGGCTACAAAGGGCAGCTGACCACTATATATTTAGCACAGGGCCAATGCAAAGGAGCAATTTTAACTGTGGCATGGGCTGGCATTCCCTTTTCTCAAAGGCTTGTGGATAGTGGAGAAGGCAGGGACGTGTGTTTGTGTGTGTGTGTGTGTGTGTGTGTGTGTGTGTGTGTGTGTGTGTGTGTGTGTGTGTGTGTGTTTGTGTGTGTGTGACAGAGAGCGAGAGAGATAGGGGGGGGAGTGTAGTGGTGTGAAGCCTCAGTTCAGTAGCCGGAGTCGTTGGAGCTCTCTGCAGTCAAGCAGCATGTTTCTTTTCACACTCGGACTGTATTTACCTCTCCTCTTTCACTATGCTTCGTCACACTCCTTCATGGACAACATTTTCTCCTTTCCAGCAGGTACGGCCACTCAAGATTAATTTGTGCTTGGGAGCATCATTTTAATCTCTGTTCAGAACCTGGAGCTTGCAGCTTTTGCAGTTATTATTCTATTCCTTGGTTTGACACATCTAAATGTGGAACATTTACATTATCTGTCTTATACTTTTCCATTTTACAGCCACTTGTGTAAAACATAAATGCACAGGTTTCATCAAAGCCAGGATTATTATTGTCTATTTATATGCAGTGAGCTATAATGACAAATGTTTTATTTTTATTGCAGATGTAGTAAAAAAAATATATATAAAAAACCACTTACTACATCTGCAGTAAAAAGAAAATATTTCTCATTACAACGCACTGCATATTGTCCTTGTTTATGCCACTGTGTTTTGTTGAGGTGCTCTGTGCTAATAATGGTAATTACTCGTTCGGCTGATAATGCATCGGATGCATAAGAATACATGAGGAGGACATAAGGGCACGCTTATTCTGTTTCAAAGACTGTTTGACTGTGTCCCTTTTTTTTTGTCCAGTTTAATTGTCTGATGATTATAAATATCTGTATACATTTGCATGTTGTATCACGGAACAATATTTACAGATTATATGTGGACAGTATGAATCATTGAATTTGTAATTCATCTACCTGCAAGAAAAACAGCACTAACAGCATTTTAATATGTTTGCAGCTAGAGAATCCTCAACAAGCAAAGAATAATTAGCAACGCAGCACTGGGGATTAGTTTTCAGCATTTAGAAGGAGAATAAATCTATACTCTTTTTAGTACGTGTAGTATTGTAGTGTTTGAATGCATCTGTTGCATTGTCACAAACTAAGTGACCATTTGCAACAATTCATTATTAGAAAAAATCAAAGTAAAGCCACCACTTTTCAGAAAAGCTATAGTTTTTCTCTTGGCAGTTATCTATATGCCTGACAATCTCAGGGCTGGCTGTCATACTCCAGACCCGAACACTGCTTGTTGTGCTCCTATGCTGCCTGTTTGTTGACATGTTCCTCCTGTTCCCCAACCACAGATCTGGAAGCACTGGAACCCAGGAAGAAATTTAACCCGTGCTGTTTATTGACTCCGCCTCCGCCCCCGTTGTTCCCCCCACCCCCGTCGCTGTGGCACAAGCCTCGGGTACGTCATGTGACTCCTGCACCAGCCATGGTGATTTGTCCTTGGAGTGGTTCCATGAATCCTGTGGTCCCCTCAGATGCTTGTCTTATCTGAGCGTAAAAACGAGGAGGTGTTGATACAGATCAGCAGATGGATCGCGTCATGGTTCTAAAATCATTAGGTTGCTAGAGTTACCTTGTGTGTATATTTTTCATTCAAACTTGTTGACTTGTAAGTAGTATAAAAAAAGACAAGTCAATAATAAAGTTGACTAAATTAAGAAAATTAAGAGTATGTTCCAAAACCAGATCATATTGCCTAGACATTAACATTAACGCGGTCTGTAGTCTGCGCCGGCGATGAATGTGCAGTGGGTATAGAAAAGAATCACCCCCCTTTAAAATAATCACATTTTGTTGCTTTTCAGCCTGAAATGAAAACGTTGTTTTATCCAGCTGTATTTACTCAGCGCAACTTACAACATCCAAGTGAAAGATATAACACCAACATGTCAGAAATTTTTTTTTAAAAAGTAAAACACCAGAATCACTGAGTTGGAAAAAGGATCACCCCCTTTAATTTGCCTTAATGTTTTAATTACAGCCTTTAGTCTGTTGGGATATGTCTCTACTAACTTTGCACATCTAGACTTTGCAATATTTGCCCACTCTTCTTTGCAGAACTGTTCAAGTTCAGTTAAATTTGATGTTGACCGTTTGTGGACTGCAGTCTTCAAGTCATTCCACAGATTTTCAATGGGGTTTAAGTCTGGGCTCTGACTAGGCCATGCAAGGACATTCACCTTTTTCTCCTTCAACCACTGTGTGGTCATTGTCATGTTGGAAGGTAAACTTCTATCCTGACAAGTGCTCCAGTCCCTGCTGCAGAGAAACACCCCCATAACAGGATATTACCACCTCCATGCTTTACTGTAGGAATGGTGTTATTTGGATGGTGAGCTGTATTGGATTTCCGCTAGACATATTGTTTGGTGTTGAGGCCAAATCAATTTTAGTCTCATCTGACCATAACACCTTTTTCCATGTGGCCTCAGAATCTTCAAGGTGCATTTTGGCAAAGCTCAGTCGTGGGTGGCTTTTTCTTCCAACCCTCCCATACAAGCCACATTTGCAGAGAATTTGTGATATTATTGTCACATGCACACAATGACCACTCTTTGTCATAAATTCCTGCAACTGCTTCAGAGTTGCTGTAGGCCTCTTGGTAGCCTCTCTGACCAGTTTCCTCCTGGCTCTTTCATCCAGTTTGGGGCGACATCCTGATCCAGGGAGGGTCTGTGTTGTACCAAATACCTTCCACTTCTTAATAATAGACTTCACTGTGCTTCTAGGCATTGATAAGACCTTTGAAATTTTTTTTGTATCCATCTCCTGACTTGTGCCTGTCCACAACCTTATCCCGGAGATCTTTTGACAGTGCCTTGCCACCCATAGTTGATTGTTTGCTTCAGTTTCACTACTAAATGCTCCATGCTGAGCTAATCAAAATGACCACAGCTGATCACAGTTTAAAGTCAAATGGCTTTGTGTGCCATTTTTAGGAGGGGGGTGATCCTTTTTCCAACTCAGTGATTCTGTTTTTTTGTTTGTTTGTTTGTTTTTCTGACATGTTGGTGTTATATCTTTCACTTGGCTGTTATAAGTAAATACAGCTGGATAAAACAAAAACTCTGTCCGTTTTCATTTCAGGCTGAAAAGCAACAAAATGTGATTATTTTAAAGGGGGGTGATTCTTTTGTATACCCACTGTATGCTTCCTGTGTTTCATCTTCCAGAGTGATCATGGCAATGTATGGATAGATGGGAATACAGAGGGAGAGGATAAGAAGTCAACAGGCTCTGCCTGCCGGGTGGGAGCACCCGGACCAGCCGGACCGGCAGGACCTCAGGTATAACTTCTACCTCCACCAACACTCGGAGACTACAAAGCAGACATCGACAATATCCAGCTGCTTTAAAAACGAATGATTTTGGGTTTTGACAGGTATCTATAGTTTGTATCCCATGCTAAATGTCTCTATAGGAATTTGATTCCATAGTTCACACCAGGGGTGTCCAACCTTATCCGCAAATGGCCGGTGTGGGTGCAGGTTTTCATTCCAGTCAAGCAGGAGCCACATCTGCTTAATCAGTTGAGTTTGGCTTTCAATAGACTCAGATGTGGCTTCTGCTGGGATGGAATAAAAACCCGCACCCCTGGTTCACACACCAACCAACACCTGATTTTACACAATTATATTCGCTTCCTGTTTCGAGGCAGTATTATATGAGTACCAGGGATTTGGTGCTTTTAAAGAGGTATTTCACCAAAAATCCAGATTCCTAAAACTCCCAGATTCTCCAGGCTGGATTAAGTGGAACTAGTGCTCATGCAATTTGATGGATTGGTGAGATTATTGGGAAAATCAGGTGTTAAAACCTTCACATACACTTCCTAACGCCAAATTCATCAGCTCAGTCACTAGCTCAATACTAACGTTTTTTGATTCCAGTTACGGTGCCACTTGGCTAAATTGCATATGCAGTTTTGAATTTTGCACAGAGTGCTCCTTTAAGGTTTTGCACACTGCCCAGCTGTTTCCTTTGGTTTTATCAATGCAATTGTGCTAATCCTCCTCAGCATATAAGACCCGTGTGACTTCCTGTAGTCCACTTTCTGCAGTGAGACGGATGCACCAGGTCCTCCCCATCGCCACCACCATGAATCCCCACCCCTCACTACATGGCAGAACATTAACGCTCTACATTTAGAGTGGACGGAAATAGGCTTTTTCCACTGACTGTCTCTGCACCACGCATCCTTTCTTAGAAATGAGACCCTGCTCAGCATAGTGCCCTGAGTCCCACTCTGCCATATCCTAAATAAAGCGGCTGCTTGTCTGTGTGATATGTGATATATATCAGGTATTTCATGGCTTATTCTGAGTGGCAAGTGGATGGCAACTTTTCTTTACACACCCTTAAAAAAAGAAGACATCCTGTATCACTGATCATTTAATTTGTCATGACTGTAGGATCTCAGTTCTGAAAGTTTTATGATGTGAAATTAAAACTGTAATACTATTCACAGGGTCCTCCTGGATTACCAGGACCAAAGGGACCAAAAGGAGAAAAGGTACACAACATGCACGCTCACACACATGGTAAAGCAAAATATACCGCCACCTGATTGATGCAAATGTTCATCCGAAAATTAAATGTACGCAAATTGTCCTTAAATGATTAGCCAAGACTTGTTTGGTGTCAGCAATTAATACTTAGTTGTGCACTAAAAAAAAGGCTACAGGGCTGATATAGCTGACAAATAAAGCTTGACAAAAAAGCTTGCTATTTTATTAAATTGTTTATGCACGAATGGTGTTACTAAGTCAGCTGATGTCCCTTCAGGTGAGTGTGTGATGATTGAGATATATTAGATATATTTCCTTACTTGTCAGCCACATTAACCTTGTAGCGCGAGGCTGAAAAATTTCATAAATACAGCTCCGTTTCTGCAGGTTGTGTTTGTTTTTATATACAAATCACATGCACTGATTTTGTGTGGATTCAGTTTAACTGCAAAGTGGGACCATTCCCATGTTGTGTAAGCTTTAAAATGATTCATAATGAAACCAACCTTGTATTACATGCAACAAGGACATGGTGATTATCCTGCACATTGTACTGTATCTCTTATTTTTCCTCTCCTCCTTGTTGCCAGGGAGAAATTGGGAGACCCGGACAAAAGGTAGGACATTGTATCATTGCATAATCCATTAAATTTTCTCTCCTAAGTGCATTTGGGTAAGAAAAAAATCACTGCACCCCCTAACACACACACACACACACACACATACACACACACATGCACACACACTTAATATTACTGGCCCTGTTCCCAGCCATGCTTCACACTGCAGCCACACACAATATAAGCCTAATGCAATTCCAGTTAAATGCAACCTTGACAAAGATATGCAGGACACAGAGTCCAGAAACACCACTACAACACTACTAGAAGGCATGTTTTTATATCTTAGTGGGAACCAAAGATACGAATATGATTGGAATATCAGACAGATAGACCTTATGGGGATATATGGTTGATCCTCAAGAGGAAAACTGCTTTTTTAAATTCAAAAACTGCAGCTTTTATTTTTTTTAAAAATGAAAAAATAAAAGAGCCAACATATTTCCCTTTGGTCACTGGGGTTAAGGTTACAGTTAAAGTTTGGTGTAGGCATAGCATTAATAAGTTGCATTAATAATTATGTCAATGGAAGGTCCTCAGTATAGTAAGTATAGTAAGACAAAAAGTGTTTGCATGCCTAACAATAACAGAAGCCATTGGTGGTCACCTTAATTAGAGCCTGAGCCTCATCCAGCCCTTAATGGAATGTCCCAGTGGCTCTCTTCCAACAATTCCACTGATGGGCAGATGTAGTGTCCTGGAAGGTTTTAAGCCTGAGCATCAGTGGACAAATGGTACAATGTGGGGTTATGAGAGGGGAAAGAGGAGGGTGACACTGATGGAGGTAGCTTGCAGTATTGCAGTGTAATTTAGCTTAGTGCTGAAGCTACCATAAATCATTTGCCTTCCAACAAGCCTTGTCTCCTGCTCCCTGCACATCATTTAATTAAAGTCAGCACTGTGATGGGCTTTCTCTCTCTCTCTCTCTCTCTCTCTTTCACTTTCATGTCCAATATTACTCTGCCTTTCAGAAAGACTCAGAAGACTTGCCATCCTCACATTGGTTTTACTGTGATGTCTCTTAAGCAAATTCCGATATTAATTTTAATAGTGTCATAAATCACTTCCTGTGATCAATGAATCAACCATTAAGGCTGAAGTGGTTGGTGGCTTAGTGGTTAGCATGTTTGCTTCGCACCACTAGGGTTGGTGGTTCAAATTCCGCCTCCACCCTGTGTGGACGGAGCTTGAATTTTCTCCCTGTGCCTCGGGGGTTTCCTCCAGGTTCTCCAGCTTCCTCCCCCAGTCCAAATGCATGCGTTGTAGGCTGATTGGCATGTGTGTGAATGTGTGTGATTGTGCCCTGCGATGGGTTGGCACCCCATCCAGGGTGTTCCCCACTTTGTGCCCCGAGTTCCCAGGGATAGGCTCCAGGCTCCCCCACAACCCAATGTAGGATAAGCGGTATGGAATGCCCAGTGCACTTGGCTTAGGATGTGCTCTAATATTAGGGTGCTTTATCTTAATGTATAAGATCTGAGCCATTAAGCTCTCAGTCAGGAGCTGGTGTGTGACATGTTTTGCATTACTGCAGGGGCGCACTGGCTCCCCAGGCCTGCCAGGGCGACCGGGACCAAACGGATGGCCAGGACTGACTGGGCCCAAGGTGAGCTGGCTCCTGTATGATGAAATGGAAAACAGCACTTATAATGGAATGGCATTGTGAAGTTACACATTGTCTGCATGGTGGCAGTGGTGCAATATAAAATGATGTTTTTTTTTTCCAGGGGGAGAAAGGTGACTCTGGACTGATGGGCTTGCCTGGAGCGCGAGGACCAATAGGATCCAAGGTCTGTGTTGCCTAGAACTGAAACACCTTGATAAGTGCTACTTGTGTTTTTATGAAACTTCATTAATTAGTCATTATATAGTACTAGCAAATTTAATTGCTTTTCCCTACATTTTTATTTTCTGTGATGCAGGGATTGCCTGGATACAAAGGAGAAAAGGTATATTTCTTCTCCAACACCTATGTTTGTGCCTTTGCATGCCCTCTGACATAGGCGATTGTTCTCTTTTTTAAAATGTAAGAATTTTTGAGTTATTGTTGGACTGCACCAAACCTTGGACTGCGATTGCTTTAGCATTTTTTTTCCCTGTCAACATTTTATAGGGCTCACGGGGTGACCGAGGTGAAGCTGGCCAAAAGGGTCAGAAGGTAAGATTGGTGTTGGTCTTTTAGCTGTGAAATCTGATGATGTAGATTCCCGGTGTCCAACAGTGCACTGTGCTGTGTTTCAGGGCACAATGGGTCTGCCGGGAATGCTTGGCCAGAAGGTGAGTAAATGATTTCTAATCTGCGTACCCACTAAATACCCATTAGGAACATTGGGAAATATGTTTATGTGATCTTTGATCAGGGTGAAATGGGCCCGAAAGGAGAGTCCGGCATCTCAGGAAGCAGAGGACCCACTGGTCAACCAGGAAAAAGAGGCAAACAGGTGGGGAATTCCTCCTGATACTGATAACACCAGCAACTGTCTTTTTCTGAAAACTCAGTTTGGATCATCATCATCTATATGTGAATTATAATCTTTGATTTATTTGATTTCTGATTTAGGGTCCAAAGGGAGACACTGGTCTCATAGGACCAATGGGACCAGCAGGCCCTCAGGGACCCCCTGGTCATCCAGGTCCTCCTGGTTTGCCTGCTTCAGGTAAGTATTTAGGTTACACACATAAGATCTCCAATTCTGAGCTGACTGGCAAAGGAAATGTATACTTACTAAAGGGAGGTGGAATAAACGTAATGCATATAACTGAAGATTTTGTCTCAAGTACTTGAAGCCACAAGGAAATAAAAAAAAAAATTATGCATTGGTGTTTTGCTTTCTTAGTTAGGACTGGCTTTTGCATTGGAGCCTCTAAATAACTGGATAATGACACAAATCTCAGGGTTACAGGGTCGAAAGAACTAGGGGAACATTTAAATCAGTGACACCAAGGGATCCTTTTAGCCCCAGAGCAACTTGATCTGCTCTGCTCAAGTCCAGAGGCATGACATCATGTCTTTAAACTGTCTGAGAGAGAGAGGCCAAGTTCCTCACAGATATACAAACATTATGTAACCACTTCATTAATGTGACACCTTGTTTAAACTTCTCTACAAATTTAAAAAAAAAAAAGTAATTACCTTCTGTGAAAGACAATAAGAAAATTTATACCACAGTGCTGTTGAATTCTCAAACTGACTAATTTTCTATAACCTTACATGATGTTGTGCAGGTGAAATGCTTCCTTAAATTACAACTGAAGGGCACTTGCACTTACAGCTGAAGGGCTTACTTTACACTTCTGCACACACATATTGTAGGGTCAGAATTTGGCACCAACAGCATGAATCCATGGAACCTGCCTTGTATCAACAGTCCAGGCTGGTGGAGGTGCTGTAATGGTGTGGGGAATGTTTTCCAGTCACCGGATCTGAATCCAGTAGAACACCTTGGGATGTTGTAGAACGGGAGATTTGCAGGATGAAAGTACACCTGAAAAATCTGCAGGAATTGCGTGATGCAATCATGTCAACATGGACCAGAATCTCAAAGGAATGTTTCCAACATCTTGTGGAATCGATGCCACGAAGAATTGAGGCTGTGTTAAGAGCAAAGTGAGGCCCGGCCCAGTGTTAGTATAGTGTTCCTAATAACGTATTCAGTGAGTGTATGTACCTCCTTTTAGTAAGCTGGAGAAAGAAAGAGAGCTCTATTTATATTTTGTGCTGTGGGGAAAGTCTTCAGGACACTGGACTTTGCACTTTATGGTTTCAAGTTTCACTTTTTCTTCTTATTAGCTTCGAGAGAGAGAACAAATGAGAGGCTAATGAGGGAACAACTGTTCTAATGTAAGTGATAACAGGAACGAACTTGTTTTTTGGACATTCTAAAACCTTAATGTAACTGTGAAAGGATATGGTACACCATTCGTTAATAAATAAAGTATTGTAATTGTGGGTAAATTGCTGTAGTTTGAGAGGAATAAAACACTCTGGGAGGTGCTGTTAATGAATGTGCTCTTTGTGTCTGGCTGCATCACACCTCATGGTCATTGATTAGTTTCCTGAAATTGCACACCTCATGTTTTATTCCTTACTTAGCATATTACAGACAGCACAGAGTGGTGACATGCCTAATGATTAGCTGACAATCTTGAAAGTGTCAATTGTCCTATACAGAAAATTCAGCTAAACACAGAAACTGTTTGTGTCAGTGCTCAGTTTTAATGTCCTTCTCGTTTCCAGGGCTGTATGTGGTGGGGCCAAAAGGGGAAAAAGGGCAGCCAGGCAACCCAGGCCATTGTGGCTGCAACTCTCTGGTGAATATGAACAACCCTTCTAGCTCATTTGACCAGCACTCCAGGAGCAGCTATCCCAGGGTGCCAGCGGTAAGCTAGTGGTTATTAGTTTACAATATCTCATGAATACCATAATTAGGCCTACTACGAAATTAATAATTGCTATTAGTAATTAGTGGTAATTTGTTACTACATTTTGCTTATAGAACTCACTTAAAGAGGTACCAAATAACAAACACATAATGTATTACAAATCCCCCATTGAACACATGGGTTCTAAGTCCTGATGTAAAGTAAGTGTAACTCTTGAAACATTACATTACATATATCTACAGTATAATTAGTAACATTAATAATTAGGTTCTACCTTGTTTTGCCCTTTTAAACTAAATCCTGTGGAGAATGCCGATGTGGTATTGTCTAGTGTTTGCCTGTAAAACTGTATATTGTTTGTGGTATTTGATGGTCTGACAGAAAAAAGAGAATATAAAGAAACTAAGCACAAGTACAGAACCAAGTGAACACAACCAAAGCATTTTCATAGAAAAGAAATTCGGTCCCTGCATTTTTGTCAACTAGGGCTGTTATGATGTCATGGTTTCACGGTTAGTCGTAGTTTATGATCAGACAATTACCTCACCATTGACTTTTTCAAAATACTGATTAAAATGCAATGTCTATTACCATCTATTTTTTTTACCTGATAAAGTTCTTTACTCCTTTGGTTCTCATCCCTTTTGTGTCTAGCTGTGACTCCCTAAAAGTTTAGGCTGGTTTTCACAACACCCTCTCATTGAACTCCTGGAGAAAATTTAGGCAATCACACGGCAGCAGTGCAATACATAGAATCTTGCAGATACAGGTCAAGAGCCTCGGTAAATCCAATTAACGGAAACAGGACAGTTGAAGATTGGAAAAGATCCGGCGAAGTTTTTCCAACTGTCCAGTTTCAGAGCCCATGTCCGCTGTAGCCTCAGATATCTGTTCTTGGAGGGTGGAACTCAGTGTGGTCTTCTGCTGTTGTAGTCCATCCACCTCAGTTCAGCGTGTTCTGCATTCTGAGATGCTTTTTATGGTTGTAAAAAAAGTGGTTATTTGAGTTAACGTAGCCTTTTTGTCAGCTCAAACCAATCTGGCCATTCTCCTGTGACCTCTCTCAACAATGGGGTATTTATTCCTGCAGACCTGCTGCTCAGTGGATGTTTTTTTGTTGTTGTTGTTTTTGCACCATTCTGTGGTGCAAAACTAGAACTCTAGAGACTGTTGTGCATAAAAATCCCAGGAGATTAGTTTCTGAAATACTCAAACCAGTCTGTCAGGCACCAGAAGAAATACCACTGAAATCACATTTTTCTCTCTTCTGATGCTTGATGTGAACGTTAACTGAAGCTCTTAACCTGTATCTGCATGATTTTATACTTTGTGCTGCTGCCACATGATTGGTTGTTTGGTTAATTACATAAATGCGTAATGGTACAGGTGTTCCTATTAAAGTGGACAGTGTATAACGACAAGGTGATAAATACTGACAATGTAAGAGACATTATATAAAGTTGTTATCTTTCTAAGAAGGAAGAACAATTAAGGGATTTTTCCCCTTTTGGTTTGTTATATATACAACAATGTCCAAAGACACTTTTGTACAAATAATTTGCAGTGAATTTTTCCTTTAATTTGGTTTTAACTGGTTGTTTAATACTGTGCTACCGTGATATTTGTAGGCTAGGTTTCATACTGTGAACATATTAAACCACAACACCCCTAGAAGCAACAAAAATGTTTTGCTGAGTAACATATACACTCACCGAGCACTTTATTAGGAACACCTGTATACCTACTCATTCATGCAATTATCTTAATCAGTCAGTTGTGTGACAGCAGTAAAATAATGCAGTTATGGGCCAGCAGCTTGGGGGAAAAATGTGATCTCAATGATTTTGACCGTGGCATGATTGTTGGTGGTAGACAGACTGGTTTGAGTATTTCTATAACTGCTGATCTCCTGGGATTTTCACGTCGTCTCTAGAGTTTACTCAAATTGGTAATAAAGAAAAAACATTCAGTGAGCAGCAGTTTTATGGATGGGAACACATTGTTAATGAGAGAGGTCAACAGAAAATGGCCAGACGGGTTCGAGTTGACAGAAAGGCTACAGTAACTCAGATATCCACTCTGTACACTTGTGGTGAGCAGAAAAGCATCTCAGAATGCACAACACGTTGAACATTGAGGTGGATGGGCAACAACAGCAGAAGACCACATCAGGTTCCACTTCTGTCAGCCAAGAACATAAAACTGAGGCTGAAGTGAGCACAGGCTCACCAAAACTGGAGAATTGAAGACTGGAAAA
The DNA here is from genome assembly GCA_023630585.1 of Cranoglanis bouderius. Taxonomy (NCBI): domain Eukaryota; kingdom Metazoa; phylum Chordata; class Actinopteri; order Siluriformes; family Cranoglanididae; genus Cranoglanis; species Cranoglanis bouderius. Next base: position 18,059,636 of record CM042544.1, read on the forward strand.
ACGTGGCCTGGTCTGATGAATCCTGATTGCTGCTGAGGCACACAGATGGTAGGGTCAGAATTTGGCACCAACAGCATGAATCCATGGACCCAACCTGCCTCAGTCCAGTCTAGTCCAGGTGGAGGTGTATTCAGTATTAGTATATTGTTCTTAATAAAGTGCTCACTGTACATTAGCAGGTTTGAAAACCATCTATATACGACAGTTAAAGTGTTTAAATAAAATGTTGCCAAATTTATAACCAGTCACATTCATACACTTAGTACTGAAACCAGAAGAGTCTTTCAGCATACAAATAAGAATGTAATATCAGGCTGGCAAAGTCCACTTCCAAAGCATTAACTTTAATTAATTGGTGCTTTTCCATTTTTTGCCTGTTAGGGGAGACAAAAGTAAGCAACTTAAAACTGTTTTTAAAAAATTCTTGATTTCTTTCAAATAGAGTGTAAGCCCTCAATTCAGATCTTTTATTTGAAAGGTCAGCGGTATTGTCAAGTGAGGGTGTTTCTTGACCCTCAGACTGAGTATATGTTGGCTCTGATGGCTTTCCGTCTGTAAAAGTCAATAAGCAATGCGTTGTCTCTTCTCTCATAATGCATTCATAGACATCAGCCAGACTGAACCCACTGAATGAGGGTATGTTTTTCCAGACATCCTCAGAGAACAGAGTGTTCAGTTATGTCTGCAGTCTGACAGCTAAAACGATCAAAACACTTCAAGAACCAGGGATTGTCTGGAGCCTTCCACAAAAACACAGCATATCCATAGTGTGTTGGTTTTAATAATTGTATTGCAGATTTTTGTGGTGAATAATGAACAAGAACTGGACCGTCTCCACACTGATAATGCACTGGCTTTCCGTAAAGATCAGAGGACTCTATATTTCAAGGACACTGATGGATGGTTGCCAATTCAGGTATCTACTTTTTTTTAACAATACAATGCGTACCATATTTTTAATATACTCATTCATTGGGCACTTGAGTTGAACTTGGGGAATATATTAATAGAGCATATTAATGCTTAATCATCAAACTGTTCTTTCATTGTAGCTAACACCATTTCAATCAACCGAGCATGCTCCGGATCAGGATGGTTTCTGTGGGGATGGCATTGTGCAGGTGGAGAATGGAGAGGAGTGTGATGATGCAAACAAGGTGGTCACAGACAGCTGTGTCAGTAAGTATAGATTCTAATGCTTGTGTTTTAAATAGCACCATTTCTCCTTCGAATTGAACTGATCTGTCCTCCTGTGACTGCTTGTTAAACTGTACCTGTGTGTCTCAGAGTGCAGACATGCATACTGCGGTGATGGATATCGGTATGATGAAGCTGAGGAGTGTGATGGAAAAGACTTTGGATATCAAACCTGCAACTCTTATCTGCCTGGGTAAGATCAACTCCAAGCATTCTGTAATCTGTTTAATACTAATGCCACTATTTTAGAATTGCTGCAAAGATGAATATAATGTCTTTTTTTTTGTCAACCAACATCTACAGATCTTATGGACATCTTAAATGCACTGTCGACTGTTTCATTGACTCCACAAGCTGCAAGTATTTTACATGAGGAGACAAGAAAAAACATGGAGCCCCACACTGTCTTGTGAAAGTAGCAGGGAACAAGACTGAAGGCACTGCAAACAAACAGACAATTAAAATACAGTTCATTTGGGGGTAGGGGGATACAAACATGCATATTATTCTAGTTTGTTGCAATGCTGCTGAGAAGAAGCCACATAGGTCACTGGAAAAAGAGCACTCTGCTCAGTCATGGCAACCACACAGGACCCATTGCTCTCTGTCTTAAGGACTCAACCAGGATGCTGTTCTCTGTTCTGTTCAGCCTTTTCTCGGCGGTGCTGGACACCTGCTTGACATTCTGCTTAGATGGTTTGCCATGAATCTGCTGTCTTGAAAAGGCAAGCCTGGACTAGACTCAATACCTCAATGTACACCTTTTCCACAAGGAGGCCATTTTCATGTGGCCCACCCCTCCATCTCTTTCCCAGGGTGCTGTGTTGTATTTGGACTGCAATGTGAAACAATTAGCATTTCACGTGAGTGCTGGGTTGGTTGAAGTATGGTGCACTTATCTAAGGCCAAAAAACCCACTCGACTCATTAAAGCTATGTACATAGGCCGTATCCCTTGACCAAATCAGGAAACAAGGCTTCAAGCTGGAGTGCCTCAGTAAAGGATTGGGTAAAACCAGCTGTGTTTTAGAGCTTAGTCCATGATTCTAATGCTCAGTGGATCTCTTCCACTGTGCTAAAAACATCAGACAAGCTGCAAGGTCAGAGAAGCACTGTCCCAAAAAAACAATAGAAGTAATTAACTAGAGCTCATAATGTTCCTTATGTGGAGGTGCTCCGGCTACAGCCTTGTTAAGGTCAGGGTGAAGTTTTAGCTAGACACCGTCATTCTTACCTCAGGAACTCTCTGAGTCATCATTAGAGCTGGTCCACCTCCATCCCCAGGTGAAACAAGGCTTACATATTCCAGTATTCTTAAGCTGCATCTAATTACCAGTGTCACTTGTCTATTATGTGTATTGCTGTAAATGCTTCAAGATTTGATGAAGAAAACAATTCTGATCCTTTGGGATCTTGACTCTAAGCTTATTTAAGGTGGTAACTGAATCACATATTATGGCTGTCAAACTGTTAGAAAAGATTTCTATACTGTCAGTCAGCTTTGGCAGGGGAAGTCTATTGCTGCTATCTAGTAGGCTAAAGACTGTTGGCGTTAACCTGAATTAACAGTTACTGACCATTTTTGTCAAAATTCTTAGTACTGCATATGTAGCATGAATTTTCTGGTTAAAAAATAATAATAAATAAATGCAATGCACCATATCATATATCACTGTTCTTGTATTGTGACATTTTTTATACAGGCTATTGAAAACTACTGTATGTGTTTTTTCATACGCTGAACGCAGCATTTGAGACTTCTCCATACTTAATGATTTCTGAAAGTGATGCACACTTCATGTCTACAGATCTAATGTATATGAGATAAAGTGTCTTGCATCAGCATGTTATTACTACTGTATAAGCTCACCATGAAGGTCGAAATTGCTATATTACAGTTGATTGCTGTATGTTATTTCCAGTAATATTCTATGTTATTATGATGTCTGATGTTTTTTTTGCCAAGATATGACTGTTAGTTAAGTGTATTAGGTATCTCATGGACTGTTATCTTCTCTTTTCAATGATTCAAGCAAGTATGTTAAGATGTATGTTATGATGTGTATTGCACTATATACAAAGAGAAAATGGCTCATTTAGCATCCACTGGTGCTGTTGCATGTTGAGATAATGCAGCGATGAATATTCTGTCCTACTGTAATGTGGATTATTATGAAATTCTTGTTTGATACATCCATTAAATTAAAGTTTATAAAGCTACATTAATTTGTCCTATTTATAACTGTTCTCCCCTTCATGGATCAAAACCTTGTCGTGAAGGGGCTTGTCTACTTCGGTGAACCTCAGGGCTATGTCATCAGGAGCTTAAAGCTCCCAGTACATTCACGCATGGTGAATAGATCTGAGAGGTCAAACAAAAAGCAATGCTAATTAGCCCTTGAAAGGTACAAAAAGACAACATGTACCCTGTCTGGATTAGAGTTACTGGGAGTTACAGGGTTACCCCTGGAGCAAGGCATGTGGGTGTTAGCAGATAAACATCTGGTGATTGGGCCAGCATTTCCAAAACTTTTGTAACTTTGGCAGAAATCTGGTGAGGAGAATGGTGAGTTAAAAAAAGGAGGCTTTCTGAATAATGCTCATGGAGGTCTCTCCTCATTCAACTGAGAAATATAGGAGAGCCAGAATAGCTGAGGCAAAAGCAGTTGCAGAAGGAAAAACATAGTCATAGGAGTCCATCTCTGTGGCTGAGGTTACTACAGTATGGCATTTATAATCTTTCATAGTGGCAAAGCAAAGCTGCAAGAGGGATGAGATTTGGCTGGAGATGTTGACGATACTGAATAAGGTTGAGGTTGGGTGGTTAACACACCTCTTACATGTTGCATGAAGTACACGGGCAGTGCCGTTGGACTGGCAAACTGGGATGGTGATTTAAATGGGGACCAGATGGTTTGTTCCACTTATAGGGGAATTTCCTCAGCCTCTTGGCATTAAGTCAAAATTATTTAAAGTGGGTGTCAGTCTCTGTAAAGAATGTGTCTTGTCTCTATTCCTGTTTGTGGTTTTCACAAACAGGATATCAAGATCCAGCCAAGGTCGGAGAGGTGCCCAATGTGGGGGGATAGAAGTAACATCCCTGGGATGATGTTCTTTTGGCACCGTGAGAGATTGGTTCTCTCCCAGAAAAGAGTGGGATGCTCCCTTCAAGTGAGGGGAGAGACCTTGACTCAGAGCAATTAGCAGAGGAGTTTAAGTAGCTTGGGATCTTATTCAAGATTAATGGAAAAAGAGAGCATGAGACTGATAAACTGAAAGGGTCAGCAGCAGCAGTGGTACAGTTGCTGTAACAGTCTGTGGTAGTGAAGCTGGAGCTCAGTTTTTGAACAAAGCTCTCTTTCATGAGCTCATGAGCTACAGGTAGTGACTGAAAGAATAAGGCTGCAATACAAGCAGAGTGAGAAACGAGGTGTCATCGCAGGGTTGCTGAGTTCACTCTCTATGATAGCCAAGTGGTTAATCGGACTACTGATTGGAAGGTTGCGAGTTCAAACCCCAGTACTGCCAAATGCTGTAAATGTTAGAGAGACATTTACATGTATGGCATTTGCCAGATGCCCTTATCCAGAGCAACTTATATTCATCACATTTTATACAACTGAGCAGTTGAGGGTTAAGGGCCTTGCTCAAGGGCCCAGGAGTGGCAGGCTGGCAGTGCTGGGATTTGAGCTCATGACCTTCCGAGCAGTCATCTGTCTTAACCACTGAGTTTACCACCAAGAGTCTCTATAATTTGGCAGAACCTCAGAGTAGGGTCTGAGTCCTTCAAATTGAAAGGACCTGCTGGAAAGATTATATAAGTGTTTGGGATATCACTTCTTGGGGAACCCCCATGAGGAGCTGGAATCTCTGGCTGGGAATTAAGAAGTCTGGACTTACCTTCTCAGCCTGGTGCCACCAACAGCAAGAAAACCAGTAGGAAAATGAACCTATGAATATAACTGTTCTTAGAATATAGGTGTTACAAAACATAAACATGAAAACAAGGTCTGAGATATCTCTGCTGTGTGTGGTTTGTTGCTCCTGTGCTGGTTACAGATGTATGTGTGGGCAGGTTGTCTGCAGACCTGCAGCATTTATAGTTTTAATAGAGAATGTAATTGATTGAGCAGGGTGAGTAAAAAAGTCAGCAGCTCCCCCAGGAAAAACAAAGCTATGGTGTACCTTTAGCTTAGTAACAGGAGTGGAAAACACCTGAGTCATGGCTTGCTTTTGACTCACTAGTCGAAAAGTGTTTGTGTGTGTGTATGTGTGGTGGAGGATGGGTAAGGGCGATTCTGCGACTCCAGCTCCGTAACTGTATTATACAGTCATATCTCTCCTGTTCTAATTACATCAGGGTAATTTACCTTTAGACAAGCTGGGTTAGAGCTTACACGAGCTTTCTGGAAAACTTGGAACGGGGATTATGTCTTAATGTATCATCAGAGTAAAGATTAATAAGTGAAATATGGCATGATGCTGGGTACTGTTTGCTATAGCTACGAATGCTAAAGACACAATGGAAACTCAGGGATGAGTGGGTACAGGCAGGGAAATTAAATAAGGGGAAGGCAGCTGTCACCTCTGCCTTGAAGAGACAGATTATTTTGGGGCAGGCAAATGGGAAGGGTGTTGCATTTCAGTGGCGGGGCCTCACAGACAGGAAACACACAGGGCCAGCTGTCAGCTCAGGCCCAGTGAAAAGGCCTGACCTATTGTAGGGAATTGCAGGTATGCAAGGTGCAGTGGTCTGGCAGAGGACATCCTGCCACACACATATGTATTGGCAATGAGATGTCTAAATCAACCCTGCCGTTACAACCTTCTAACCAATTAAGTAGTGACACAAATAGGTGTTACATGTTTGCTGGAAAATGTTATTAGTCCCATTGGACCAAAGGGTCATTTTGGCATTTAATATATTATTTGTCACATTATTCAGAATCCTGTGGAGCTTTGCCACATCTCAGTCTGAGAATTTTAGTCTGAATTTTGTATTATGCTCATCAGTGTTCTGTCAAGTAAGCAATGTGGAATCCTCACCACAAGCAACCAATCCTAAGTGCTAGCTAGCATTAACCATCATGCAATGTATATGTTATGTTATTGTTTTTAAATGGGTCCTACAAATATGCATTGTGCATTTTAGGCTATTTGGCTCATCTCGAATAATCTTATCTAATAAGCCAGTTAGCAGATTGTGGAGTGCTACACCCAGGCAAGCGTAGTCCTTTAAAACACTTTATAGATCCATCAGGAGTAGAAGGTTTACCCGGTATTCAAACCAAGAAATATCATTTTGGAGACCGGTCCCTGTAAAATGCTTGTTTACAACAGATCTATCGAGGGCCAACACTGTCCACGCCAAAAGTATGGATTTTGAGTTACTAGACAGACAGAATGGTTGTTCACTTTTGGCTCGGTTGCATCATCTCACATGATTTTTATTTTTTTTTTTTCCGTTTGTCCCATAGGTCAGTGACCTTGAATAACTCTTGCTCTAAGATCCTCTACTTCAGCATGTGGATGACAGTTTTAACAAAGGTCACTAGGATATTTAGTAAGGCCATACAAGTCTTTTACGATGACAAGCTGATGGATTGATGGAAAATGAAGGCATTAGTTTTGATTGTTCTTCGAGCCCAGTCCACAGTGCAGTCTCATACACTCATTCTCTGCGAAGTTTCCGCACTCACCTTTACACATGAACACTCAAGAATTCCAGCAGAGCAAAATAAGGTCACATAGTAAAAGTGTTTCCACTGTGTATGGAATGTAATGTGGTTACCTTCAGCCCAGCAGTGGGGTCCACACTATTTTTGTCTTACGGCTACAGTAAATTTAGTCACAGTAGAGCTATATGTAAGAGCTTAGCAGTGGGAATGAGAGTCGTCCCCCCGGCATCCATTCACTCTGCGGCACTTTGTCAGAGGCCTCTCTGTGATTGTCAAGCACAGAAAAGTGATAATCTTTCCTACAGTTGGACGACCACCAGTTACTTGTCTCTTTCCAGCTCACTCTCGGTCTCACCCATACAAACACAAAATCCGTCTATTCTTGGAGGCTATTATTGAGACTAGGGATCCTTTTTGCTTTTTGTTTATGTTGTGCGTCCTGGCAACCACATTTAGACATAATGAAGGACTGTATCACAGCAACATGACACGCACACACATACACACACACACACACACACACACATACACACAGTGTGTTCACGGGTGGGCATATAGAGTGCATATTACAATTCAAATTTAGTGTTACTATTTATGACCTTTTTGAAAAGTCAGTATAATCATGACGTTTTAGTGCTTGTTTGTGCCATCCTGTTTCTTCCTAAACCTCTCATACAGTTGTTTCTGATCAACTGGTTGAGTTGATCAGAAAGAGCTATAATAACCACGTTCTTATGAAAATTATATTTCTTTGCATATTGTACTTATGATAAAGTAGGACCACGAAATGGTAGTAATGACAGTAAAACCCCGGCCTTTCAGAAATTCACATTTATTTTTTATTTATCCAGGAAGGTCCCATTGAGATACAAGATGTCTTCTTCCAGGGAGTCCTGGTCAAGACGGCAGCACAAATAGTTTCGCATAGAAGAGACAATTTTTCACATTAAAAACATACACAATACAAAGAGTAACACAAGAGAAATAACAAAAGAGAAAAAAACAGGCCATACCAGCGATATGAAATAATACATTTCACCTTAATTCAGGAATTATGTGCTGAGATTAAAAAAAAAAAAAAACAGACTTTTTTGTATTTGAGATTTTGTAAATGCTACAATCTTAGGACTCTTAGCTACTGTGCATTCAGTAACTAATCATTGTTCATAGTCATTCTGCTTTTCTACAGGAATATTTCACAAAACAGAGTGATGTATAACACCACCAAAGTATACAGACTGTCCTGTCTTTCAAAGTAAATTCTAATGCCCTTCTTATATTATAATCAGGCCCGGATTAACACAGTGTGGTGCCCTAGGCCACACTTGAAGTCCCCCCTCATAGAAAAATAGTGAATTTTACTATGGCTACAAAGACCATAAATTTACATGAACTTATATCTAAAGTACAGGCTCACCACACATACTACAGAAAAATGTAAGACCTAACCAAAAAACCTGACACCATACATAGACATTGGCCTACAAATGCCATCCTAGCCCTTGCTCAAATCTGAATGCAACTCACATGCCAATGCAATGGCATGCTAAATATCATTATTTCCATCATAAATGGCCTGTATTAGGACTACATGCAAAACCATTAGAGAGTATGTCTAAAAAAATCATTGCACATATTTACTACATAAGCTAAGCCCAAGAAAGACTCTTGGAAGCAACATATCAACAGCTGAATTCAGCACCACAGAGACGCACAACAGCGAAAAACCCGTTCCACAAATATCAAATCGACAGCGTCACATATTTGCCCAGAAATAATTGTAAATAAGACTTACCTTTAGCAGAAGCTCTTCTTGACTTTGTGCATGCAAAGTTGTTAAGTAAATCCTCAGTTTTTTTAAATCCGGAGAAAAAACCTATGATTGCGGGTACATTGTGAATGACGGCTATGTGCTGTGATTGTACATCTTTGAGTTTGCGTTTCGCAAAACCACTTAGCTGATGCCCATTCATTTTGAATTTGTCTGATTTTTTTTGTCAACTCGACAGGGGGGCAGCGGGGAACATACACCCAATCACAATTCTTTATATGCATATATTTTTATATTCTCTCTCTCTGTGTGTGTGTGTGTATATATATATATATATATATATATATAGTATTAACTGTTGATTTTGTATCTGTTTTCATCTCTTCCAGTAAATAATATATACAGAAAATATGACAAATATTTTAAAGGTCGACTTTTTATCTTAATCATTTGGTGCCCCCCAGGGCACTCGCCCAATCCCATATATGGTTAATCCGGCCTTTCTTCTAATTCTCTAATCCCTTGTTAGCGATGAAGTATCACAGTGAATAGGTTTGTTTTTGGAGCTTGGGTAAATAAATGCTCTTTTTGTACTGAGGAGGACATATTAAGCTATGAAACTTGCAGGACGTTTTAATGGTCCAATGACCTTTTATATGTCAAAAGAGCAAGGAAAATTAGATTTCTCATGCCATGACCCCTTTAAGTAAAATCTGCCATCTTTCAGCTGAGGCAAATCTCAATTGGATTCCTATTCACTTTCTTTACTTTTCTGCACCCTACACATAATGGAGCTGAAAACCTTACCTAGCGCTCTCATGAATAGTGTAGAGACATTTGAGATTCATCCATCACTGCTTGTGTGCTCAGTAAAGAAGCACTATAGAGTTAAGTGTATAAACAATTCAAAGGGAGACACAAAAGTTTGTTTATATGATCATTCATTCAAAATTCAATTACAGATGAGCAAAGTCAGATGCACTGCATCACATTATTTAGCTTTAGACAATTTTGGTTTGATATATGCATTTACTTACATATACCTACACATAATTATATACACAGCCAGCCTTCCCTTGCCTAATGTCAGATTAGGTCATACAAGAAATAAATGGCATGGGAATAGAGGCACAAAAGTGCATAGTACAAGACAAGTTACCATCAGTAATGAACGTCTGAGAATGGCACAGGTGCCATAAACATACTGTATATATTACTGTACTATGTATAGCCATAGAGTAGCCTAGGGAAGATAATGAGGTCATCCGTTTCAGGGTAACAAATGTGTCTAAACAAATATTGTCTAAAAATAATTTAAAACCATTCTCAAAAAACAAGTTTGACGAGGGTGCGTGAAATATTACTTGCCATAACACTTTAATTACGTGAAAGTCATCAATGTTAGGTACTATATGCATTTTGGATCAATAGAGTATTTCTGGCGATTTTGCAACTTGTGAGTGTTTAGCTTGGCTTTGCACAGCCATAACAGGAGTTCACATCATGTGTAACTTATGAAACATAATAAGATAGTAGATTAAACAAGTTATTTCAGTTTTGATTTAAAAAAAAAAAAAAAAACTAACAAAAACCCATGCAAAAATACACCATGCACAGCTCAGTATTGTTCATTTGGCTACATTAACAAGTAAACAATCAATTCTTATTATTGTTACTTTGTAAATAACTTAATAAATACAATTATTAGAAAAATGTACAAATTGATCCTTTATAAATAAAAAAGTATGAATTGTGCTGAATACAAAATATTTTAAGATATTTAAAATTATTTTTTCCCTTCATTTTATTATCTGGTCCTTTTGTCTTATGTATTATATTAAATGCCCTGGCACTATAAATGATTTTCAGTTCAATTACTCAGCCTAGTAATTGAGTACAATTACCTTGTTCATGCATGCTAAACACAAATAAAATGAGTAATGTCAGGTCTTTGTTACAATCCCCGAAACTAGACAAATATTTATCCTTTGTGCTTGCCTATAGCATGGGGTGTATTTCTAACTGGCTGTCAGTGCTACCAAAAGAATATCTGATATACCAAGAGGAAAAATAAGGACGTAGGAAGGTAAAATTGCGCATGCAATGCGCAAATGCAAAGACTGTGGCTTGCATATCTACTGCCAACTTTGTATACTTACCACAGATGTGTGTTAATACATAAAAACGTATATATTTTTTAAGAGCATGTTTTGACTCCTAAAGATGTATCAAAAGGACCCAGTCACCAAATGCCACAAAACACTTAGCATCCACCCTACCAAAAAATGTTCCCTGAAAAAAACCTTCACAGGCTATAAAATGTAAATTTCTGGCCCCTTATTGGGAACGTAGGTGGCTGCACTTTCAGCGTGCTAATGCTAGCTGTATAAGTCCAGTGCTTGCCACAGTGCCTGCTCTGTCCATACAGACCTGGTCTGCCAAGTCTGCCTACAGCACCATCAGTATCCCTTAATCAGACTTTCACACTCTACAGTACTCTCACTGCAGGCAGAGAGTGAGCTCCGTCAGTATCTGCGAGTGTTCGTGAGTGTCTCACACCACCTCGTCTGACTCCAGGCCGTACTCCTCGTACAGAGCATCCAGGATGGCCAGCTGCTTCTCCATGGCTGGTAGGTAGAAGGTAAGGTCACGGTGCATTCCTGACATAAAACCCTCCTTCAGCTCATCTCCCTCATGGCATACCAGTGCTGCCATGAAGCCGCCATAGGAAGGAGCAGCCCTCAGTGCCAGCTGTAACCACACACATTCCAGTCAGGGGTAGAGTTCGGATATGGGCAGTTAAAAAAAGAATTAAAAGCTTAAAGAGTTACGTGTAAGACTTACAGCAAAGACTCCACGCACCACCCATCCGTGATACTGGCGTAGTGTCTTTCCGTAGGCATTGTCTGTAAAAAGAAGCATTCCAGTTTGTCATTAGTACCACAATGAAGATTAAACAGAATGCATTATAGAATTAGAAAAGAATAGATTATACAGTAGAAATTGTAGCCTATAAATTCCAGTTTCACTTTTCTTATGTCTTCTCCGCAATATAGACAACAAAAAGAAAAGGTCATTGAAATCCTGATGAGTTATGCTACAGTTAGACTCAGCACCAAGCTGTAGAGTCAGAAATCATTATTGCCAAACATTGCATTGAAGAGACATACAGACGGGTGACAAATAAAAGGAAGCAGTATTTGTTATGCTGTGGAAACCATTCCACTGCATGGTTTGGATCCACTTGTCTAGAGGGAGGGTTCACTGCAAATCAACACAAAATTATTCTAAATGATCACTTGCTAACTTTCACATTTCTATCCTGATGGGAGTGGTCCCTGCCAGGATGACAACGTCCCTATCCACAGAGCGTGAGGGCTCAGTACAAAAATGATACATCATATTGCTATGGCCTTTCCAGTCATCAGCTCTCAAACCAAGTGAACACCTATAGCAGAATTTGGAACGGTGTGTTAGACATCACTCTACATTATCATCATCAAAACACCAATTGAGGGAATATTTTTTGGATGAATGGTGTTCATCCCTTCTGTACACTTCCAGAGATGTGTCGAATCTTTGCCAAGGTACACTGAAACTGTTCTTGAATTTCCTTTCATTTTTCACCCATCTGTATATCTATCCTAACAGCAATCATTTTAAAATAGTAGCTGCAGCTTTAAAAATTAAAGACAATGCTGACTAAAGCGCCTTCATTTTGAACAATGCCACTGGCTTTGCATGTAGTCCTGGCACTTACTCAAAGCTGCATGGATGTCCTGCTCTCCAGCATGCACCTCGGCGAGGAACTCTTTGAGGAATTTTAATCCTCGTTTGAGCCACAACAGCGCCTCGGTGGCCGAGTTCCGCACCTGCGCCACTTCCATCTGCACTTCATGGAGCACAATACTCTGCAGAGTGGGGAAGTTCTCTGGGTCTGACTGTAACTTCTGCTGCACTTTCTGGGAGATATGACATCCTAAATGAACTACCCGATATTACCCATACAGTATTTTTTACCTAGTAGCAGGTGCTGAAACATATAATGTGTAGTGATGTACATGGTATCATTTATGCATTAATATAATTTGTCCCGTACCAAGTACAACAAAATAACGTGACTACCATTGTACTGTTGAAAACAATATTTTCTTATGCTGACTATAACAATTAAATAAACATTATACAGTCAAAAAGTCTCATTGTGTATTGTTCTTGACCTTTTTCTTTTAAAGTTCAAATTATAATGTGCCCAACTGTCCTGGTTACAATTGTAGTGATGTGTGTAATAAAAGCTGAGAAATCAGTTTATAATGGTTTTCTTCTATGGTATAGCAGTAATACTGGTATACAAGAAGACGGTTGGAAGTTGTGAACTTTGCATTTAAATTGAAATAAACACTAAAATAAGATTTAAAGATCTCAGAGCTTTAAGGTAAATTTATTGAACTCATACAAATCAATGAGATATTATGGAGGAATTCCACTTTCGTCCACTTTCATGGAAACTTTGACCCTGTGCTGCAACCTAGATGTCTGTGATCAACCATCTTCTTAATTTTTCATACATAATGTAACAATACTGCATTTCACAATGAAGTCAAAATACTGGGAAATTGTCTTCTATTAAAAATTGCAACAAGATTGTTTTTATCATGACCACTACTTTATTCAAGCAGGAAAGATGTGTTTGGAAAGTATATGAAGAAATAGGTGTATATGAAGAATGTTTGATTTGCATCCATTTGATACCGAGTATCACTATCGGGTCATTATTGGCCTGAAATGCAGGATCATACAATATCTGATTTGATTCATTTTCCAATCTGCTCTACTTATGTTGTGAATGAGTGTGATGGTCTCTGACACAATCCAAAATTTACCGATGTACAGATTTAAAAAAAAAAAAAAAAAAAAAAAAAAAAAAAAAAAAAAAAAAAAAAAGTCTTAAAGCACAATACAATCTTCCCTGTGATGTTTTGTGTAACACGGCAATAGAAGCCTAGAGAAAATTGACTTTAATAAAAATAGAAAAATCAAACGGTCATTCATTCCTGCATCTTCAGTAACCGTTCTGTCCTGGTCAGGGCTGCGGGGTTCCAGAGCCTATTCTGGTAACACTGGGCCCAAGGTGGGAGAATTCACCATGGATGGGACACCAGTCCATCACAGATCACCAACCACTGACATTCATATGTTCATACACAGAGTAGGGGCAATTAAGTGTTGCCAAAACTCCTACCTATATGCTTTCGAACAGTGGGAGGAATCCCATGTGAAAACATGGGGAGAACATGTGAAACTCTGCACAGACAGTAAACCAGGCTCAGAATATCCAGAGCACCAACACTAACTATCACACCACTTTGCCACCCTATCCTTATTAGTGGTCAATTAGTGGTCAAACAATGCATCAATCTACCAAGAAGAGGAAAAAGGTGGAATTCCCTTTAATACTCTACATGTTTGTTGGACGTTACCACTCACCTTAATGTTGCCCACAAAATCTATTTTAACTGGAGCGAAGACTGTTGGTCCCAGCTTGTCTGAGGAGAAAAAGTCATCAGTGTTGTTGAGTATTTAGCATATCAGATGTCTACATATGTAGTGAACGTGCTCCCACAACTGGACAGGCAGGGAATGAACCCACTGTTACAGCAAATGAACAGCGTCATGACAAGCTGCAAAAGTCTGCTGACTGGTTGATTAGAAAGCGACCTGAGGTTTCATTTGCAGAATTTCATACACTGACAATCCCACTATTTATACCTAATCACCAGACCATCTACAATATATGCAATAAAACATGCATGATCCCCCGACCAACAGAGCGAGTGAAGCCACAGCTGCTAGATCAGGAATTGAAAGGATGTGCAGGATGAAAAAAAAAGCAAGCCATAATAGAGATAATGGCCTTTAATTGTAAGAAGGAAATGGTATTGATGGAGAGAGAGTGAAAGGAGAGAATGTCCTACCTAATACTGGTACTATAGCATAGCAAGAGTCCAAAAAGGCTCGTGTGGGGATACCATTGTCGTCCTCCAGTCTTATATCACTAAATCTACAAAAGGAACGCCACAGACATTCAGAAAATGACAATGTATTACCATGTACTCCAGCTTAACAGTTGTTTATTTGATGAACACAAATAACAAAGACAACACAAAGAACACCACTGAAACAAAGCAAAAAAATCTAATCAAACATAGAGGAAACAGATATGCATTTTTTTTGTCATTTGTGTCATAAATCCAAGGAATGCTTAAGAATCTGCATTACTGGTTTGAGTTACTCACTTATGAGTAACTGAACGTATTTGCTGAGGTACTGGATTTTAAATTTTTTGTGTGCAATATTCACACATGTATTGCAATACTGAAAAGCTGTTTTTCTCTAGTGTTTTGGAAACATAAAAATCACCCTTACTACAGTGGGAGTATTAAGGTGTAATTGTGGAATACCTTCACCTCTTAGTTTATTGACAACTCTTTCTTTGCACAAAGGAGGTAGGAAAAGAAGTGTAACAGAAAAAGCTCTACAAACCTAGTATTATAAGGAGCATCCTGAAATCAGCTGTGTGAGAAATCACACTAATAAAGCACCCGATTTTTTCATTACTCGTTTCCAAAATTACTTTTTATAATTATTGCATTTTATACGGATGATGAACATTCAAATCATTGTAAGTCTCTGTTTCTGATTCTGTGTTAATATTGATTAAAAGCACACAATTTAATCATTAGCACTGTGTAAATACATTCACTTTAGTATTCATGAGAATATGATTCATTGTCACTAAATGATTGGAAGTCTAATGCTTAAGTACATTTAAATTCCTAACCCCAATAAGATGCGCCTATTGCTACAAAGAAATATGTGGTGTATGATGTGCTCTGTAACTTAGACTTGAAGTCACACACGTAAAAGTTAATGCGTCAGTTTCATACTTTATAGATCACAGCGCCAGAGGCTCCTCATACCTGTGGCTCATATTACTGAAGAATGTTTCCACCTTATCTTCCTTTTCCTGTTTACCCTCTGACTCAAGCTCATGCACTTCTGGGTCCACCTCTTGGCCTTCTTGTGGGATTGGTTGCTGCTCCTGTTGTTTCTCTAATGTGTGAGTTACTTCTGGACGCATGTCTTCTCCTGCATCTCCTGTGGGAAGTTCACCCTTAGCAGGATCCTGAAGTTTAGAGTGAGACGCACTCTGGACCTCCACCTGGTGTTCACATTCTTCCTCCACTAGACTGTTCTCTGTAAAAATATGCTAGTAGCAATTTACCAATACTAAAAATTCAAACCCATGAGACATTTATTATACATCTACACTAAAATAGCAGTTTTAGAGCTCTCTGCTGCATGTGAAGTGAGTTGCAATTACAATGAACAGATTCACGTTCCTTTCTCTTTCCCCCAGGGGCATTTGATGGCTCCAACCCTTCTACTAGATTGACTAAATTGCTCGGTGCGAACATTGTACTTGCACTAAAAGCACACAAAGTATGGCATTTGAGAACCAGGCAACCAGAGTTGTGTTTTATGGGAAAAAAGCAGAGCTTAGCATCTCTGCTGCAGCTTGGGTGAAACCTATTCTCTGGCCATTAAAATATAAATGGCCACTGGACACAAAGAAACTAGCAAAACTTACTACTTACAAAAATCTATGATTTGTCAAGTCTGTTGAAACTTTAATTAACTGACAAAAGTACAAAGAAAAGATATTCCATGTTTTCACTGACCAACTTAATTGTATTTTGTAAATATAAACACATTTAAAATTTGATGCCTGCAACACACTCAAAAAAAAGTTGGGACAGAGGCAAAATAAGACTGAAAAGTTTATAGAATATTCAAGTAACCACCAAAGGCTCAGTCTCTGCAAGCAAGGATGGGTCGTGGCTCACCACTTTGTGCCAAACTTCGTGAGAGAATTGTCAGTCAGTTCAAAAAGAACATTGCTCAATGCAGGATTGCAAAGAATTTAGGTCTTTCACCATCTACAGTGCATAATATTGTGAAAAGATTCAGGGAATCTGAAGAAATCTCATTGCGTAAAGGGCAAGGCCGGAAACCACTGTTGAATGTGTGTGACCTTTGAGCCCTCAGGCGGCATTGCCTGAGAAATCATCATTCTACTGTGATAAATATAACCACATGGGCTCAGGAGTACTTTGGAAAACCGTTGTCACTTAACACAGTCCACTGCTGCATCCAGATATGCAACCCGAAAGTCTATTACGCAAGGAGGAAGCCACACATCAACTCTAGGCAGAGACGCCGCCGAGTTCTCTGGGCCTGCGCTCATCTCAGATGGACTGAAAGGCAGTGGAAACGTGTGCTGTGGTCAGGTGAGTCCACATTTCAGCTTGTTTTCGGGAAAAACGGACGTTGAATTCTCTGTGCCAAAGATGAAAAAGACCAACCAGACTGTTATAGGCAAAAGGTACAAAAGCCAGCATCTGTGATGGTATGGGGGTGCATCAGTGTCCATGGCATGGGTGACTTGCATATGTGTGAAAGTACTATTGACGTGGAGGTGTATATTGGGATTTTAAAGAGACATATGTGCCATCAAGGCAACGTCTTTTCCCAGGAAGTCCATGGTTATTTCAGCAGGACAGTGCCAGGCCTCATTCTGCACGTGCTACAACAGTATGGCATCATAGACACAGAGTGTGTGTGCTTGACTGGTCTGCCAATAGTCCAGATCTGTCTCCTATGGCGCATCATGAAGAGGAGAATCAGACAATGGCGACCAAGGACTGTTGAGCAGCTGAAGTCTTGTATGAAGCAAGAATTGGCAAAAATTCCACTTGTAAAACTGCAAAAATTTGTATCCTCAGACTATTAAAAAGTGTCATTAAAAGGAAGGATGATGTAACACAGGGGTAAACATGCCTCTGTCACAACTTTTTTTGAGTGTGTTGAAGGCATCAAATTCTAAATTTGTTTATATTTACAAAATACAATTAAGTTGGTCAGTGAAAACATTGAATATCTTTTCTTTGTACTTTTGTCAGTTAATTAAAGTTTCAAGAGACTTGACAAATCACAGATTTTTGCTTTTATTGCATTTTAGAAACAATCCCAACCTTTCTGGAATTGGGGTTGTATATGATTATTATAGGTCTAGAAACACTCCCAAAAATTACAAACTGCACCTTCAAAATAAGAATGAGGATGTCCAGTATGATTATGATGACTGAGTGTGTGTGGTTTACCTGTTGAAGATTCTGGTGTGTTTCCTGGAAGTAATGGAGGGGGTTCTCCATCTGGTCCCAACTTCACAGGTAGTAATGCAATAGATGAGCTATTTACTGAGTGCTTCTGTCTGAAAATAAGATAGGCAAATAGATATTGACTTATTTTCCACTTTCCACGTAACTGTCTGCTGACCATCCAAGCGAGCAGAACTAGACAGACCAACCAAATCTTTAAAGAGTAACAACACCCTGATGTAACGTAGGATGCATTCAGATAGGTCAAAGCCCTTTTACTAGTTCAAATGCCCCATGTGCCTTTATAATATATTATATAAAAGGCAAATAAACAAATACATTCATCTACCAAAAGGATGCATACATGTATGTGCAAAAGAAATTCAGCTTACTTTTCTTCCAAATGGTGACTTTTTTGGTTAGAAGTTTTGATCTGCAAAAAAAGGATTCAAAACATAGGTACAAAAAACATTAGTAAATTAGTTGTTAAAAGACAATTCTAGACCTGAGCCATGACAAACTTTGCACTTTCACACCTAGTGGTCCATGTGCAGAGTCCAACTCCGAGTGAAATGGATACTTTTGGTTTGTTTGCTATGTGGTTTTGTTTGATTTCACACTGCACATAATTAACCAAACCAAGACGCAAAAACAACATTGGTTTAGGGGCATGTAGGACTGAAAACTTGTAAAACTCATTCCATTCATTGGTCAAAAAAATACAGCAACAGAAAAAAGGTAAACAATTCTTTGCCAAGTGTGCGAGGAAATCACAAAATTGACACCTTGTGAGGTTTAATAGCAGCA
The DNA here is from genome assembly GCA_023630585.1 of Cranoglanis bouderius. Classification (NCBI taxonomy): domain Eukaryota; kingdom Metazoa; phylum Chordata; class Actinopteri; order Siluriformes; family Cranoglanididae; genus Cranoglanis; species Cranoglanis bouderius. The sequence goes on from CM042544.1 coordinate 18,078,309, forward strand.
ACAGGTGGTGTCTCTGGTGGGCTGAGGTTCTGCAGGTCTGGACTGAATGTGCGGCTGGCTATCTGCATGCACTCCTCCAGCGTCTTCAGGAAAGTGGCACATGTGGACTTCATCAGACTACCTGTTTCGTCCCCTGCCTGAGCACCACGCAGAGCACACAAAGGCATTTAATAGGATGTTTCACAAATGCATAGGCAGGTAAATGTATTTGAACATTTCATATGCTTTGGTAATGTTTTTACTGATATTTCTATATGGTGCCATGCAAGTTTAATCAACACCTGGGCTGATTAAACCCATGAGAAATACTGACTCACCTCTCCAGCGCCAGCTGCCCCCTCACTCAAAGGACTCTCCTTGAGTTTGTTCACCTGTTCAAGGAGAAGGTCACAGTATAACCTCAGTTCAGACATCTTGGTTTTCAGTGCATCTGTGTTTTCCTGGAGTTCTAAGCAGAGAAAGAGAGTGAGAGAAATACATTAAACCAAAACAGTGTTTGTATAGTCAAATTGATATGGTCCATCAAGAATAACCACAATTTTACTATATTCATCTGCTGAAGATAAGCAATCATAAAGTACCCATGAAATCAAAATTGACGTTTTGTGGTATGAATATGTTAGCCTTAAAGTTATCTATAAGCTAGTGTGCTTCAAAGCAATGACAAAATTCACATTTAGAAGATATATGCATAAGGAATTTACAGTCTCTCTCTTCCACCAATACGGATCAAGTATTTTGATGACATCATTTTGCACTTCAGCTTCTCATCATATTTTCTGTCCAATCAAATGCTCTCTAAAATCTGAAGTGTCCCGCCCCCAACATTATAAAAATCCACGGTACTAACCGTCAAGTGAGGTAAGCTAATCACTATTGGCCATTTGTAAAGGGGGCAGGGCCACTCATTATGTCACGCACTGACGGTAAAGCAGGTAAGGATTAAGATATTCTGGGAGTTTTATTTCTTACCCTTCTCTTTCTTGGTCCGGTTGTCTGTCAGACATGCTTTGGCTGTTCCTAAAGCTACCAGCCATTTCTGTCTCTCTGCTGCATTGATGGCCCTGAGGTAGAAGTATTGTTCTCCCGGTATAGTCAGATCAACTCTAGTGAAATCTGATGGGTGCACTGTCAAGGGTGTATGTGCATAAAAAAAGCACAAAAGGAAGTGGTTGTTACAAAACGATATCAATGACATCACACCAAGAATGACATGCGATGAAGCAAACAACCTTGAAACACCACTACATAAAAAAGTATTTAACTTTTCGCATTACCTTGTATTTCACATACGGAAATCTTGATGCTGCCTTTGCATCCTTTCCAGGCATCTTCTTGGGAATCATAATATGAAAGAGTACCTCCAGCTAATACAAACCAGCGTGGTTGCCAACCTACAGAGGACAAATAACTCAACTGACAATTCTATTTGTCATACATAATGATTACAGAGTGGAACTGTGGCACGGAAGGTAGCGTCACAACCTTACAGCTCCAGGGTCTCTAGTTCGATCCCGATCTCAGATTAGAAATAGAGTAGAGGTCGACCGATTGATCGGTTTTGCCAATCAATCGGCACTGATAACGGATTGCTGGAATTATCAGTTATCGGCAAAAATCCACACGATTTTTCCTGGTTGCGTCCATTGCGGGAGCGGCCGAGAAGGGTCTGGTCATTATACAGTACGAGAGCGGCCTCTAGAGGTGAAATAAAAACTATCACTGACAAATTTTGTTGCGTTATTTGAAGTGTTTTTTTTTTTTTTAATTCATTTTGGATGTCTCTACTTGTCTTTTATTTACTTTAATGTTTATTAATAGTTAATGCATATTAATATTTATTTCATTTACAAAGTACAGTACATTTTCATGGTACAGTCAGTCCTGTTTATTTTTTTTGTAGTAAAGTCCAGCAATATTTTACTTTGAGTGTTATGTTTTCATTCAGTATCAATTTTTAAAATTATTGGTTGATTAATCGCTTATCGGCAGGTACTGCCCAACTTAGTTATCGGTATCAGTAAAATCCACTCTCGGTCGACCTCTAGTCTAGGGTTTCCGTGCATGTCCTCCCCATGTTCGTGAGTTTCTTCTGGGTTCTCCGGTTTCCTCCCACATCTCAAACACATGCCAATAGGAAGACTGGCTAAACCAAGGGTGTCCAATGTTATCCGCAAAGGGTCGGTGTGGGTGCATGTTTTCATTTCAACCAAGCAGGAGCCACATCTGATTCCACCTGTTTAATCAGTTTATCTTGACTTTCATTAGACTCAGGCATGGCTTCTGCTTGGTTGGAATAAAAACCTGCACCCACATCAGCCCTTTGTGGATAAGATTGGACACCTCTGGGCTAAACCAAGTCACCCCTAGGTGTGAATGTGTGTGCATAGCATCCCATTATGGTGTATGCCAATAATAAGGAAAAAACAGTTACCGAAGATGAATGATAATTCATCAAAATGCTGATTTCACTTATTTTGAGATCACCACAGTTTCCTGACAGTGTAGCTGATAATGGCATCCTCATTGATAGCAGTCACACAAGTATCCAATTACATCTACATACTGCACAATTCAGTCATCAGCTTCTGAACTGAGTTATATGTAATGAAAAGTGAATCTGCCCCAACAGACTTGTCAGCTCACGTCCACTTAACGTTGGTCTGAATCAATTAGCTGCCTGATCAATACAGTCAGACACTAGCACTATGTCTTCCAAAGTTTGGTGGCTAGCTAGTTAGCCTGCTGTAGCTAGCTAACTACAGTGAAAACCAAACAGACAGATTCCGAGGACCGAATGTAACGTTACTCTGTACACTCAAGTTAAACAGGCAACGGAACAGGAAAGAGGAATAAGATAAGCGTAAATAAAACAAAGAGCAGCTGTTCGGCTATAGCGCTAACGTTAGCAGGCTGAGAGGTGTTGGCACGGCCAAGCCTACAGTCCACCTCAGTTTCTCTGAGGGCTTCTCCTACTGTCCTGAGCTTAGTTAGCAACTCTAGACATTAAAACTACGCGTACATTTTGACATAAGTTCAAACTGAACTACTACGTACCACTTATATAATTGGTCCATTTATAAAGGACTCCCTCCATGGTGGCTCCTTTCATTCACAATTCATTACTTGTTCACTTCAAAATACTGAGAATTCATGACTACGAAATTCCGGAGCTTGACATCCACGAACTGCGTCCATAACCCGACATGACGAGCAAGAACAAGCGCAAAATAGTTCGTGAATACCGATCCACGTGATCATACGCGGTTTAGCCAGTTTGCGTGGCGTCACAGAGGATTTTTCTCTTCGAGCCTCTTTCTCATTGGCAGGGGCGTGTTTAAGTGGGCGTGTCTTTACGCTTGCTGACATCCAATGAACTGAATCTGTTCTTTTCTAAGGCGTATTTTTCAACCAGTTCCACCAATAGCAGTAAAGTAGAGCGTTCAGCTGTTTTTTTTTTTTTTTTTTTTTTCGCTTGGGGATGTTTGGGATTGAGAGCTTGTAGGAGAAGTTGGATGCCACGTCGTCGGGGGGTGATTGTCACTGGAATTCAGACGTTTTCGCTTACGTTAGTTACTTTTTTCTGCATAGCAAAGCAGATAACACCCACCTCTCAGTGATATATTATTTATTTTAAAAATGATGCTGGAATTCTGGCTGTGTTTACTCCCAGCTCTACTATTTTGCATTCATGGCGCAAAACTTCCGGAGCCAGAGGTGAAAACTGAAGTTTTGTACAAACCTTTTCTGTGTCATCGAAAAACCAAATATGGGGATATGCTTCTGGTGCATTACGACGGGTTTCTGGAGAGTAACGGCACAATGTTTCATTCCAGGTAACATGCATGGTTGCAGGATGCATGAAGTGGGGGACACACAGTACACTAGCACCTTGTTTGTTAATGTTATTCAACTGTTTTAGTAACACTGAACAATCTGTTAGAGTCAGCATCCCAAATCTGTACCCTTTAAGTCCCTGCAGCAAACTATGTAAGCATAATTAAAAAAATAAATAAATAAAATAAAATAAATAATGCCTTTTTTTTTGTAATAAAGTACATTTTAAAAATATATACACAGTGGGGTATATATCCAAAAGTCTGACAGCAGGAGTGAAAATGCTTCTATTATGCATTGTTTTCTAATTTAACACAACAATTTTCATTACAAATTCTATTATTAGCGACAACTTGAGTGAAAAGTAGAATCTTAGAAATAAATACACGAATCTCAGAGTTTCTTAGTATTTGGTATGTTCCCCTTTTTTGCTTTAATGACGGTGTGCACTCGAACTGGCATGGACTCCACAAGTTTTTGGAAAACATTATGATCCATTTTAGATCAAATCCATCAGAGTGTCATCTGAACACACGCTTCAATAGAAGAGATCAGGCATGAGGAAAATCTGACCTTTTGTACAAAGCAGTTAACATATCACACATTTGCTTCATTTAAATAAGGGCGTAGAAATAGTGCAGAATCTTGAATATTAAATATATATATAAAATATTGTCTCATATGATAATCAAGCAATTTTTCAATGTCCCCAGTGATGTTAATCGAAACTCTAACACTACTAGGTCAAAAAGGCCTAAAAGTATCTATTAACATTGTACACACAAATACAACCTATTGCCTACTGAAGATCTTTACAAACTGTATGAGAAGTGTTAGTTTGTGGCTAGAAGTAACCACTTCATGAACAGGGCTAAGCAGTCATGACCTACCCACTTAACTGCAATGTATTCATTTATATTCTACATTTAAAGCCGTCAAGAAGGTGATAAACACCCAGTGTGGTTTACCCTGGGGATCCGGGAGGTGATCAAAGGATGGGACAAGGGACTTCAGAACATGTGCACAGGCGAGAAAAGAAAGCTGACTATCCCACCATCTCTGGCATACGGCAAGGAGGGCAAAGGTGAGCTTTCACTACTTGCTTGTGCTTATCCTTTACATCGGCTTTAAGGCAAGGCCCAGATACATGCATGCTTATTTACATGCCTCCGCTCTGCTTTAGGAAAGATCCCACCAGAGAGCACCCTGATCTTTGACATAGAGCTCATAGAGATCAGGAATGGCCCCAGGTCGCACGAGTCCTTCCAGGAGATGGACCTTAATGATGACTGGAAGCTCTCCAAATCTGAGGTGTGTTATAGTCAAATAAGAAGGCTTATCTTGTAACAATACATTACTAAATAAAGTTACTATAATAAATAAGTTAAACAGCACATATTTATCCAAAGAAATCAACTGCATCAGTTTAACGTAATTAGTAATGATCTCTTTATGCAAATTGATTAAAAAAAATCAATAATAAGACCGCTACTAACCTTAATGCATGCTTTTGTAATTCTGTTTCAGGTTAAAGAGTATCTGCGTAAAGAGTTTGAGAGACATGGATATCCTCCCAATGACACTCATCATGAAGCTATGGTGGAAGACATCTTTAAGCAGGAGGATGACGACAAGGACGGCTATATATCTGCACGAGAATTCACATACCAGCATGACGAGTTATAGAAACCAGTTACTCTCTTGCCATTAGCAATGTTCAACTTTAAAGAGAAATGTTAAATACAGCCTGGTATTATTGGTTTAAATTTATATATGACAAACTTCAGTATCTGAAAATGAGAAAGATGGCTGGTACAGTATATGTAAACAAGGATCTGGGAGCAGTAATGTGCTCATACCTGCTGTGAATTTCTTCTTGAAAATGACACAAAAATGACCTTTTGCCTCCTTTTGATGTGTTGAAAGATCAATATCATCTGCTAAATTCAGCCATAATCCCTTGTATACTCCGAAGAACTGTGAAAGGTGTGTGGCTTTTTTTTTTCTTTCTTTTTTTTTTTTTTAATCCGGAGAGCCCGTTACCTGAAATATGGCACACTTAAAGGATAACCTATAAGATATTTTCAATATATGTTTACATTTTGCTGTTTTTCAACATGTTACTTACTTCAGAATGGATCTAACTTGTATTAATGTTTTTTTTTTAAAAATACTTTACCATGTACATTTTGATCTTGGACTACTTATATAACTGAACGAAGGGAACTTTATGTAGGACTTAAATGAATTTCCCACCAAATGACCAGACACAACTGTAGGATTGTAGGATGAATGGAGCCACAATTAAAAATAGGGAATGAACTACAAGTTAATACTCAGGAGTTCTACAAACATACACAGCTAAAGATTAAGGTTGGAGCAAGTCCTAATAATCAGGAATGCTACAGAGACATAAATAACATGAGGGATGGAGTAACATTCACAAGAAACTAAATCAGTCTTACCAGCTGAAGAAGACCGAGATGCCTTTGATTAGCAGTAAGAAGAAAGCCGTCATTTCATACACCGCCAGCAGGAGATGCTCTTAACTCAGCAAATGACACCAGTGACTGATGGGAGTGCATAAATCTTACATAAATATTCCAAATAAAAACATAACTCAGTTGGTGTATTGTTGGATTGATTTACTTCTTGTACAAAATATATTTAAGGTTAAGAATGGTAATGTGTTGGAGGTTTGGTATTAATCTGATAGTTGTGAGAGGTAATTAATACACATTAAAGGAGAATTCAAGGCTGCACCCCAAACCGTATTGTACGTGTTAATGGTACTGTATACTGACATACTATTTAGGGAGCTATCATACATTTTGGGATGCAGCCCAAATCCATCCATCCATCCATTTTCCGTACCACTTAACCTACACAGAGTCGCTGGGGAGCCTGGAACCTATCCTGGGGAACTTGTGACGCAAGTAGTTTCATACACACACTACAGACAATTTGCAAATGACATTCAGCCTACAACACATGTCTTTGGACTGTGGGAGGAAACCGGAGTACCCGGAGGAAACCCCCAAAGCACGAGGAGAACTTGCAAACTCCACACACACAAGGCGTAGGCAGGATTCCAACCCCGGAGGTGCGAGGTAAAACATGCTAACCACTAAGCCCCTTATAACGTCTTATAGGGTCCTATAGGATCTTATAGGATGTAACAGATGTAACAGCTGTTAGAGGTGTTTACTCAGTGTTACAAAAGTGTTATGAGACTAAAACTGAACCTTAATAAATACAAAGGTGAAAGAGTATGCTCACTCTTTTTATTCGTTTGTTTTTGCAGCTCTGAGGCAAATAGTAGTGAGCTAGAATGACAACTTTAATTTACTGCAGCCATGCTAAAAATCCAGCTGGTAGTTTACCAACTAAGTAAGTTAGTTAGTTAACTGCTGCTGGTCAGGCTGGTACACCATGTTTGCCAGCTTGTTGGCAGAAAGAAAACACACTTTCTGAATTATCGCTACTAATGCTACATTTTAAACAATTTGACACAGCATTAAGGCAATTGTAGCTTCTCGGACATTTAGTGAATATTTAAGTTTGGTAATAATGAATAATGAAAAATAACAGAGGCAGTTATTTGGCAAAGATGGTCTACGTTTCTGACCATTTCAACCTGTGCTGGATTTTTTTTTTTGTCCAACACAAGCTGGATTTTTCAACAGGGAGTGTGAACAAAATGTATACCTCTGGTTGCTTCTGGTGTGTCTCTTGCTCTTACCCATGAATTCTGTCGTCTGATCAGGGCCCACTTTCCCAAATGTGTTGTAAAGTCTTGCTTTACCAGGTCTTGCTTTAACTTTGATCCCATGCTTTTGGGGGAAACTCTGATATGTATTTTTCCCAACCTGATTTTAGCATAACTAATATTAGCTGTCTGGCTTGCAACAAACAGCTTTATATGTATTAGGTTGGGGCATGATGATAAATGCGTCTAAAAACCTTTGCCGCATCCAAGCCAATAGCTCTTGAGGCAACTTGCAGCAGGAAAATGTTTTAGAGCATTATTTTCTTCCTTGAATGATGCCTGATTAAAAACAAACAAACAAACAAACAGACAAAAAAAAAATGTACACACTACAGCTTTATGTGGAATACAATTTTAATAAGGATGACAATCAAACATTCTCTCTGAAAATATAGAACTGTGACAGGATTTCAAGTGCATTGTATTTCCATATTGGGCTGCATGAAAAACAGCACCTTTTACCATGTAATGTTCATATAAGGAATGCAATGATTACATTGGTATAACAGTAGAATGCTGCAGTTGTACTGATAACATGATGCTGTACCAGTAAGGATAATGACATTACAAAAAACAGTGATGTACTAATTAAGGTGATAAACAAGATACACTATTAAACAGAACATTCCATCCATGTATGAATGTTTCACAACCTGCCATTATGCACAACATGTCCTTACAGCAGTAGTTCTTGTACACAACACTCATTTCAATAATATGTGGACCGGTGACCTTGACCTATTAACATGAACGTTGATCATTATAATCCTTAAAAAAATAATAAAATAAAATCCATTAGTGCAAAAAATGATCCTATTCAGAACAGCCATGACAGCAGGGATTCCCCCTTGATACTATAAAAACATCAATATTTAGATACATTTACATTCATATATATATATATATATATATATATATATATATATATATATATATATATATATATATATATATATATATATATATATATATATATATATATATACACAACCATATATGTAAATATTCTTCATACAGACAGTTACAAAAGCATTGAAACTTTCCAACTTTAGATAATAAATAAGTGGCCCTTCATATCAATAGTTACCAAATAAACAGCAGAACAACAGTCAGGCATTGAACATTTACCACATCAACAAGAGACGTCAGAATGGAAGAGATTCCATGACATGCAATTAACCTACTAGCAAACCACACACGCACACACGCATGCACACACACACACACACACACACACCTTAAAATGGGCTCTTGTTAAAAAGAGTCTTCCTATAGGGGTTGTACTCGGAACTCCTTTTGGAAAGTATGCTAAATGTGCTAGCGTGTACAGAACAAAAAATATAACCTTTCATTGTCACTGATGTGGTAGTATTACATTTAAACTATGTTATGCGAACTGTAAATGTAGTTTACATTTAAAGCTTTAGGCCTACTTTAAAATGTAATTACAGTCCAGTTAAGCACCTTAAATTTTTATATCCACGTTTGCAGGTAAGATGAAAAGGTACCACCCCTAGTGACAAGGAAACGTACAGTTGGGATTTGTAGTTATGAATAAATATTCACCTGTTCTCAGAGCTGGTTCCATTTAGCCACTAAACAGGCTAACAAGTAATGAACCCTAATAACCCTAATTAACAAAATATGTTTTCGATTGTTTGCATTGTGAGAGTTTGTGGCTCTTAGCTTCCGCCACTGGAAACAACATTAACAACACTGACCGACCTTCTCCATTTTAATGGCTTTTATTATGCTCTAGTATAGTTTTTGTTGTTTTTTGTTGCTCATTCCGGATTTGAGAGGTCCTCTGCGAACAGTGTCTGTGGTGCATGTTAGGGTTCTAACATGGTTACTTGGCCACGGCTGTGTTGCTGTCGTAAAAGTTCTTGTTGTCAGGTAAAGTGGCTCGAGCCTTGCGTTTTTCCTTGAAGCGTCCAGAGCGCGAGACGGAAAGGTTGCGTCTGAACGTGCCATCGATTAAGGCAGGCTCCAGCTGCGAGGCATCAAAGCCATCGCCCAGGAACCCTGAGTTTTTGCTGTCCGAGCCTTGCTCTTGCTGAACCGCAGCGTCTTTAAGGATGTTGCTCAGCACCCTGCCGGTGAAGGCCTTCCACCAGGGAATCCTCTCCGCCATCTGAGTGTTCCCTTCACCTTATAACACCAGATAGCGATTAGACATCCTGTAATTTGTCCTTATTAACAAACAGCTTATCAACAAATAATAAGAGACTCAGAATATTTTAGGAACTGCATTAAAAAAAAGCCTACACAGAGATTCCATCTTAAATCTACAGGTTATTCAGTTGGTTTTATGTCAATCTCTATATCAGAGGGTTTCAGAAGGTTCCATGTAGAACCTCTTTATAAAACTAGACCTGTTAAATCCCTAAAGACATTGTATGAGTGTATATTTATAATAATAATAATAATAATAATAAGAAGAAGAAGAAGAAGAAGAAGAAGAAGAAAGTAGGACAATATTGTTACTAAGAGTGCATATTTAAAAAAAAAAAAAAAATTCCACTCACCAAGGCCACAAAATTCAGGTAAATATTTGCAGTAATGTCAAAATTTTCCCCAGCACCTACACTTTTCCCGTTTCCTTGACTCCAGAACCTAAAACCAAATTTTTCCTTCTTTCATCAACACAACACTTTGCGTCCTACTGCACCCTACACCAGACTCTTTATAGCTACGAGACGATGTTAAACAAGCAAAGGATCCACAGGTAATAAGTTTACTTTAAGCCAGCACACCTTTGTGAAGTAAGACTAGGACTTCCCACTGTCACTGCTACCGTCATTGGTCTGTTGACTTTGGCAGCACGTCCCACCGCGAAAACTGGTTTCGCCTCCTCAGTCTCACTTTCTCAGAATTAGCAGCGTCTCCTGCTTGCGTAACCTGCTGATATAAAGCAGGTGCCTCTTCACACCCTTTTTATTTGAAACAGGGTGAAAGTCAGCATCAGCAATAATTAACAAAAATATTTCTGATGCTAGTTGTACCAGATGTGGAAAGGATCAACATCGGAGTTGGAAAAGTATTTGCTCCTTTCCTTTAGAGAGAACACGCTTAAAATTGGTAAATCAGATTTATGTAATTTAATAAATTTGATAAATTACAATCATAATTACATCCTGCACAGAAAATATGATTTTTTAATAAAACACATTTTTAGAAAGTTCCCATATCAAATGAGCAAATTCATCATACAGAGACAAAAACATCAGAACGGGACGATAATGTTATCTTTCATAAATGTCATGATTATGAGGTATGGCACCATCCACTGCTTTCACCCGTGTGCACTGGCTCACATGTCTACATCACAGTTTCAGATGGTCAAAATGTTCCTCATCAGTATCAGAATTTACAGTAATAAGCCATGATTATATACAAGCACAACAGAACCTCACTGAATGGCATCAGTACCCTTTCCTTTAAGAAAAGGAAAATGAATGGAGATGACATTTAAAATGATCAACACCAAATTCAGAAAAAATACAGATCAAAATATTTACAATCTTTGCAAAAGGAAAAAGTGCTTCATATTGGGTCTTGTCATTCTAAAACACATTACAAATGTGTACATATACACACCACAAAGAATGAACATTTTGTTTAACCCATAGTGAAACATTAAACCTTTATCAGTGCAACACACTAACCATGGAACCATCAGTCATGTACCACGGTACCATGGGGGTCATTTACATTATTTGGCATCTGGGAAAACAGTATCCTTTGCAATTATACTGTACCATACAAACAACTCATATATACAAAAACAATTGATATTTTATCATTATCCATCTCACGATTTGCTCTGCATCAGATCCTAGTAAATAAGAATTTGCATAAAAATTATTAAGAGCATTCGTACTGGATCATGACAGCAATCAAGTCTCAAGATCAGGCTTACAGTAACCCATTTTTACTGATCTTATAATCTACTATTGGTGAATATTTTAAATTAATGTACATTTTAAGCCAATCAGGACTGCTTTCTACCAAAACAAAGTCTTAAAATTTAAAGAATGTCTACCATCGACTTCCTCGTAGTAGGAAAAGCTTTAGAGTTCATGGCTTTAAAAGAGGATATCTTCATGCTCAATCAACAGCTGAACGATCATTTTCTGGTGCCTCATGTCGTTGAGGGTGGCTAGTGTGTTCTGGTCTGGTGGCTGCATCAAGGTTGGACCAAAGACGATTCCAAGATTCTCCGCGTTCATGAGATTGTCTTTTTCATACACAGTGACCCTAATGAAAAAGCAAACATAGAATAAAGATATTAAGATATGTCATAATTACAATTCTCTAATAGTAAAAACACATTTTTGAAGAGGGAGTATTGGGCGCATATTAGTTAGAGCATTATGCAAGAGGATACAATTTAGAGATGTTTCTGTGTCACAGTGTGCTGCAATACGATGCAGTAATTATGATTCCATATTGTGCAAAAAGAGTTCAATGGTAAAATGTTAGCTTCTTTGAGAGCAGAAGGCCCCCCTCCCCCTGAAAAGACAGGCCAGGCACAGAGGCCACATCTCCTTTACTGAGAGCCAAACAGAAATGCACTTTGCTAAAATAAAGTTGTCAACTGGTTATCTGCTGTAATAAAAATAATATGAGATACACAGTTGATAGTATTTGTGAAGGTGTTATTATGTCTTAACCTTTGCTCAATACAGCTGTATAGCAAATATTGAGAACGGAGCACCAATGAGAACCGGTGCATAAAGATGTGAGAAGAGTTAAACGGGACCCAAACCCAGGAACCACAGGCCGAGGTAAACCTAGCAGCAGTGAGATAGTTTTCACCTCTTTAGATGGGTCATCAGGTAGCGAAGAGTCTCATAGTGAGCAGGAGGAAGCTGCAGCAGGCCATCATGGATTGCTTCTAGCCTGGTGTCAGGGTCATTCATTTCTGTACAAAAGAATATTATGTAAACTTATGCACTACAGTCATTTTATTTTCTTGCTTCTTAATGTAATTTAATTCCATTTGACTAAAACTCTCCATACACAGCCTTTGAAGAACCTGATGTTATTCTGCTCTATAGAAACTGCATTATGTTTCCGCCCAGTACTGAACCATTGAAGTTTAGTATTAGGCAGAAATAAATGTAACTGTTTATTCAAATGATGGCTGTGTAGTCTTAAAATAGTTTTTTTCAATGGTTCGATTGGTTCAATTGTTGTTGTTTTTTTATGTTGTCTTAAGAGCTCTTACTGGCTGCTTGTATGAATTTGGAATAGACGTCGTATGTGATGACAGGGATGGGCAGATCCCTCAGATAGAGTTTCAAAGCCCCTGTGATGGTGTTGATGTCTGGATATGCATTAGCACTGATATCTGCCTTCTCACCGTCTGTGGAGGAAAATCATGAATAATCTGCGTGTTTCACTGAAACAGCTTTGCTAAAACAGACCACAAGGTATTGCTGCTGTCCAATTTAGATACCAATGCAAACATTAAAGGCAGGCTTTTATGACCTTTTTTGCACACCCACCTCTGTCAAAGGCCAGCCTCACATCTTCTATATGTTCTGTGAAACCGGAAACTCTGTAGAGCCCTTCTGACTTCAGTCCTTAACAAGGAAAAAAAATCCTTACAGTAAATCCAACTTAATTTGGCATAACGCAACATTTAATTGTTATACTGGTAGGAAAACCACACTACCACATGGTTCTATTAAATTATTTTTGTATGAAGTTGCCATCAATTTACAAGACAAACTGTGAAGCAATGTAATATACTTCTCATTACCGTATATTTAGCATGGTATTATAGTACAGTACTGTGCAAACGTTTTAGGCACATGCAGAGAAATGCTGTAGTGAATAATGAAATTAAATGTTTGTACATAAAAAAAAAAAAATACCGTAAAGAGCAGTAAACAGTAAATGAAACAAGGTCAATATTTGGTGTGACACAAAAATAAAAATAAAAATGAGTCTCCGATTCAATTTGTGCAGTTTTATAAGGAAATGAGCTGGTAAGTTTTACTGAGCATCTTGCAGAACCAGCCACAGTTCTTCTGGAGACTTTGACTTTCGCACTTGCTTCTTATTTCTGCAGCAAAACCCAGCAGCCTTCATGGTGCCTCTTATGTAATATGCTGCTTTCTTTAATGACATACAAACATTTTTCTGTAACATTTAATTTTGTGCTAGTAAACTAATGTTTGGGAATCTAAAACGTTTTTTGTACTGACTTGATAATGTAGAAGTCATAAAATAAAAAAATCTATAACAAAGTTTGTACTAAAAAAATACGGTACCTAAAACTTTTGCACAGTGCTGTATATCCAAGTGAAAAGAAAACAATAGTATGACTCAGTATCTTAGAATCTGTAATATGAGCCAAGCTATAACTTGTTCCTTGAATGAAAGACATGGACGTCAGTACCTCTTTGCTCTATTTCTCTGATGCACATGTCTAGGACCATAGGCCGTGGTGTATTGTGTGCTTTAACCAGCGTGGTGAGGTCACAGCTAAAAACCTTCTTGATGCGCCGCAGGTCTGGCTGGCAGTCGCTGGGCACCAGTTTTGAGCATTGCTTATGCACGTTCAGTCCACAATCTGCAAAGGGTCAGAGGTCAAATGGTCATGAAAATATCACCACAGTGTCTGCAGACAAGCAGTCTCCAGTGAATGACAATGGGGGATTGAACATACGGTGTGTGTGTATGCTTTTTTGCTTGTTGAGGACAAGAGTTCATGTAACAACCATATGTAACCTTACTGGTGGTAAAAGTGACTGCGTGAATGGTGTCCAAATGAATGTACCAGCGTGGGACTGTGAATGACGTATATTTATCAACATTACTATTATTATGCGCTCACGTGTAAAATGGCTGGGTGTGATCCTGTGTGAACCTGTACCTGTAAATGGGTGTGTGTCCTGTGTGAAATACTAGAACACTATCTTGATATGCATGTGTGTCTGTTTTTCTGTCTTCCCCATCAGCCCATCCATCATGAGCACTAACTTTAGGACATGAAGAACAGGAGAGGAGAGGGATTCAAAAGCTTTCTCACTTCTCCAATTTTATGCTGAGTTCAATACAGTTCGGTGCCTAAAAAGTCTCGCCTGCAGCTCAATCACCAACAAGAGCAGCTCTTGTGTGAAAAGAAAAGTCAAAGTAATGGTTAAAACCTCTGAAAACCACTCACTGTATCAAAAGCTGTATGAAAGCCTTGTGACTAGACAAATTTGGGACAAGACTGCGTTATGGTCAAGTAACTCAACCAGTACAACTCTAAGAGCATAAGAAATCGATTTTGCAGCATTGTTTCAGGGCTTATAAACTGATGCATGGGCTGTACAGTAAGACTCAAAAGCAACAAAGTGTGAGCTTGTGAGATCAAACTAAAACATCAGATAGAATTGTTAATAATAGTCAGTAATATGTGTACTATATGTATTATAATGTAAATTACATATCCGTGCAGCTAAATTTGTAAAGGGGGGGGGGGGGGGGTCAGATGGGATTTGTTTAGAGTATTTATGTCTAGGGTGGTTGCATGAATTTATATCTAGGTATTATGTATAAAAAGATAAATATCTGTCAGTTGTTACCTTGTGGGGACATTTGGCTGGTCCCCTGGTTTCTAAAACCAGAAAAATTGCAGCTTTAATTAAAAAATTAAAGATCCTTTTAGTTACTGAGGTTAATTATAGGGTTATATTTATGTGTAGCATAGCATTAATTGTCAATGGAATGTGTGTGGATTGCAAATCGCTACAGTTTTCATTGTGTATCGATACAGTTTTGTTTCTGTCTTTGTACGATACATGGGTGTGTTGCTCCCACGCCTGTCTTCGACGCACAGTGTACATGCCACTATAAATAGTTCCAAGTAAACCATAGGAGGAACTGGTCTAAACCAGGTGTCATTCAGGAATGTGATACAGCCACATTGCTATGGTATGGCTACAGTGTTGATTTTGCCTGTGACATGCCTACTGTCTCTGCTCAGGTCTGAATCAGTGGACACTGACTCAGTACAGGCAAGCTGCCATACACTCAAAAAAACTGATTCATTACTCTTATTTAATTTAATTGAAGAAAGTTTTTACACACAATTTAATTTAGTTAATTCAAAATAAACCAGTTTAGTTTGGTCAACACAATTTAGTTGAGGGGTGGTGATAGCTCAGTGGTTAAGAAGTTGGGCTACTGATCGGAAGGACATGAGTTCAAATCCCAGCACCACCAAGCTGCCACTGTTGGGCACTTGAGCAAGACTCTCAACTGCTCCCCGTGCACCGCAGCAAAAATGGCTTCCCACTGCTTCGGGTGTGTTCACGGTTTGTAGTGTGTGTGTGTGTGTGTTCACTACTCACAACTTCTAATGTGTGTGCACTAACTTGGATGGGTTAAATGCAGAAGACAAATTCCAAGTATGGGTTGCCATATGTTGGCCTTCACATGTCACTTAGAAGTTAATTTACTCTAGTATGTTTAATTAACTTTATTACATTTGTCAAACTAAATTTTCTTATGTTGGTCCAACTTAATTTTTAAAATTAATTTACTGAGGTTTAATTCATTTTCTTATGTTTAAACAAGCAGTTTCAGCCACCATTATACACAATGCATATAATGAACAAATAAGAAAAGACTGGTGTCAGTTACTGAGTACCCTAAGCACATGTGCCACTTTTCAGCGCAATGGTAACCACAAAATTCAAAAACATTACAGAAACTCCTTCAACTGAACTGAACTGAACTAACGTCTTTCCCTTTACTGAAAAAAAAAAAACACAAAATAACACTTAATCCCTAAATTTACTTTCCTAATGCAGTCCCTTGCAAAGCATGCTGGGAACTATAGATCCACTGCCCAATTAGTTATGTCAACAAAAATGATTCAAAATGAATTAAGTAAACTTCAGTTTTAAATATATTGTTGGACTGAACACAATGAAATTAAATTGTGACAAAATGTTCAAAAATCGTGTTACTTTAGCTCATTCTAATTAATTAAACTGAACAAGAGGCAAGAAATAATTTTTTGAGTGTAGTTAACAAGAAGACTTCATTATTAAGAGCGTAGCGTTCTATTTCCCTGGCCACAATTTGATATGAACGATTTGTACTGTACTTGACAGATAGAGCTGTTCTGGTTTTAAAAGGTGGAGCTTTTCATTTGAATTGTACTGTATGGTATATGAACAGCTGTGTGTTACCTGAGCAGCGTACACCCTGGGCAATGAGACCCCACATGAAGTTGGCACAGTATTCACACCAGTGTGGGCCTCTGAAGGTGTGTACCTGTGCAGCAGAAGGCAGAGGAGATGTGGTCACACACATTCACATTATAGGGCTAGAAGAATATACAAAAAAAGACCTAACAATGACAAAAAGCAAAAAGGTCAAAGATGCTGATGCCCCTGTAACCTAAAACAAACTGGCACCTGACCCACTTTACAAGTGTTTTGTTTTGTGCAACGGCTTTAATACAAGATGTAACTATTTGCAAGATGTAACTATTTGCATTAATTCATCTGCAGTAAACACTTTATCTTGGTGGATGAGGTAGAAATACACCCTGGATGGGACGCCAGTCCACTGCAAGGCACCATACATTCAAACACTTATTCAGACACTGGGGGCAATTTAACATAGCCAATCCACCTACTGGCATGACTTTTGGAAGCGGTAGGAAACAATAAAACATGAAGTAAACCATGTGGACATGTTGAGAACATGTAAAGCTCCCTGCTGCACCATTGTGCTGCCTGTAACCATTCAGATTTGATGAAATTGATGGACTTTTGTTGAAAATCAAAGCATCTACTTCTTCATGTTCCATCTGCATAAAAACATTAAGAATGGGGTGCAGTGTTGTTGTTTTTCTTTTACGGGTGACTTTGATTCTAGGACCTGAAACACTATTCTTAGAATCCGTTGCCAATTGTGGAGGAAGTCATATCTTTTTTGCGATTACCCGCAAGTAAAGACACGAGACACACCAAGCCAAAAACAAGTCCTACTAATATGCTGTGAATTAAGTATTATTACAGCAAAATTATAATAAACCTAGTGCCTTTATGATAACTATCCTTAATAAGTATGCTTCTCCTCACTATTGTAGAATGAAACATTGTGGAATGTATGTATTATATAAGGAAGCGTCAAGAATAGCATATGATAACCCATGCCTGACCTTTTCATTTGCCAGGAGACAACATGAAATGAGTAGGTTTACAAATAGTAGGAGCTGCTAAATGTTTTAAAATTACAGCATATGATAGAGATGTTTTAGCAGAATATACCCTCTTCCTCGTCTCCAGTTTCCTCTTGGCATTCAATTCTCTCAAACACAAAATGGTGAGTGCACTACAGATCCACCAAAGCATGAGAGTTATTGAGCTGAGAAATCAGTTCCTACTCATAAATACTGCTGTTAATTGGTTCATCAATTAGGTGTAGTACAGGACATGATAACTCCCTGACCACAGTCATAAAATATACTTAAAACATTTGCAATAGCCACAGTATAAATCAGTACAGCATTAATATTACAGCTACAACCATGTATTTGCTTAGGGCTTACCTTAAAATTATGGACCTTCTCATAGTTGCACTGCTTCTCTGAACCGTCCTTCAGAGCACTGCGTCTGCCCAGTGGTGAGTTGGAGATCTGTGGACATGCCAAGAGCTTTATTGGCTTCCAGAGCAGTGTGTTTTTAACCCCTAGCCTCAGCCCAAGAGCTAAAGCCAGTAACTCCTGGCGCTTCTGCTCCTGTCTCCTAGCTCGAAGAGGAGTCAGGTCATTCCCTGTTGGCTCCCACTGAGCCTGCATCTCCTCTGGGGGAGAAGATATGGAGGTGGACAAGGTGGTAGTGAGGAGTATGGAGGATATGCCTGCTTTGGCTCTGAGGGCAAAGTGAGCTGGATGAACTCCATGATGAGGATTGAGACAGAAAGAGGGAGGAGGTCTGCCTGGGGGGCCGGCGTGTGCCTAACACAATAGGAGTCATTCAGCACTGCCAAAGAAGGGCAAAGGCAGAGGGAGGGAAGAGAGTAGTGTAGGAAGGATAGAGAAGAGGAGAGGGGGAGGCAGAAGAGCTTAGTATGGCTCAGTAGCTCTCAATTGCAGGATCGACTGAATCCAGACTGTGTGCTGGTAGAGGCGAATGTCTGTTCCAGCACTGTGCTTCTGAACATGCGTTTCCACTCAGGTTCCCTCGCACACTGGCCATTTCTCATGTCTCTCAGAGCACAGAAAACAAAGAGCCATGCTTTAATCCAACATACAGGCCAACAGCCATTTTCTAGGAAGATTATCTCAGTGTCAGAAAGTCACAGTGCTGAGCAATTCTATTTCTTTCCCTCTCCGACAATCCACTCTTGCTTATCATTCTCTACCTACACATGCCCAGCCAATCCAGACGATCTGCTCAGGACTGGACCAGATAACAGATGCATTACACTTCTCCTCACAATGCAATTTGCTAGTTTTTAAAATCGTAGCCCAGCTCTGAGCCGAGATGAGATTGACTGGTGCACTATACTACTTCAGGGAACCATTTTAAAAGGCCAGCAGCAGTATGAAAGCCTCCTACGCAGTGTCCCACATAACCACAAAGAAGACAGCAGTCTCTGTATTCACTGTCATTCAGTAACATCATGTAAAATAAACTGTTTGTGGAAACAGAGACAGAAACTAAAGGTCATGCGTCTCAGCGTGGTACTTCACACTTCTCACAACATAAAACAGTTACCATAGGAAAATGATTCGCCTTTGAATTTATATTAAATGAGCCATCATAATCTTATTGCTCATACACGGGCTCTCAAGAAAGCAGACAACATGAGCAGATATGCATTTTAGGGTGTGTGTTGCTGTGGTTTTCAATGTACCCTATAATAATATTCCTAGGGTCTGTGGTATGAGCTGTGGAAACAGCCGGGGGAAAAAAAACAAAACATATTTGTATTATTGCAAAGCTGCACAACAGACTAAGAAAAAATGGGATTACACACCTGCTGGCTTAAATATTAACAATACTCTGTTGCAATAAAAATGTGCATAAAAATGTGCTCAGACAATGTACACAGAAGCTTTAAAGACCAACGAACACTTCATCTGGAAACGGTTCCAGATGACAGCACAGAGATTCTTAACAAAGATAAACAGAAATGCTGAAAATATTTGAAGGGGACATTTTCCTATACAGGTGTAAACAAATAGCATAAGATAGGCACATTTCTTGCATAGCACTGTTCAGTGACAAAGCTGGTTGTACAGTTTACCGCTGCTGACCTTATTGGTCTGGCCTAAAAGAGCTGCAGCCTGGGGGGCAGAACAGGTGGCACCACCTACCAAAGCTCTGAATCAGCATAACCGGGCTGCAGCAAACAGAGATAAGCGCAACTCGTATGCAGGAACTGTGTGACACAATCCAAGCACAGTGGAGTCATATGTGCGATGGCCTGGGAAAACCTTTCACATGGTGCTTTTTGACATTTTCTACTACATATACTGTAGCTTATACTGTTTCCCTTTTGCACATATCTTAAGTAGAAGTAAAGATCTATCATTTTAAAATCTGGTTAAAATCTGATTGGTTTTTGGATTAGCATTCAACAAGTCGAGGAAGCCTCCACCACCAACAAGTTTAGTCTTTCTTGTTACTAACTTGTATGCCAGAGATACCCATAAATTATATTTCAAACATGAAGGAAGAAAAACTATTTTGGACATTTGACCTCGCTGTAACCTTGACCCTGTCTGGATTAATTACATGATCTAATCAGTTCATCTACTGGTTACAATCATAATTCCATATAAATCAACAAACATTCAACACTTGTTATCACACAGCAGTGGTGTGTGTGATAATTTGCAGATCATTTGACAGCCCCGTTCATACACGGGATCTGTTAGGCTTATGTCTGTTTTGCTACGGCACCAAAACCTCAAAAAAACACATTTACTTAGCAATTAAATTATAGCAATTAAAACTTCAGTCAAACTGACCATTGTTACAGCTACATTTATTAAACTGGCTCCTTACTTTACTTAACATGATCTCTGCAGGCAGAAAGCACAGGCAAATGTTATAATGAAAATAAAATTATTTCTATATGATTTTGGTGAAATATATTCATGGTTTTATGGTTAAGTCGAGGTGTCAAAGTATATTATAGGGAGAAAAACTCCCTGGTTTTTGGTTGTTTGTCAGAATTTTGCTGCAGCGGCATCTGAGCAGTTTTCCCAGACTCATATCCAAAAGATCACAACAAAGAAAGTAAAGAAAAAGAAAAGAAAAGAAGAGAATTAAGGGGAAGGTGTATGGGTGGTGTGTGCAAACAGTACTGTATGTGCAATTAACCTAGATTCACACCGACTGTGACACGTGTCATACCATAGGTGTGTACAATAAACAGCCTTCCGTGCTTGCATTGTGTAAATGGCTATAATAATAAATACACATACGGCAGTGTCACTGAAATATGCAGGGGGCAGTAGAAGCTGGGCCATCTGTAATTACAGCACAATTCACTTAAAAACATGATACGAGACAGTATGACAGGGAACAAACAGCATGTTTGTTTTTACGCTGGTTCTCTACGTTGGTGTAATGAATATCTTGAATGTGGGTCACCTTTTTCACCATTGTTTCACATGGTGGCTACCTTCAGGGGATAGTACTGGATTGGTTTAAGTCTTATCTTAGTCACAGGACTTTCATAGAATATTGGAAACTTCTTTTTGGTTGCTACTCTTGGATGTGGTGTACACCAGGATCAATACAAGGTTCAGCACTCTTCTCGTTATATATTCTTCCAATATCCAGAGTTACAATACAATACATTTCATTCCACTGCGATGCTGATGATGACTTGTGTTTGCTAAAGTCTCTTAATGGGTATCTCGAAAATATGAAAAACTGGATTTTCTCAATTTAAATGAAAACAGAACAGATGTTGTTCTCTTTAGCTCACACAAATCTACAAACAGGACCACTATCACGTTATGATGTCAGGAACCTGGGGGTAATTTTTTGACACTAAACTCAGATTTTTATTATCAAATCAACTGTTAGCAGTTTCTAGCAACTTGAAGCAAACCTGAACCATTTATTTATTGTCATGACCTGGAGAAAGTTATATGTGCTTTTATTTGATCTCATTTAGACTACTGTAATGTCTTAAGTAGAAGTGTTAATAAGTCCTCTTTAGTGAGATCACAAATCTAAGAAATGGGATCACATCACCCTGTTAAAGCCTCCCTCCACTGGCTCCCTCCTGGTCCACAACAGGATCCAGTTTAATATTCTTTTATTTGTATTCAAAGCCCTTTCACTGACTCCTTGCATCGCTGATATATTCTGTCCTGATTTTCTCTCCTTCTGACTGTTCCATGGTACTGATTAAAACTCAAGGGTGACCATACCTTTGCAGTGGCTGCCCTGAGGCTGTGGAAGAGCTTACTGCTGGACATTCGATCTGCTTCCCTTAAAAACTCAAAACATAAAAATATGTAAGCATTTTACTGATTAAAGTGGGTATCCATGTCTACTATGTTTATTATGTTTTCTCTTTTTCCATCCATTTATCTTCTGTGGTTGCTTTATCCTGGTCATGGTCGCAGTGAATCTGGAGCACTAGGGCACATTGCATATACATATTCACACTCCTAGGTGCCAATATATCTATTGACATGCTTATATTGGGCAATGGGAGGAAACCACAGAACCTGGAATGAGAACATGTGAACCCCAGAGCTCAGGATCAAAGCCGGGACCCTGGGTCTATGAGGAGGCAGCGCTTCTGAATTCCCCACCCATTTTCTTTTTATGCTTGTTGCAGTTGTGAGTATGGCACTTTGGTTTAAATCTCTCAGTATCCACTTTATCCTGATCAGGGTCGCAGTGGACCGGAGCCTATCCAGGGAACATCCCATCCACACCTTGGATGGGATGTCATTCCAATACAGGGCACCATGCATACACAATCACACATTTATTCACACCTATAGGCAATTTACATTAACCATTCCCCTTACAGGCATGTTTTTGGGTGGTGGGAGGAAACTGGAGAACCCAGAAGAAACCCACACAGACAGTAACCCGAGCTCAGGATCGAACCCTGGAGTTTTGAGGCATCACTGTTCCACTGTGCCACCCAGGTATAAATCTGATTGACAAAAAAAGAACTTGTTTATTTTTAAATAGAAGAATATTTGTTCAGTGAGATGACTAAAAAGTGTTTGAGAGATGCGTTCAGTGTAAATTGACCTTAAGGCAGAAAAAGAACAAGATTTGCACTTTCTGTCCTTGGGCACATGTCTCTTAATGAACGCTGAGAGAAGAAGTGTTCCACACAGTGAGGGACAAAGGGGACTGGTCTCTTTTCAGAGATTACTCCATTCTCTCTAGTCAATATACTGGGACAAAACACAGCGGCTGAGTACATGAAGAAAACCAGGGCATTGTGGGATAAAATGAAAATACACAAGTGTTTCTATGTTGGGCCACAGAGATACAGAAAATGAGCACAGAACTAACAATATAGTAACAGTGTAGCTTAGAAATCCAGTATGCCTTTATCATCTCTAAACCCATTGCCTGAAAGTCAGAAAATATGCGATCAATGCCTCTTTATATGTAAGGATCTGTACAAATAGTAAAATGCTCAAAGATACCATACACCTATTATACAAGCTGTCACTGTAAATAATAATAATATATATGCTTAAGGTTGCTTTAACCAGTAACTCATATACAGTGCCCTCCACTTATATTGGCACCCTTGGTAAATATGAGCAAAGATGGCTGTGAAAAATTGTTTTTATTGTTTAACCTTCACAAAATTCACAAAAATACTCTGCTGTCATGGATATCAAACAATTGCAAACAAAACACAGGTTTATACAAAAAAATATCTTTGTTAAATATAGGTGTGCAACAATTATTGGCACCCTTTTAGTCAATACTTTGTGCTACCTCCCTTTGCCAATATAACAGCTCTGAGTCTTCTCCTATAAAGCCTGATGAGGTTGGAGAATACATGGCAAGGGATCTGAGACCATTCCTCCATACAGAATCTCTCCAGATCCTTCAAATTTTGAGGTCCACGCTGGTGGACTCTCCTCTTCAGTTCACCCCACAGGTTTTCTATGTCAGGGGACTGGGATGGCCATGGCAGGACCTTGATTTAATGCTCAGTAAACCATTTGTGTGTTGATTTTGATGTATGTTTTGGATCATTGTCCTGCTGGAAGATCCAACCACGGCCCATTTTAAGCTTTCTGGCAGAGGCAGTCAGGTTTTCATTTAATATCTGTTGATATTTGATAGAGTCCATGATGCCATGTATCCTAACAAAATATCCAAGTCCTCTGGCAGAAAAACAGCCCCAAAACATTAAAGGGCCACCACCATATTTAACCGTGGGCATGAGGTACTTTTCCATATGGCTACCTCTCTGTGTGCACCAAAACAATCTCTGGAGTTTATTCCCAAAAGCTCTATTTTGGTTTCATCTGACCATAGAACCTGATCCCATTTGAAGTTCCAGTAGTGTCTGACAAACTGAAGACACTTGAGTTTGTTTTTGGATGAAAGTGGAGGCTGTTTTCTTGAAACCCTTCCAAACAACTTGTGGTGATGTAGGTGACTTCGGATTGTAGTTTTGGAGACTTTCTGACCCCAAGACGCAACTAACTTCTGCAATTCTCCAGCTGTGATCCTTGGAGGTTTCTTGGCCACTCAAACCATCCTCTTCACAGTGCGTTGAGACAATATAGACACATGTCCAATTCCAGGTTGATTCATAACATTTCCAGTTGACTGGAACTTCTTAATTATTGCCCTGATGGTGGAAATGGGCATTTTCAATGCTTATGCTATTTTCTTATAGCCACTTCCCATTTTGTGAAGCTCAACAACCTTTTGCCGCACATCACAGCTATATTCCTTGGTCTAAGCCATTGTGATGAATGACTAAGGGAATTTGGCCCATGTGTTACCTCATATTTATACCCCTGTGAAACAGGAAGTTATGGTTGAATAATTTCCTGTTCCTAGTCACTCAGGTGTACTAAAAAAATGTAAATATCAATGGGAATATACTTCCAATATATTTTTCTCATATGAATTCATAGGGGTGTCAATAATTGTTGCACACATACATTTAACAAAGTTTTTTTTTTTTTTTGGATAAACCTGTGTTGTGTTTGAAATTGTTTGATATCCATGAGAGTATTTTTGTGAATTTTTTAAACAAAATATCAAAAGGTTAAACAATAACGACAATTTTTCACAGCCTTGCTCATATTTACCAAGGGTGCCAATATTAGTGGAGGGCACTGTATAGTATACCACTATAGTAGCTACTCTCACTGATACCGTGTTGTATACTGTGTATACTGTAGTCATGTAACTACATGTTCTCAAGTTAGAAGCATAGCACTTGCATTTCGATTGCATTTCTTTTCTTTATTCAAAGGATCCGGGGCAGAGGAGAAATGTTTTATTCATCAGGCTTAAGGAAATGCTCTAGAGCTGTGCATGTGCTGTGTGAGGAGATTAAAGTGTTGGGTAAACAGCAAACTCACAGATTATTCACGGCCTTGCCGCAATTCAGAAGGGAGGAATTTCATTTGAATTTCTCATTTCTCATAGCCAGAGGATGCACTGAAGCTGTATTGTACTACTGCAAACAAGATCCAATTTAGCTGCAACACTGTTATACAGCATCAACAGGAAAACCACTTTTATATAAACACCTGTACATCTGCACATTCATGGATTCATCCAATCAGACACATATGTGGCAGCACTGCAGTGTATAAAATCATGCAGATACTGGTCAAGAGCTTGTAATGGTCACATCAAATACAAAACAGAATGGGGAAAAATGTGATCTCAGTGACTTCATGGCATGTTCGTTGGTGCCAGACAGGCTGGTTTGAGTATTTCAGAATCTGCTGATCTCTGGGGATTTCCCAACACAACAGTCTCTAGAGTTTACTCAGAATGGAGCAAAAAACACCAGGTTGATTTGATGTCATTTGGCAGATGCCCTCATCCAGAGCTACTTACATTTATCTCATTTATACATCTGAACAGTTGAGGGCCTTGCTCAGAGCCCAGTGGCAGTTTGGCAGTGCTGGGGTTTGAACTCATGACCTTCCAATCAGTAATCCAACAGCTTAACCACTGAGCTGTCCCTGAGCTCATAACTGCATGCATTGCACTGCTGCAACATGATTTGCTGTTTGGATAACTGCATGAATGAGCAAGCATACAAGTTTTCCTATTAAAGTGGCCAGTGAGTGTACATGTGAGAACAAATACATGTAGTTGACCCTTCAGAAACTGAAGTACAAGTTCATTTTTGTCCTACTTCTCAAACAAGATGTGTTGTTCATGCCGGTTTTGTTTACTAGTGATGTGCTCCTCCAGGGAGAAATTGCACTTTATTCTGAAGTATCCAATCATGCACAGGAAGCATGTGAAAGCCTGTGTCACTGCAGTACTCTCAGTAGAGCTTTTCAAATGCAGCCTGGTTTGTTTTTTCCCTCTCTCTCTCTCTTTCAATAAAACATCACAGTGAAAATAAGTAACAAATCATGCAATATTCAAATATGAGCAACAAAATAGCATACAACCCACTCTCTCTAATCAATGACTGCAATGACTACATCTATCAGTATATAGCAAATAGTTTAGATCCATATTTCTCAGTGGGGTTTGTCGTACATGTGTCTCCAGAAGTTGCAGACTACAGCTCCCATGATTTTCAGGCTGCAACCCCATCACATGACCTCCAATTAAGATGCATTCTCTGCTCAAAGTCACCTGATTACTAATGACACTCACTTGTTTGCAATCACATTTGTCCCTTCAAATAACGCGGTGTTACTTTGTACAGTGTCACCTAAGACCACTCCAAGCCGTAGTTCTCTGCCTGGTTTAATTTATGTTTTGACCATAGCCTGGTTACTGAATCTCTTTGCTTGTCTTTACATTGCTTTTAATAAAACCAGAAAACCTGCACTCGAATCTGCACTTGTAACCTGGCACTAATAAATTACAAACATTACATACCTTTATACTGTATAATGAGCCTAACATTTGAATAGTTGGAAGGAGTTCATAAAATATATGCATATTTAGGAAGACTGTGGAATTTCTTTTACAACTTCTTTTAACTATTTGAATTTTTCATATTATAAAACTTTTTTTTATAACATGTTATAATGCTATTTAAAAAATCAATCTGCTGAGCAATGGATTTTATTTGGAATTGAGTATGATGGGAGTTAAGTTCGCATCTACAAACACAGCACACTGTTCCTAAGTTGTCAGGTTGATTTTTTTTTCTTGCCCCCTAGTGGCCACTAGAAGAATACGGCCACCAAACCAATAAACAGCACAGTGTCTCATTAGCAAACTGAACTTAGCATTAGCTAATTAGCTAATTAGAGGCAATCACATATGACACACATCAACTCCAGAATCCATGAAAGCTTTTATCTCCATTTTTTTTTTTTTTATAATTTTTTTTTTTTTTTTTTTTTTAACCTAACATACTGTTGATACACATAGCAAAAAAGCTCAATTTGGGTGTCATCTGACCATAGCATGATGCCAGCGTAGGTCAAATAATGCCTGGTGAAGTTCAGGTGCTATAATTTGTGGGATGTCGCATGTGTGCAACATCATATTCTGTCAAAGCCAACAACAGAGAATGAGACCAATTTGAAAAGTTTTTTAAAAATATATATATTCTGTTTGCTGTATTTTAAATATTCTTTAGGAGTATTAACATAATTCTTGAAATATATATATATATATATATATATATATATATATATATATATATATATATATATATATTATAAGAATTTTGTACTGTTTATTTTATATAGTAATTTCTGTGATAGCAATTCTGGAACTGAATGTACATAAGTGCCACTAAAGTAAAAGCTTTCACTCACATATCATATGTAAAGTATCTGATTAAATATTCCTATGGAAAACTGTGCAAGACTGACAGTTCAGAGTTTGTTCACACTCATCTGTCAACAGATCAGTCTGAGAGACTGGAGGTTGAGATATGATAGAGACAGTGGTGCATTTGCCACAATTATCTTCCATCAGAGCTGCTCAGAAGGAACAAGAATATCCTGCCTTCAGGGACACTCCATCACACTCTTTAGTGTAATTATTTATCCCCCTTTCAGCATAAAGGTTTGTTCTCCTGCAGCATAACTATATTCACAGCAGGTCAATTTATGACAACAGAGTAGTTACTAGTGTAGAACAAAATAGTTATCTGGGGAGAATCTGTATTTAAGCTGGCACAAAGTACTATGCAGGGGTGTCAATATACAGTGCTGTGAAAAAGTATCTGCCTGTTTCTGTGTATATCTCATACTAAATAGTTTTAACTCAAGGCAACCTGAGGTGAAGACCGGACATTCTCCTTTAGGATTTTCTGGTACAGAGCAGAATTCATGTTTCCCTCAATTGCAAGTTGCCCAGGCCCTGTAGCAGCAAAGCATCCCCACACCATCACACTTCCACCACCATGCTTGACCGTAGGTATGATGTTCTTTTTGTGGAGTTCTGTGTTTGGTTTACTCCAGATGTAACGGGACCCCTGTCTTCCAAACAGTTCCACTTTCGACTCATCAGTCCACAGAACATTCTCCCAAAAAGTTTGAGGATCATCAGGGTGTGTTTTGGCAAAATTCAAACTAGCCTTAATGTTCTTCTGGGTTAGCAGTGGTTTTCACCTCAGTTATCTTCCATGGATGCCAAATTTGCCCAGTGTCTTTCTGATAGTGGAGTCATGAACAGTGACCTTTATTGATGCAAGAGAGGCCTGTAGTTCCTTTGATGTTGTCCTTGGCTCTTTTGTAATAATAATGCTAATAATAATAATGCTAATAATAATAATAATAATAATAATAATAATAATAATAATAAATTTTCTTTTCTATAGTGCCTTTAAAAGTTGCATCTCAAAGTGCTTTACAAGAGAAGAAATAAAAAACACAATCAAATATAAAGACTTGTGGCACTTTGTGACTTCTTGTATGAGTAGATGTTGTGCTTTTGGAGGAATTTTGGAAGGTCGGCCACTTCTGGGAAGGTTCACTACTGTGCAGAGTTTTTCCATTTGGAGATACTGGCTCTGACTGTGGTTCTTTGGTGTCCCAGAGCCTTTGAAATAGCTCTTTAACCCTTCCCAGACTGATGTATTTCAATCACCTTCTTCTTCATCATTTCTGGAATTTCTTTAAATTTTGGCATAGTGTGTTACTGGGTAAGACCTTTTAACCAATTTCATGGTGTTGAAAAAGTTCTATTTAAGTGTTGATGTGATTGAACAGGGTTTGCAGTAATCAGGCCTGGTTGCGTCTAGTCCAGCTGAACCCCATTACGCAGTTTCATAGATTTGGGGGATTAGTAACAACAGGGGCCCAGTTGGTATTGGATAACGTTTTTGCTTCAATAAATAACATTATCATTTAAAAACTGTATTTTGTGTCAGGTTACCTATGTTTTATCTTAGATTTTGTTTTAATTTCTGAAACAATTTAGTATGAGATATACACAAAAACAGAAGAAATCAGGATGGGGCAAATACTTTTTCACAGCACTGTACAATTTTTTCCCCTTACAATACATTTACTTGAATTAACAGCTACATTTCTCATATTTTTAGTGTCAGCTAATTAAGCTAATTAATTACCTTTTTTCATAACCTTTTCATTCATTTTTACTCAAAGTGCCAAGAATTCTGGAGCTGGCTGTACATACAGTGACAGGAAGCTTCTCACCTTGTCATCCTGTTGGAAGGTGACTCTCTTGGGCTCAGATCGAGCTCGGCTCAGGCGCTGGCTCATCTTGTCTCTCAATAATGCCGTATAGCCCACATGCTGGTAGATGGGGTTGGTGGTCATCTTAGCAATGTACTCAGCTGCTTTGGTCTCGATGTAGAGAGTTATGAGGCCGTCTGTTACCAGGTCATGCACAGACTCAAACCGCTTCTCTCCCACAAAGTGTTTGCCATCATAGAAGAGCCTGTAGTTTAGAGTCTGGCCTCCAAACCTGAGAGACAGAGATGAAGAAAAAGGATTTGCAAAGATGAAAAAAAAAACAAAATAAATTTTTTAGGGTATATGCAGTTATTATGTACAGTACTTTTGTTTCTCTGTATTGATACAAGAATAAAAAACTCTCAGTTGAAAACGCCTATAAAGTCTAAGTGCAGTCGTTGGTATGGCAATCACAGTCACACAAAAGACACATTTTGTAGAGTACGTTCATGAAGTACAACAGACCAGAACTACTTTGTGCTGTACTGTTCTAACATGGGATAAAACTACATAAGAACAGCTTTGGTAAGACATTCTCTATTGTCTGTCTCATCTTTAGTCTTCTACTCTTAGTGCAATAGATGTAGTTTTAAATTCATGTTATACAGTCACACATACTGAGGAGAAATAAGTATTCAGACACTTTTTGTTATTGAATATACTTCCAGTGCATATATCCACTTCAAATTTACACACACAATGTCTTTTGACTTAAAACTGACAGGGATTTCATTATCCCTTAATACATTTAATTTATTTATCAAGTATTTGGACACTATATTTAAGCAATATTGCACAAGCAAGAGTGCTGTTACAGTGCTGTGAAAAAGTATTTGCCCCATAATGATTTCTTCTGTTTTTGTGTATATCTCATACTAAATAGTTTTAGATCTTCAAACAAAATACTACATAAAACAAAGGCCACCTGAGTAAACACACAATTCAGTTTTTATTTTATTTCTTTTTTGATTGAAGCAAAAAAAGTTATCCAACACCTATCACCCATGTGAAAAACTAATTGCCCCCTTAAACTTAAAATCTGGTTGTGCCACCTTTAGCAGCAATAACGGCAACCAAACACTTCCGATAACTGGAGATCAGTCTTTCACTTACTTATAGGACTAGGACTTACTCCCGTGCTTTGGATCATTGTCTTGCTGCATAATCCAGTTGCGCTTGAGTTTCAACTTATGGAATGAAGACCGGACATTCTCCTTTAGGATTGTCTGGTAGAGAGCAGAATTCATGTTTCCCTCAATTATTGCAAGTTGCCCAGGCCCTGAAGCAGCAAAGCATCCCCACACCATCACACTTCCACCACCATGCTTGACCGTAGGTATGATGTTCTTTTTGTGAAATTCTGTGTTTGGTTTACTCCAGATGTAACGGGACCCCTGTCTTCCAAACAGTTCCACTTTTGACTCATCAGTCCACAGAACATTCTCCCAAAAGGTCTGAGGCTCATCAAGGTGTGTTTTGGCTAAATTCAGATGAGCCTTAATGTTCTTCTGGGTTAACAGTTTTCACCTCACCACTCTTCAAAAATGGCATCCATTTTTGCCCAGTGTCTTTCTAATAGTGGAGTCATGAACAGTGACCTTTACTGATGCAAGAGAGGCCCGTAGTTCCTTTGATGTTGTTCTTGGCTTTTTTGTGACTTCCTGGATGAGTCGTTGCTGTGCTCATGGAGGAATTTTGGAAGGGCGGCCACTTCTGGGAAGGTTCACTACTGTGCCAAGTTTTTCCTTTTGGAGATAATGGCTCTGACTGTGGTTCTTTGGATTCCCAGATCCTTTGAAATAGCTTTGTAACCCTTCCCAGACTGATGCATTTCAATCACCTTCTTCTTCTTAGATTTGGGGAATTAGTAACTACGGGGACAAATACATTTTCACACAGGCCCAGTTGGTATTGGGTAACATTTTTGCTTCAATAAATAATATTAGCATTTAAAAACTGTATCGTGTGTTTACTCAGGTTGCCTTCGGTTTATTTTAGATTTTGTTTCTGAAACAATTTAGTATGAGATACACAAAAACAGAAGAACAGAATACTCTTCCACAGCACTGTATACTGAATATCAGCATGGTTGTGATTCAACCATAGGCATGAGGTATACACTTAAAATAACTCAAGAAGTCCTTACAAGGCCAAGCCAATCTCCAATGAAAATTTACGGAGGATTTTATAATTGCAATTCCATCCAAGGGACCCTCGTAACCTTGGGGAATTGAAGACAATTTGGCAAGAGGAATGAGCCAAAATTGAACCACTGTTATGTTACCACAAGGAGGGAAGCAGGATGCACTTGCAGGGGAAATAGTCAGTTTATTAGGGACAAACGAAGGGAGAGGAACATTCAAAATTAAACGAACACTCAACAGTAAAGGAACATTTACCAAACCGTCAAACAAAAATCCAATGAGTGTTCAGGCATAAATCCACAAATAAACAAGGCAATGATCCACAAAAATGACAGGGCAGTAATTCCAAAAAGGCAAGGCGATAATCCAAAAACTCACAAGGCATTAATCCATAAACTGACACGGCAGTAATCCCAAATTGGCAAGGTAATAATCCAATACATCAAAAGGCAATGATCCAAAATCCAGGAAACGCGTGGTAAACAAAAACATAGAGGAATGTACAATTCCTTCTCTTTAC
Organism: Cranoglanis bouderius; assembly: GCA_023630585.1. Taxonomy (NCBI): domain Eukaryota; kingdom Metazoa; phylum Chordata; class Actinopteri; order Siluriformes; family Cranoglanididae; genus Cranoglanis; species Cranoglanis bouderius. Next base: position 18,110,441 of record CM042544.1, read on the forward strand.
TGGGCGATATTCACTTCTAATCATTTACATTCATTTGTAACCATATTTTGTCATCTTTAGTCGTCTTTAATCACCTTTAATACTCCGCGAGGAAGCGGACACAAAAAGGGGTTTAAATAACGAGGGTAATCAAACGCAAACAAGATAAAACACAAAACACCTGGAAACAATCATCAAACAATAAACGGGAAACCAATGACAGAACAAGGGCGGATACAGGACATGAACCAAAATGAACGGACCAATAAGGAAGCGGGGGCAGAGACATGACGTAAACCAAAAACAAACGAGCACATGGCAAAGTAAACAAAACTAAAGTTCATGAATGCACAGTCCGGAGGGTTTTTATGAATAACACTCGCGCTACTCTTCCTCGTAGACTGCGGAAGTGTGCTACTCGCTAGCCTCTGCTAGCATCGTAGCGAGAGGGAGATTCTAACAACCACAATGCTGCAAAAATCTAATTACTTCTTACTGTTGAGATCTCAAAGCTGTAATTGCCAACAACAGCTTTGAAACAAAGTACTGATGTTAATATGTGGTGTCTGAATACTTTTTTCCCCATCAACTTTGTTTTTTTAAACATATCTTCTATGACTATGACAATCATAAAAAGTATGCTTATAAGATATTTAATGACTATGAATACATACTTTTTTGGTCATATTTCAAGTACAAAGTCAAAAGATATTTGGCCTAATTTATCCACTGTGTAAACCAAATCAAACTGTTTTCCAAATCAAACTATATTCACCGGATTTACAAATGTTTCCAAAACGCTGATTTTCTTCATAATTGCGTGTGTATGTTGATAAGTGCACAAGTGCACAGAGGGCTGGAAACACGAAATTACCAGTAAATGGTGAAAGAAAAGAAAAGGCAGAAAGGCAGCATTTCTTTTGTTATAATTGGATGACTAGTTTTATTTGTCTTAATGTGCTGGCTCACTTTCTTCATTTGTCATATTTTTTAATTAATGCCAATAATATAAAATGACTGGGCTTCACAAAATTTTCATCCCAGACCTAGTGAATTAGCCTGAGGATGTGTGTTTGACAGAGATTCCAAAGTAGATGGAAGCTGCTCTGGATAAGGACATCTGCAAAATTCCCTAAATATAATTAAAAAAAAACAAGCAATTTAAATTCGACAGTATATTCCATATATTCTTTCCCCGAAATTACTGGATTTAATGAATACCAGATTTCTTGTGTAAATGCTCCCACGAACTATTTACGAATAAATCTGTTCATATTCAGCTTGATAAATGAGACCCGTGGGCAATCATTAGTTTCGTGTACAGTATATACTGTGTGTGGGTGTATATACTGTATGTGGTATGTCAATGAAAATATGTCTTTGTGTACATCTGTTCAAGGGTGTGTATATGTGAGCACATACCTCAATGCAAGTGTAAAAGTTCCTGGCTGCCGTTGGCTCTCTCTGATGAGGTAAGCCCCCTCGGCTCCACCCAGAAGCTCATCTGCCTGCTCTCTAGAGATCAGCCCGTGGAACCTGCACCAAGAACCAACCCAAACACAATCACATTTCCTTACACACAAATACATGCACTCGATCACACACACTTGCTACACACTTGTTTCATTTGGGCGAAGAACAGTTCTTGTGGAACAGTTACTATTTTTGCCTGGAACACAGAGTGGATCAGTATAGATAAGACATTTTCACTCACTGACTGACTGATTCACATGCGGTGTACATGTGGGAGTCACTCAGAATGTACAAACACTATTCATTAATAAACTCCGACAGTAGGAGTTCTGCTACCATCTTTCCCCAGTCATATTCCAACAAATTCCCCCCCTTGTGCTACAATTATTCCCACGTCCTGAGCATTGAATAGTGACTAGTAGTCTGATGACCTACTAGTCGAGGAGTCAGATTCACGATGAAGTTAATAGCAATGCAGAGTTTCCGAGAAAAAAAACAAACCCTAATATATCTGATGCTTACACGTGGCTCAGATATAGTCTGATTTGCTTTTTTATATTGCACTATATAAAAAGAAGCATGCTGTGTTTCCTATGGCAACAGTATGATTGTCTCAGTGCACATCACCAAATCTTAATTCACACCTGATGCGAAATATGGTAGGAAACAATACAGGTCACTGATGTGACACAGTGGGACAGTATACAACGTGCACATTTGTGTTTATTCTGGTTTCCCCTGTTGGTATAACGGGTATCTTTAAAATAAAATTTTTAAAAAACTGAGCTCTGTAACTACAGTTCACACAATAATCACACTGTTGTACACTGAAACTTTAAACTGGTTCACAACATGCATTCCCATCTGAAACGATTGGAATGCAAGGCCAATTAATTTTTTTTTTTTTTTGCTGTAGACTGAAGACATTTAGGTTTGAGATCAAAAGATGAATATAAGAAGAGAGTTTAGAAATTCAGCTTTTATTTCCTGGTATTTATATTTACATGTGTTAAACGACATTAAACACAACACATTTTGTATCGGCCCACCCAATTTGTAGGTGAGCAAAATATTGGAACATGTGACTGACAGGTGTTTCTTGTTACCCAGGTGTGTCCTGTTAGATTGACTGTTTAAACAATAAATAGCTCTGAACATCTATCCTTGGTTTCAGCCTTCAGTTTCACCTGTGAAGACTGCATGTGTTGGTTAAAAAGGATAAGCCAGCATGACGATCAGAGAGCTGTCTATGGGAGAAACGCAAGCCATTTTGAAGCTGAGAAAAAGAGGGAAAATCAATCAGAGGCATTGCACAAACATTGGGCACAGCCGATACAATTTGGAATGTCCTGAAAATCAGTGAGATCAGTGAAATGTGTGAAATCAGTGAAAATCAGTTAAGAGCCGTTACACTGCAATAAAAAGTGCTGATATTCTACCCTGCACACATTCACGTTGAAGACACTGTTGAAGGCATTAGGCCTGAGTGTTATTCATCCATCCATCTTTTGATCTCAAACCCAAATGTCTTTGGTGTATAGAACAAACAAATGAACTGGCCTTGTCGTTCCAATAGTTTCAGAGGGGACTGTATACAGTAGAAAGTATGTGATCTGATTTAATCTCTATAAAGTTTATCTGAATGTGAAAATGAAACAGAGGTGGCATGCAGAAGGGTAACTGGGGTTGTGTTTTTATGCATGAAAGTCATTCATCTCACAGAACTGGTGTGTACAGAAACTATTTGTAGTTAAGATGCAATCTATTCTGTGAGACTAAACAATTTTAGTGCAAACAGGCCTTTATTCTGCCTTTAGTCATTCCATCATTAGTAATCGTTGAACTTTTGCTCTTTATTCTCGTTAATTTCTCAGGACCTCTGTATTTGCCTGATAACAGTAACTCTGACCCCTATCCTGTTGCTATCTGTGATTGTAAATTATGAGCTGTTAGATTTTAATATATATTTTTAATATATTATCCATATTGTCTCAGCACTTATGACAACTAACTAACTAAAAGACAATTTTTTTTAGATGACCAAAACAACTTGTAAAACACAATATATTCAATTGAACATTGTATTTTCCAATTACGTGCCGAAGTAATTTATGATCAAAATGTGAAACAGAATCTCATAATACTAAAATCATGGTTTCTTCATCAGCCCCCGCACTCTCTCTCTCTCTTATTCATATTTCCTCATATTAACACCCACATATTCAGACTCTTGCAAGACATCGATTTCCACTTATAGCAGACGTGTCTCACCCGCGCTCTGCATGTCATACTGCTAAAGAGATAAGGAAATGTGAAAATAATAAAACGACACACTCACTCTCGGCCATAGTACTTGGGCCTGCTCTTGATCTGGAAAAAAAAAAATAAAACAGACAGAAAGAGAAAAACTGAACTGGTGAAGTCAAACAGGTTTCTATCTCCCAGTAAATACTTTCCTAAATCTCATCTTGCATAGGCAAGTCTCCACAAATCCAGCTTATGCTCAGTAATGGCTTCAAATGAAAGGCTGGGCACACAGTAACCACCAATATTAATTATATCCAGTAACATCCACTATATCATTACAGTTATTGAGTAAATCTAGTTCATATATACAGTACTGACATAAGAATGAAGTGTCTACTGATGAACATAGTTATTTATGGATTATAAGCCCCATAAACTATTATACAGGTAGGATTTCACAGAGAAGTGATTTATGAACATCACTATACTTTACTGACCTCCTGTGGACATGTTATTCTCTTTGGTCTGGGCGCCTCCTGCTGTAGCTGGTACACTATGACACACACACACACACACACACACACACACACACACACACACACACACACACACATTTAGTTTCTAAATGCAACTGTAAGATTGTTATTGGGCATTTCTGTCATTCTAAAAATGTCAGTTAAGAGCCATTACACGTCAATAAAAAGTGCTTATATTCTACCATGCATTCATGTTGAAGACAGTGTTGAAGGCATTAGGCTTGTGTGTTGTGATTTTAATCATTTACACAATATTACATTGTCACAATATCCAGTGATGTTTACCTCAATTATATTACCAGACCTTCCAACCTTTTAGCTCTGCAATTTAACATCCGAGTATGCCTCTATACGTTGTAGTTCAAAAATGAGTGAGAAGAGCAGTCTTTTTCTCCCAACTAAATGGGAGATAAACCAATCGACACTAATCTGGAATAATTTGCGCAGATGTTTTGAACTCGCTGATATTAACTGACACCACATGGAAGCCCCGCTCCCTTCCCCACATCTCTCATGCTCTTGAATGTACTCGTATGATGCTTTTGGTTTCTGGCACGGAAAATGGAGAAGAACATCAGTTAACTATATTTATTAGGGATGCCACTGAAATAGTTTGTCCAAAAATGGTCCTTTCATTTTTTGGCTGAAAGAAAAAAAAAAAAGGGACAAAATGTTCACCTAAACAGATTACATAGGCATGCAACAAAGTGTCAAATCTAACACTTTACATATAATGTTAATGGTGATTATAATTAGAAAGTGATTAAATACACTGGGGTTTTTATCGTTTTTTTTTTTTTTTCCTCCTGTGACACATTCAGCAAAATTGGAATATGGAAAATTTACTGTTTTTCAGTTGTTGTTTTTTTCTCTTTTTTTCTGTTTAATGAGCATTACTACAGAATCACCGAGATATCCACCATATATTTTAACAATTTCTGCTGCTAGAAAGCAGTTCCCGACTGCACAAGTGATATACCCTACTACGCACATACACAATACATACACACATATACATACTACACACTGCACAATATTATTACCCTACTCACCTTGAAATGGTGGAAATGCTCATTTCCCTGTCGTTTTCAGATACTGTTTTGTCATTTATTATGATTTTTTTTTAAGTCAGTAGTAAAAATGCCTAGAATGCATACAAATATTTGTCCTATTTCCTACAACCCAATAGTTACTTGCACTGTTAATGTTAATGTGCACTGTGTCCTTCTGCCTTTTCCTTTTAATTCACCACTAAGTGCTATGCTTAAACAGGGAACGGTGTACGATTTCACAATGTCTGTCTATTGCAGTCTCTCTCCCTCTAACATGAAAGACTATAAATCACAATGGATTGTTTGAGAGTGATTATTTCAGTACAGAATGCACTCAGCCACACGCGGCACATTTATTTATTAATCCTCCTTGCTGGAACTCAGAGGTACACCAGCATATGCTGTCGGCACAACAAGGCAAGCAAATGGATATGGATTATGCATGTGCACTTGGGCATGTTGGGAAATTCACTAAAAAATGAACTGCACTAGAGAAGTTGATGGATCAGGGCTAACAATGAGACAATCACAGAACAGAGGAGATCAATGTTTCAGGTTCAGGTTTTGCCTCACATGTCTGTTTCTTTTCTCTGTCTAATTATAAAATATTTGTTAACTTAACTACTAAGGTTAACACTAGTTAATGATCACCGTTGGAACAAAACTTCCGTAGTAATAGATAACACATTATAAAAAATTCAGGTGTTTCCCATTTTTTTAGAGTTCAAGTTTTTGACTCAGGAGCAGTGAGTATCTATTATATTTCTCCAGTTGTTGTTAATTAAGAGAGACATCCTCTGTTTTGGTATTTATGTATAGTTTTATTTTACTTTTTTTTTTTATTATTTATTCTTTTATACATTTTGTCTCCTTATGCTTATTTGTGTACTTATATTTTCACTCATCTTTTATTTTATTCTGTGCATTCTAGTACATTACTTTTTAACATTTAATTTTTACTACTTTACTGTACAACACTTTGAGCTAGCACATGCATGTATGTAGTGCAAGTGCACTATAAATCAAGTTTATTATATTATTATTACTATTAAGTAACAGTGGCACATGAGAGCAGCATGACTGTATGGACTGATCAGGATGTAAAAACAGCAGCAGATGTCCTGGGACACTTGAGGGCGATATGGGAAGAACTAGAAGTGTCCTTGATGACTTCATTAGAGAAGTGTGGTCAGTGTGGTCTTCAGGACCTGTAGCAGATTTGCCATGTGGTGTGCAGGAAGGCATCCAACTGTGTGTTTTTGTCAGGGACACTAAGGACAAGCAGTGAAGCCTGGACAACATCCAGTAAACATGATACGGACATGGCCAAGCCAGAAATACAACACAGAGTGTGTGGTGTAGAGAGGTACACATTACCATGATGGGCTCAAAAGAAGATTATGTTCAATGCACCAACCACACTGCAATGCGGTGTCTGCTAACAGGAATGAGGAGCTACAAGATGGATTGACATGTTCCTTGATAAGAATTACAAAGATAGCTCTTGGCTATGGGCTCTTGTTTTGATTCATTAAGTATTTACATGGCCATATATGATTTCTCAGCTGTCTTAAAACACAACATACTGAAGAAAACTTTCCGGTGTTACATTGCCGGTCAAAAGTTTTATCACTATTATTGCCAAACCAAACAAAATGGAACAGAATAGCATTTAAATAAGGAAACCAATGTGATTCTACATGAGTGTGTTATTAAATCAGTTAAGCCTATAGATACAAAAACTCAAACAGTGCTAGCAGGAACTGGCGGGCTACAAGTAGCTAATTAGAATGATAAAGTTTTAACCTTTTCTGATTAGATGTAGATCATTTCTCAATTCTCTAACCATTTAATAATAAACATTTTCAAAATGAATATTTAAAATAAGGTCTTTTTTATGCTAAAAAAGAGGCAGTGTATGTATGTGGATGTATCATTTTCAGCTACCACTATTTCTGATTTAAAAATTCTAATATTTAAAATAATCTAAACATTGCATAGACAGTCATTTAATCATATAGGGCCTACACTAAACGCCATGCTTTGTAAAGGAAAACAACTGTGGACACTAATGGTATTTTAGACACAATTTTGTGACAAAGCGACCAGAAGACATTGCTGATTTAAAGACTGTTTCACAAATCGTATACTAATGTACAACCCCAATTCCAACAAAGTTGGGACGCTGTGTAAAATGTAAATAAAAACAGAATGCAATGATTTGCAAATCTCATAAACCCATATGTTACTCACAATAGAACATAGAAAACACATCAAATGCTTAAACTTAGTAAATGTACCATTTTAAGGAAAAAATAAGGTCATTTTGATTTTGATGGCACGTCTCAAAAAAGTTGGGACGGGGCAACAAAAGGCTGGAAAAGTAAGGGTTACTAAAAAGAAACAGCTGAAGATTAATTGGCAACAGGTCAGTAACATGATTGGGTATAAAAAGAGTATCTTAGAGAGGCAGAGTCTTTCAGAAGTAAAGATGGGTTCTTCAATCTGCGAAAAACTGCATCTACAAATTGTGGAACAATTTCAGAATAATGTTCCATAAAATACCATAAAATTGCGAAGACTATGAATATCTCATCATCTACAGTACATAATATCATCAAAAGATTCCAAGAACCTGGAGAAATCTCTGTGCGCAAGGGACAAGGGTGAAAATCAATATTGTATGCCCATGATCTTTGGGCCCTCAGGTGGCAGTGCATTAAAAACAGGCATGATTCTTTAATGGAAATGACTGCATGGGCTCAGAAACACCTCCAGAACTCATTGTCTGTGAACACAGTTTGCCGTGCCATCCACAAATGCTGGTTAAAGCTCTATCATGCAAAGAAGAAGCCATATGTGAACATGATCCAGAAATGCCACCGTCTTCTCTGGGCCAAAGCTCATTTAAAATGGACTGAAGTAAAGTGGAAAACTGTTCTGTGGTCAGACGAATCAAAATTTTAAATTCTTTTTGGAAACCATGGACGCCGCGTCCTCTGGACTAAAGAGGACTAGAGAGGAGAGGGACTGTGGAGGCGGGGGCGTGGTCGAGCACCGGTTTGTGAATAGAGGGCGGAGCCGGAGAAAGCGAGTGGTAAGGTTTACACACCTGTAGGAAATGAGACTAACGAGTGTTCTGTGTTGCAGTGAGGGGAGCAAGAGAAAAAGAGGAGAAACCCGGGACACGAGAGGGAAAGAGACGCCGGCACAGAGCCACATGTGTGTGTGCGTGCGTGCGTGCGTGTGTGTGTGTTTAAGAAATAAAAACCCACAAACCAAAAGGAAAAGGAAAAATAAAGTGTGCAAGTGGATTAAGCCTGCCTCCCTTCTGGTTCCTCCGTACCCGAACATTAAATTCATTACAGGGACCATCCAGCTTTTTATCAGCGTTCAGTTCAAAAGCCTGCATCTCTGACAGTATGTGGGTGCATTAGTGCCTATGGAATGGGCAGCTTGCACATCTGGAAAGGCACCATCAATGCTGAAAGGTATATACAGGTTTTAGAGCAACATATGCTTCCATCCAGATTCCATCCCATCTTTACTTCTGAGAGACTCTGCCTCTCTAAGATACTCTTTTTATACCCAATCATGTTACTGACCTGTTGCCAATTAACCTCCAGCTGTTTCTTTTTAGTAACACTTACTTTTCCAGCCTTTCGTTGCCTCCGTCCCAACTTTTTTGAGACGTGTTGCGGCCATCAAATAAAAAAAATCCCTTATTTTGTCCTTAAAACGGTACATTTCCTCAGTTTAAACATTTGATATCTTTTCTATGTTCTATTGTGAATAACATATAGGTTTATAAGATTTGAAAGTCATTGCATTCTGTTTCTATTTACATTTTACACAGCGTCCCAACTTTTTTGGAATTGGGGTTGTAATAAATAGTAATGGTAACAGGTAACCTACAATATAAAAAATGATCTTGTACGTTTACAGTATCTTACCGTAAGGAGAGTTGCCAAGTAGTTACCGTAATTAATATTTTTCACAGTAAAGTTAATGATACTGTATATTTTATTGTGTTATTAAATATAGCCTCAGTGGTGTTCTAGTAGCTATACAGTAAGTTCCTCTGATACAGTATATTCTGCCAGTGCTGTAAATATTTTCCCAGAATTACACACGGAGTGCTGTATCAACCTGTAAAATATAGTTAAAGTATTATACTAGTTTGAACATAGCAATCACAAGAACAAGTATGAACAAGAACAGACAGCAACGCACCATACAGATGCCATTCACACGCAATTATTTCCCACAATAAACCTATTTTTAGCATGAAGACAACTGATTATGGTGATTTTTTACTTTTTGGTGATGTGAAGCTATTAGGGGTGTAATGAAACACACAATTAAAATGCGATATGATACAATACAATGTTGTCTCGATATGACACACTTTCGACTCTGCAAAAATAAGTATAGGAGCATAACAACTGAAGAAAACGCTGACTGAACACTTTATTAGGAACACCTGTACACTTACTCATTCATGCAATTGTCTAATCACTCAATCGTGTGGCAGCAGTGCAATGCATAAAATCATGCAGATACGGGCCAGAAGCTTTGGGTAATGTTCACATCAACCATCAGAATGAGCTGACAGAAAGGCTACAGTAACTCAGATAACCACTCTGTACAATTGTGGTGAGCAGAAAAACATCTCAGAATGACAGCATGCCGTATCTTGAGGCAGATGGGCTACAACAGCAGAAGACCACGTCAGTTTCCACTTCTGTCAGCAAAGAACAGAAAGCTGAGCACAGGCTCACCAAAACTGGACAGCTGAAGACTGGAAAAATGTAGCCTGGTCTGATGAATTTCAATTTCTGCTGAGGCACACACTTTGGCAGGTATGGTATGGTAGGGTCAGACTTCACCAACAGCCTGAATCCCAGGACCCAACCTGCCTTGTGCCAACGGTCCAGGCTGTTGTAGGTGGTGTAATGGTGTGGGGAATGTTTTCTTGGCACACTTTGGGCCAATTAATACCGATCAATTGTTGCTTGAATGCCACAGCCTATTTGAGTATTGTTGCTGACCATGTGCATCCCTTCATGGCCACAATTTACCATCTTCTAATGGCTACGTCCAGTATGATAATGCACCATGTCACAAAGCAAAAGTCATCTCAAACTGGTTTCATGAACATGACAAAGAGTTCAGTGTTCTTCAGTGGCCTTCCCAGTCACCGGATCTGAATCCAGTAGAACACCTTTGGGATGTGGTTGAACGGGAGATTTGCAACATGAAAGTGCACCTGAAAAAGACCAGAATCTCAAAGGAATGTTTCCAACATCTTGTGGAATCCATGCCATGAAGAATTTAGGCTGTTTTGAGCACAAAGCGAGGCCCTACCCAGTGTTCGTGTAGTGTTCCTAATAAAGTGTTCGGTGAGTGTATATAATAATAGTATAATAATTAAAGTATAATAATTGAAACTTAATAGTGACAGCATTTGCGTGATCCATTCAGATGCTCAGCAGGATATAATGAAACAAAGGTTGTGCATTAGAATGTAACAAATTTGAACATGGCTAAGTGGGACTGACAAAAGGACGTGTCTGAAGAACAGAGCTTATTCCCATTCTGCTGTTAGCTAATTGTGCTCATGCAGCTCTCTGTAGCCCTAGATGTGTATTTGAATCCTACGTTCTCTGCTACCGAATAACCGTATTGCCATAGTGAATTTCTTTAGCCTGGACTAAATCAGCGAGGAAAGGCTGAATACAGGAGAAAGTTTGTTATGCAGGCATGTGTTGTTTAATTTTATGTAGAAGGGTGATGTCAGTGCAGATGTGTGGATGTGTGGTATTAGCACTTTGATCCACTACTCACTGGCCATCAGCGTTGTAAGTTACCGGGAAGCCAAAGTGCTCCAAAACACCAGGCCTTAAAGATTTGGCGCTGGCTGAAGGCATTGCTGTTTTACTCCAGATAGTACTCTAAAATGCTTGTATGTTAGAATATTGGCTTTTGAAATACAGAGTGCTTGGCGGGAAAACATGTTTCTTTAAATCCCATCAGCCTCTCCTGATTCGAGATAAGAAGGAAGTAACTTTTTCAGAGGAGGGAGCGTGGGCTTGATTTTCGAATTTTGCAAGGAATCAAGAGCGTACTATTAAGCTCCTACCACTGTTGTAGTTTGTGTAGCAATATCGCACTAACCAGTCGCTACCAGGAAAACCATCTCGAGAAGTACTGTGAGGAGAAACACTTTTTCCCCCTCACAGTAGAACGGTAATTTTCTAGTAATATAATTTTTATTGTGGGATGTAGCTGCTATAACACTGTATGATGTCACAAATTTCTAGGCTGTTATGAGCACCTCCAGTGAATTTCAGAAGTTGGCATCTGTGCTCGGGTGTGCATCTGAGTCATTTCAACAGCTTATGTACTTGACAGAGAAAATGAACAAATACTCAAATTCCTAGGGTGGGTGCGGGGTTTAATCTCACAGAATTTGCAGCTATTCCACACTTACAGTAGGATTTCCATATTGGTGGCTGGTAGTCCTCAGGATCTGTAAAACATGAAATAGAAAATAAGACAAGTCAATATGGTGGCATGTAAAAATACAAGTGGGTGTTGAAATACAGTTCCATCACCATCTCATTCCCATTTCATCATGTCACCGGCATATTTAGTGTCAGTGGAGAGATAGGGAGTGTGCTTCAAGGTTATTGCATTGTTTCATTAGTGTGAGTTACTCCGTGCTCAAGCAACCGTTAGCAGTCACACACCTCCACCAATCCCATCTCCAATCCCTCAGGGAGCACCACAGTTTAATGCTGAATCTATTTAGTCCCCTTACTCAAGGAGAATCGATATACACACATCCAGTCACCCACACACTCACCCCAACGCAGCTAAACGCACTGAATGCTCCATCACTTACCCTTACTAATACACATAATCCATAATGATGTCATGAATGTGCATGTGCAAAGAGCAGTGCAGACCAAATTAGCCGAACAGCTGACAATGCAAAATTAAGCAAATCAATTCACATATTAGTAGCAGTTTGGTAATTGTCTGCCTATTAGAGTGCATAAATGGGTTTCATAAAAGACTCTTGATGGGGTTAAAGAATTTGCAGTAAAACCAGGAAAAAAAGTTCTATACAACTAAATATCAAAGATTTACAGGTTTCAGTTTTCACTGCACGCAGTCACAGAACCTTTTCAAGTTATGATGAAGAAATGATATGGCATAAGTGTTCCCACTTAAGGGTTTGAACGCTTTAGTATTTAACAGATTAGATGGCTCTTTGTGAAATGTATGTCAAAGGAATTCTAACAGATGTATTTTCTGAAAAAAAAAAGAAGAAAAAAAAAAAAAAAAAAAAAGGCCTATCGTCCAGGGTGTGTTCCCACATTGTGCCCAGTGTTCCGGGATCCACCGCAACCCTGACCAGGATAAAGCGCTTACTGAAACTGAATGAATGAATACATGACTACTAAGTCACTGCAAGCTCAATTTGTCACTGTAAACGAGAAATGTTGGTCAATCTAAAATAAAATATCAACTCCTTTATACATTTATGTGCTCTGGGATATCAAAGTCATTACTGAACCTAGAAATTATTTACTGTGGATTACAATGGTAAACGTACTGCACTGTGATATTAACACACAATAGCAAGCATTGAAATGGGAACTCGTGCTATACACACAGAAATGGAAAGATGACGTGAAAAATAGCAGAACGAGCACACAAAAGGACAAAAACAAACTCAGAACACCGTGCAATAAACTCATAAATGGAAAGATGACATGAACAATCATGTAATCTAAAACATGACATATTACTGAGTTACAGTGTCCTCCACTAATATTGGCACCCTTGGTAAATAAGAGCAAAGAAGGCTGTGAAAAAACTGTCTTTATTGTTTAACCTTTTGATCTTTTGTTCAAAATAATTCACAAAAATACTCTGCTCTCATGGATATCAAACAATTGCAAACAAAACACAGGTTTATCCAAAAAATATATATCTTTGCATATAGCTGTGCAACAATTATTGGCACTCCCATGCATTCATAGGAAAAAAATATATTTGAAGTATATTCCCATTGATATTTTACATTTTTTTAGTGCACCTGGGTGACTAGGAACAGGAAATTGTTCAACCATGACTTCCTGCTTTACAGGGGTATAAATATGAGGTAACACATAGGCCAAATTCCCTTAGTCATTCATAACAATGGCTTAGACCAAGGAATATAGCTGTGATGTGCGGCAAAAGGTTGTTGAGCTTCACAAAATGGGAAGTGGCTATAAGAAAATAGCACAAGCATTGAAAATGCCCATTTCCACCATCAGGGCAATAATTAAGAAGTTCCAGTCAACTGGAATTGGACGTGTGTCTATATTGTCTCAACGCACTGTGAAGAGGATGGTTCGAGTGGCCAAAAAATCTCCAAAGATCACAGCTGGAGAACTGCAGAAGTTAGTTGCGTCTTGGGGTCAGAAAGTCTCCAAAACTACAATCTGAAGTCACCTACATCACCACAAGTTGTTTGGAAGTGTTTCAAGAAAAAAGCCTCTACTCTCATCCAAAAACAAACTCGAGCGTCTTCAGTTTGTCAGACACTACTGGAACTTCAAATGGGATCGGGTTCTATGGTCAGATGAAACCAGAATAGAGCTTTTTGGCAATAAACACCAGAGATGGTTTTGGTGCACACAGAGAGGTACCCATATGGAAAAGTACCTCATGTCCACGGTTAAATATGGTGGTGGGTCTTTAATGTTTTGGGGCTGTTTTTCTGCCAGAGGACCTGGACATTTTGTTAGGATACATGGCATCATGGATTCTATCAAATATCAACAGATATTAAATGAAAACCTGACTGCCTCTGCCAGAAAGCTTAAAGTGGGCTGTGGGTGGCTCTTCCAGCAGGACAATGATCCAAAACATACATCAAAATCAACACAAAAATGGTTTACTGACCACAAAATCAAGGTCCTGCCATGGCCATCCCAGTCCCCTGACTTGAAACTCATAGAAAACCTGTGGGGTGAACTGAAGAGGAGAGTCCACCACCGTGGACCTCGAAATTGGAAGGATCTGGAGAGATTCTGTATGGAGGAATGGTCTCAGATCCGTTACCATGTATTCTCCAACCTCATCAGGCATTATAGGAGAAGACTCAGAGCTGTTATCTTGGCAAAGGGAGGTAGCACAAAGTATTGACTAAAAGGGTGCCAATAATTGTTGCACACCTATATTTAACAAAGATATTTGTTTTTGATAAACCTGTGTTTTGTTTGCAATTGTTTGATATCCATGAGAGCAGAGTATTTTTGTGAATTTTTCTTTAACAAAAGATCAAAAGATTAAACAATAAAGACAATTTTCACAGCCTTCTTTGCTCATATTTACCAAGGGTGCCAATATTAGTGGAGGCACTGTATGTAACAGAAGAGCGGGATGTTTTTGACAGCTAAAATGATGACTTATGTGCGAACAGAAATTCTTGGGTTGAAAGTGTATTTCCATCAACAGATCAATACTGTCTCCAAAGACACTGCACTTATTACCACATGTCAATTGACCTGACTGATCTGTACAAAACATGTAGGGATATTACTACATTCAAGGCATTTGGCAGACACCCTTATCCAGAGCGACTTACACATATCTCATTTATACACCTAAGCAGTTGAGGGCCTTGCTCAAGTCCCAACATTTCCAGCTTGGCGGTGCTGGGATTTGAACTCACGACCTTCCGATCAGTAGCCCAACTTCTTAACCACTGAGCTTCCACTGCCCTATTACTGTCATGCAGTGGTGTTCAAGAACATTAGTTAAAATCCTTCACATTGACTATGTTTACATGCACATCAAATTCTGTTTAAGGTCTATATTCGAATTGCAGCCATATTCCATATTTCAGGCATCGGAATATTCCGGTATACATGGTTGCTGTAAGCAGTGGTGTAATGTAATGAAGTAATAATACTTCGTTACAGTACTTAAGTATTTTTGGGAGAATCTGTACTTTACTTGAGCTTTTACATTTCTGTCAACTTTCACTTTTACTCCAGTACATTTCCTAAATAAAATGTATACTTTTACTCCAATACATTTCCCAAAGCATCTTCGTTACTACAAAATAAAATCGGAAGAACACAGACGGCAAGCAAGCAGATTTGACAAATCAGTGGTCCGGTGTTTGCAAGTTAGATCACTGGTTAAATCCCATTACGCAAGTGCAAACAAGTGCTCTCAAAGCCGCAGTTAATTTTCAATTTCCACTCAAGCCTAGGAGTTCCACTCGACAATAATGACAATATTAGTAACTCCCAGGAGTTTCCCGCAGTTTCATAGCGGCTCCCTGACACCCGCAAATTATATACAGGTGCATCTCAATAAATTAGAATGTCGTGGAAAAGTTCATTTATTTCAGTAATTCAACTCAAATTGTGAAACTCGTGTATTAAATAAATTCAATGCACACAGACTGAAGTAGTTCAAGTCTTTGGTTCTTTTAATTGTGATGATTTTGGCTCATGTTTAACAAAAACCCACCAATTCACTATCTCAACAAATTAGAATACTTCATAAGACCAATAAAAAAAAACATTTTTAGTGAATTGTTGGCCTTCTGGAAAGTATGTTCATTTACTGTACATGTACTCAATACTTGGTAGGGGCTCCTTTTGCTTTAATTACTGCCTCAATTCGACGTGGCATGGAGGTGATCAGTTTGTGGCACTGCTGAGGTGGTATGGAAGCCCAGGTTTCTTTGACAGTGGCCTTCAGCTCATCTACATTTTTTGGTCTCTTGATTCTCATTTTCCTCTTGACAATACCCCATAGATTCTCTATGGGGTTCAGGTCTTGTGAGTTTGCTGGCCAGTCAAGCACACCAACACCATGGTCATTTAACCAACTTTTGGTGCTTTTGGCAGTGTTGGCAGGTGCCAAATCCTGCTGGAAAATGAAATCAGCATCTTCAAAAAGCTGGTCAGCAGAAGGAAGCATGAAGTGCTCCAAAATTTCTTGGTAAACGGGTGCAGTGACTTTGGTTTTCAAAAAACACAATGGACCAACACCAGCAGATGACATTGCACCCCAAATCATCACAGACTGTGGAAACTGAACACTGGACTTCAAGCAACTTGGGCTATGAGCTTCTCCACCCTTCCTCCAGACTCTAGGACCTTGGTTTCTAAATGAAATACAAAACTTGCTCTCATCTGAAAAGAGGACTTTGGACCACTGGGCAACAGTCCAGTTCTTCTTCTTCTTAGCCCAGGTAAGACGCCTCTGACGTTGTCTGTGGTTCAGGAGTGGCTTAACAAGAGGAATACGACAACTGTAGCCAAATTCCTTGACACGTCTGTGTGTGGTGGCTCTTGATGCCTTGACACCCAAGCCTCAGTCCATTCCTTGTGAAGTTCACTCAAATTCTTGAATCGATTTTGCTTGACAATCCTCATAAGGCTGCGGTTCTCTCGGTTGGTTGTGCATCTTTTTCTTACACACTTTTTCCTTCCACTCAACTTTCTGTTAACATGCTTGGATACAGCACTCTGAACAGCCAGCTTCTTTGGCAATGAATGTTTGTGGCTTACCTAGTGAACCAAACTGAGAGACCATTTTGAAGGCTCAGGAAACCTTTGCAGGTGTTTTGAGTTGATTAGCTGATTGGCATGTCACCATATTCTAATTTGTTGAGATAGTGAATTGGTGGGTTTTTGTTAAATGTGAGCCAAAATCATCACAATTAAAAGAACCAAAGACTTGAACTACTTCAGTCTGTGGCATTGAATTTATTTAATACACGAGTTTCACAATTTGAGTTGAATTACTGAAATAAACGAACTTTTCCACGACATTCTAATTTATTGAGATGCACCTGTATAATATACAGGGAATCTTTTTTTTTTTTTTTTTAAAGCGCGAGCAAGAGAGAGTTCAATGGTCATTTCTAATAGGCCAAGTAGACGGGTTCTGGAGAAACCGAGAGAGCGAGTGACAGACGTGGTGAGAGAGTGACACAGCGCGCATCCTGATTGATCTCTCTTTGTGCTAACTAACCTATCAGTGTTGTCGGGAGGTGGGCTTTACAGTCGATCTCTCTCTCTCCAGCTCATCCATCAGTTCGGTTCAGTTTAGTGTCTGCAGCGCCATGGCAGAGTGTCCAAATAAAAAAAAGAAGTACAAAACGCACTTCACCCCAGATTACACTAAAGTGAACCCATGCATAATAGGGGTAAAAAAAAAAAAATTAAAAAAAAAAAAAAACAACGACAGTGTAACTCGCTGCTCTGTTTGCAGCAGTGATTTCTCAATTGTCCATGGTGGGTTAAATGACTGTAAAAGACATGTTGAGGTGAGTTTAATGTCATTCGTCCATTAGCATAGCTAACGTTATTTTAACTAGCTGCTATAAGGAGCTACTGTTTTGATGTCTAGGTGATGAGGCCAAACTTCCTGTAGACATGTGTAAAGTAGTTATTCAATAAAAAAAAATGATTCCACGAGTTGAATAATACAGTAATATAATATAGTATAATATAAACAGTGTAAGTAACGAAACAGTGTAAGTACATATTTTGCAGGTTCGGATGTCTGTATTAGTTAAAATTAAAACTTAACACAGTCTTGTTGCTCAAACTGTGTATAGTACAATATTAAAGTTCTGCCATACTACAGAAGACAGACGGTCAGCCATATGGCGAGTTGTTTACTCTGAAAGTTTTGCAATTTGGCAAATTGAATGACATGTTGCCCCTGACAAAGCTGCTAGAGACTGAGCTCTTTGTTCCTATTGAGAGCTTCAGCTTGAAGACTTTGTTTTGTAGGATCCATTTTTAATGTGGTGTACATGCTTAAAAAGAATAAACTTTTTGTATTAACAGCATTTACTTGTACTTTTACTTTCAATACTTAAGTACAATAAATATCAGATACTTTAAGACTTTTACCCATGTAATATTCTAAAAGGTGACTTTAACTTCTAACGAAGTCATTTTCTGATAAGATATCTGTACGTTTACTCAAGTGTGGCTTTCAGGTAATGGTTGTAAGTATGTTGTTGTTGTGGTTGTAGTGAGTTGCCATTCCTAAATACCTAGCCTACAGCTAAGCATCTGTAAGCACCCACAATTCCTTGCGGACTGAGTATGCGCATATATCTCCTTTCAGTGGATTTTCTGAATAAGGTGTTTACATGAAACAAATTTCCAATTAAAATGGGTACATTTCAGGGGCGGGAATCAGAATTTGGGGAATCAGAATATTGTCTTAATCTGAATCAGATTGCGGCGTTTACATGACTCAATACTAATTATAATATTGCCAAATTCTGATTAATACTGGAATATTGATGTGCATGTAAACGTAGTCACTGTGTCTGCCCTTTATGAGGTACCTTCACTTCTCACCACCAAAGGGCAGAACAACACATAGCATTAATGCACAAATTTTTCCCAGAAAAAAGTTACAGTAAAATAATTTTATTTCAATACAAGGAAATATTATATAGTGGAGAAAAAAGTCAAACGTGTAGCAAAACACAACTTTTCTATTTCCCAATTTAACTGTTTTTTCATGGTTCATGAGGATATAGAAGACATTATTCTTCCTAGAAAAGACTTGAAAGAAGCATCCTTTCGCAATGTGCAAATGTAAAAAGATTCATTTACCTTTACAACTCTCTCTGAACACACAGACAATGTCTCCATATTAGTACTCACTCAGCAATCATATATGTAGTGTATTAATTACATGAAATGACATGAAATCTTGCATTTCTTGTACACTGCTGCTTTTTGATTTCTTCCTCTGCCTCTTTGTGCTGGTTCCAACAAGAACAAGATCAAGATTTTCCTCAACTGTAAATGAAAAATAGGGTGTTTTCACACTTGCCCCAAATACTTGAGTCTGTACCCAGGACCAATTCTCATAATTGCAGGATTGCTTTCACACAGAGAAAACCCTTCTGTTCCTTCTGAACCCTGGATCACATGCACAATTCCAAACGATGCTTTTGTGCACACAGGTTTGCAAAATGGTACTAGGTTTACCTGTTTGCTTTTTAAAAAAAATCATTTCCTTTGGTACCAACACTCAAGCAGCAAAGAACAGGGCTTGTAGGGTGTACGGCATGTCATCACGCAGGAATACTTGCAAACGAGGAGCCGTGCTTGTATAAGAAAACTTTTAGCCTCTCACCACAAGGATGAGCTACACTGCTCCAGGCCTATGAAAGTCTGGTTTTATACATCATTAAAGCATTCTGTCTCATCTGCTGACCATAACAACCTTTTCCACACCACTACAAAACTTGCAACAGGAAGCAATGTGACTAGATGAACCAATCACATTGCTCGGCATGCAGCTCAGAGCGCAGATAGTTCGCAACACAGTTCAGAGGAAGCGAAGCCAAGACCACCATTTTCAAGATGAAAACATTCAGCTGTCTGGTTTACTCCTGGGCTCAAAGGCAGCTTTCAGCTTTGCAGAAATTAACGCAAAATCAAGCAAACTCCGCAATATTCGAAGGAGCTTGCAATTTTTCCAGAATTACCGCATATTTTCTGCAGATTTGGGCCAAGACACGTCATGTGACGTCATCACAACGTGCATTCAGCCGAATCCCTCTTCGATTCACGTGTGTCAAACATGAGTACAGCTAAAAGGTCTCATTTACCAACAAACATCACAGCGAAAGACCGTGCAAAACAATTTCATGCAACTGCAACTTCGCAAATTCAAGTAGTTTTCCACAAAAACAAAACCCACAAAAACTCTGCAAACTGCATCGCACATTTTGAAAAAAGCCGCGGCAAAAATCAAGTATTTTTGGTCGCAACAAAATCGAAATCCTGTACGGGTAATCTGAGTACAGGCTACGCTGGACCTCCACCATAATTGACTTACACTCATTACTGAACAGGGCAAACTGTCCTTAGATACCGAAAACTGAATGTCTTCCACATATTATTGCAAGTGATTATAAAATATATATTAGCCATTAAGTATGTACAATAAATATGTGAAATATGTACAAACAGGATTTCTTGTTCTGCCCCAGAAAAGTTTCACATGATTGGCTGTTCGATGCAAAA
This sequence comes from Cranoglanis bouderius, assembly GCA_023630585.1. Classification (NCBI taxonomy): domain Eukaryota; kingdom Metazoa; phylum Chordata; class Actinopteri; order Siluriformes; family Cranoglanididae; genus Cranoglanis; species Cranoglanis bouderius. The sequence continues at coordinate 18,130,823 of CM042544.1, forward strand.
CACACTGTGATTATTCTTAGCCTCATTGTCTAAAGCTGGATTGGCAGAGAAATTTGTTAATGAGTGTCATTAGACGAGTTAACCACTCACAGTTGCATTTGTTAGGTTTTGTTTAGTCTCACAAGCTGGGCCTCTAGAGAGTCCCCCCCCCCCCCCCCGCCTTTCGGCAAACATTCAAGATTATCTCGTTTACTCAGCAGTGAGTGCACCACACAAAACTCTATCTTGGTCCAAAAAGCTCACACACGTACATATACACGGAAGTGCGGAAAAGTCGATCAGCCTTCAAGGTTCTGTAGGTTGTTGCCAGAAAAGTGTTTCCGGTAGGTGGAGGATCTGAGGCTGTGAGTAAAGTGTGAACTTCGTTAGAATCCCAGACTAGGTTAAATCTGCTTCGTGAAACAGCCTCCTGATGTTCTGTGCTTGTGCGCTGGTCTCTGTGGATTCATGTCTTATTTCAGGCTGGGTGTCTTACTCTCTGTCAGCACTTTCAAGTTGCAGCCAGTCAGCATTTTTCCCACTGTATTGCCTACACAATCAAACATAGAGCACATATACAATTACCCCCCTTCCCACACACACACACACCAGAGACACTCAAAGTTTAACCAGAGCCACGCTGTTTTATCCAAAATCAACCAGCCACACATGCCAACACCTTCAAAGCAACAAATGGTTTGTGAATGAAAAGTCAGCATAAGTTTGCTAGATGTTTTTCAACCAGCTAGAGTTTTCTACCATGTTAATGATTAGCTATGCCAGCAGTTGGGTCATAGTGCATTCCTTATGCATGAAATATCTCCCTAAACACGTCACCTCCAGTCTGGAAGAGTGAGACAAAAGAAACCATCCAGCATGTTTTCAAATACATGCTTACAGCAGCATACTAACCACATGGCTTTGTCATGCCAAATGTGCAGACGCTCAGACACGTCTAAATTTGGAGTCACATATGGCTTGTAGCAACATCTTCTGCTAAGCAATGCTTTTAGCCAGTAAGGCGACTAGGGAAGACAGAGATACAAGTGCATTTATTGCCTCATTTATGATACAGAGTTAACCCCAGGTCTGCAATTATGGGCAATCACTGAAAAAAGCCCAGGATCTTTGAGTGACACTGTGCACTTTTGCTTTTGCATAGCATTTACATCTACAAGTACTATACATCAGAACTCCAGGAGACAATATGCAAAAAATATGACATTTATGTTCATTAAAACGGCAAATATAAAATCTATATGCATAAAAGCAAAACAAGTCTAGGTAAAGTGTGCAGTTTTATATCTATATGCAGTATATGAAAGATACTATGTGTAATACTGGCATGAATAATACATATTTTATGTACATTAAGTAAAAAACAAAACACAACATTGTGTTATAGGAGAATAATCAGCATATTGAGGCCCAACACAAAGCGATGTTGATTATTTTCCAAAAACAACATGTTCTGAATTGTTTTATTCCTCTTATACCAAAGCAGTTTGCCAGCACTCACAATTTTTCATTTATTAAATATTTCCTTGTGTTAATACAGCTATGTCTTGAAGTTAAATTTTTTTTAATGCAACTTGTTACCAACCTGAAGACTTGTCCTGTGTCGAGAAACTTACAGTGGTGCTTAAAAGTTTGTGAACCCTTTAGAATTTTCTACCTTTCTGCATAAATATGACCTAAAACATCATCAGATTTTCACACGAGTCCTAAAATTAGATAAATACAACCCAATTACACCATGATATTAATACCATGAAACTACCACCACGTTTCACAGATGGGATACGGTGCTTATGCTGGAATGCAGTGTTTTACTTTCTCCACACGTAAGGCTTCTCATTTAAACCAAAAAGTTCTATTTTGGTCTCATCCGTCTACAAAACATTTTTCCATTAGCCTTCTGTCCACATGATCCTTAGCAAACTGCAGATGGGCAGCAATGTTCTCTTTGGAGAGGAGTGTTTTTCTCTTTGCAACCCTGCCATGCACACCATTGTTGTTTAGTGTTCTCCTGATGGTGGACTCATGAACATTAATATTAGCCAATGTGAGAGAGGCCTTTAGTCGCTTAGAAGTTACCCTGGCTCCTTTGTGACCTCACAGACTATTACAGGTCTTGCTCTTGGAGTGATCGTTGTTGGTCAACCACTCCTGGGGAGGGAAACAATGGTCTTAACTTTCCTCCATTTGTACACAATCTCTCTGACTGTGGGTTGGTGGAGTCCAAACTCTTTAGAGATGGTTTTTCCAGCCTCTTTTGTTTGTGCCATGATACACTTCCACAAACATGTGTTGTGAAGATCAGACTTTAAATAGAACAGGGTGCTCACTCACATCTGATTGTCATCCCATTGATTGAAAAACACCCGACGCTAATTTCACCTTCAAATTAACTGCTATTAACTCTTTGTCTACTTTTAGGACTTGTGTGAAAATCTGATGATGTTTTAGGTCATATTTATGCAGGAATATAGAAAATTCTAACTTTCAAGCACCACTGTAACTGCTTTACCCATAACAAAGCAGTAACACTGGATACTCCATCCAAAAATGCTAAATAAAGTCTCCTCAAAACAAAACTTCACCATATCAACAATTGCATGTGAAGCATTCGCTATACAGGTTCCTGTGTAAGGTGTTACTATAGAAATGATAATGTATTAGAATGATTGTAATAATTTTAAACTGTGATGTGCACTGCAACCAGCACAACTGTCAGAGCCATACTGTTATAAATGAATCAACACCTTCTCACCAATCATTTGATAATTCAACAGCGCTGTGGTATAATGATATACAAAATAGATTAATAAATGCAGGTACCAATATTCATATGTACTGTGGAAATCTGGAAGGTTTATTCAAAGGTGCAATGTTTTATACAGGCATCTTTTTATAGCTATGTCCCTAATTCCCCTTTACCACCATATCAATCTGTTTGGAAAGAAAAAAACATTCAGAAAAAAAAAAGAAAAAAAAACTTTTTTTGCTCTTACTTTTACTTTTAAAGCCAGACACTTAATGACAAGAAACGTAGTAAAACTAAAAGAAGCTTTTTTTTTTTTTTTTAAAATCACAAATCATTCTGGATAAGAAAAATTTAATAATCATAAATCGCCAAATGCAATAAATCAATGCCTGCTGAGGGAAGATGATTACTGCATCTAAGAGCTAGGTTTCTGAAAGCACAGCCACCCTGATATAAACTAGTATATACTGTAGACTCAGTATTCACTGGTGTTAACAGCTTGTTGGAATGATTGTTTTAGCTATAAAAGTGGACTGCAGATATCAACTCCACTAAAATTATTCCTCCTATCAGGCAACGTTAGTATAATCCTAGCTAGGCATTTAGCTACTTAGGTATTTTCATCACTTAGAATCCCCTCCAAAAGTATTGGAACAACAAGGCCAATTCCCCCCTTTTTTTTTTTTGCTATGCACTAAAACATTTGGGTTTGAGACGAAAAGATGAACTTGAGACGATTGAGAATTTCAGCTTTAATTTCCTGATAACTTAGAACATGGCAACTTTTGTTTGAACCCACCCATTTTTCAAGTGATCAAAAATATTCAAACATGCGACTGACAGGTTGTTAGGTTCCCTCTCTCGCAGCGAATGGAGTAGCCTACTTCCGTATTCCAGCTCCATTCAGAAGGACTCTCGTTTTGTTTACCTCGGCCATGTGTGCTTTTGTTATTGTCTTGCGTCATGTCTCTGTCCCCGCCTCCTTATTTCGTATTGGTTCTCCATGTAATGTGATTATCATTTCCAGGTGTCTTTGATTTCATGTATGATTTCTGTGTGTTTAAAAAGCCCTGTTTTCTTCCACTCCTGGCGGATTATTAGTTTGTAGTTCAGTTTAACGGAGTGTTACTTTGAAGTATAGAAAAGTTTCTAGTTCCGTAGCGCTGATTCCGATTTCCGTAGCTCTTGATTCCGTAGTTCTAATTTAGATGTCCGTAGCTCCGTGGTTGTGGTTCCCTAACCACTTCCTTGTGTCGAGTGTTCGTTTCCTCCCGAATCTCACTTTACCGAGCGATTAAACTCTGGACTGATTCTCACGGCATCGACCTCAAAGCTAAGTACCTTGGATTCCGACTTCCGCTAAAGCCCTCTTCCAGTTCATGAATTTCTGTGATAGTTTAACGTGCACTTGTTTCTGTCGAGTGTTCATTTCTGTTAGCGCTGTATAATTAGCACACTGTATGTTTTGCCCGCTAGCATATATAAAAGGTTCTGGGTGCTTATGACCGTTAACCCTTATCATTGCTAACTGTGTGTCTTTACTGCTAGCGCTAACGTTTTGAGAAATTATATATTCTTAGCCACGATAACCTGCGAAGTCTCGAAGCCTTCATGAAGCTTTTCTGTTTTCCTGTGTCCTTTCTACAAGTGTGCTGAATAAAGTGACGAAGCTTTTCACCGCAACTGTGTCCAGCCTTCTCCTGATAACATAACAGAATAATCCGCCCCTAAATGGATGCAGCGGGGAAAGTAAGGGCACACCGCGCCATGCCACACCACGCCATGCCACGCCACGCCACATTTAAAATGCCTGCAAACAATTCAATTTTTTTTCCCCAATGGACGTTTATTTATCCCCCCGATGAGTTTGATGGCTTTTCCACCTGGCCACAGTGCTTCTGTTTGCAGGCACAGACTTATTTCCTGAGTTTGGAGGACCCCAAGCCCGACGAGGAACAGTGGGTGAGGTTCCTCCTCTCTCGTTTGGTCGGCTCTGCTCGCCAATGGGCAGAGCTTCACCTTGCCAGTGGATCCATGAAGTTCAAAACAGTTTTGGGCTTTGTGGATCTACTGGTTCAGGTGTTCGGAAGCCCAGACTTCTAACCCGACCTCAGGACCTTTTTGGGGAAGGACCGTCTGGGCGACCGACCTAACCACTCATTCCTGGAATATTATGGGGGTAAGCGGGCTAACGTGGCGGCCTGCTCCTCAGACCCCCAAAACCAGGAGTGTTCCCCCGAGCTCCAGCAGGAGACCCAACAGGAGGTCTTCTCAGCAGAGCTGCAACTGGAGGTTAACCAGGCGACCTCCAGCCCCGAGCTCCAGCCGGAGACCCAGCAGGAAGTCTCCACAGCGGAGCTGCAACTGGAGGTTAACATGGCGACCTCCAGCCCCGAGCTCCAGCCGGAGACCCAGCAGGAAGTCTCCACAGCGGAGCTGCAACTGGAGGTTAACAGGGCGACCTCCAGCCCCGAGCTCCAGCAGGAGACCCAGAGGGAAGTCTCCACAGCGGAGCTGCAACTGGAGGTTAACCAGGCGACCTCCAGCCCCAAGCAGCAGCCAGCGAATAAAGAGGAAACCTCTCCTGGCCTGCTCGTCTCAGAGGTTCTAGAAGAAACCTCCACTCCAAGCCCATGTCCAGTTCTCACTCCTGCTCCCAATCCAGTTCTCACCCTGGTTCCCAGTCCGGTTCCTACTCCGGTTCCCAATCCAGTTCTCAGTCCTGCTCCCAATCCAGTTCTCAGCCCTGCTCCCAATCCAGTTCTCAGCCCTGCTCCCAATCCAGTTCTCAGCCCTGCTCCCAATCCAGTTCCTACTCCGGTTCTCAATCCTGCTCCCAATCCAGTTCTCAGTCCTGCTCCCAATCCAATTCTCACCCTGGCTCCCAGTCCGGTTCCTACTCCGGTTCCCAATCCTGTTCTCAGCCCTGCTCCCAATCCAGTTCCTACTCCGGTTCTCAATCCTGCTCCCAATCCTGCTCCCAATCCAGTTCTCGGTCCTGCTCCCAATCCAGTTCTCGGTCCTGCTCCCAATCCAGTTCTCGGTCCTGCTCCCAATCCAGTTCTCAGTCCTGCTCCCAATTCAGTCCCTACTCCGGTTCTCAATCCTGCTCCCAATCCTGCTCCCAATCCAGTTCTCAGTCCTGCTCCCAATCCAATTCTCACCCTGGCTCCCAGTCCGGTTCCTACTCCGGTTCTCAATCCTGCTCCCAGTCCGGCTCCAAGCCCCGTTCTCAATCCGGTTCCAAGCCCCGTTCTCAATCCGGTTCCAAGCCCCATTTCCAATCATTTCCCAAGTCCAGTTTTTGATTTTTATGAGGGCTACATGGGTTTAATTTCGGGATGGGTGTTAGCCCTCCTCCTCAGTGCAGAGGGTGTTTTCACTCCCAGCTCCACTCATAACCCAGCTCACTCCTCAGTCTCCAGCCCTGTCTCCTCCTCAGTCTCCAGCCCTGTCTCCTCCTCAGTCTCCAGCCCTGTCTCCTCCTCAGTCTCCAGCCCTGTCTCCTCCTCAGTCTCCAGCCCTGTCTCCTCCTCTGTTTCCTACCCTACTCACTCCACTGTCTCTAATCCAGGAGCTGAAGCAGGTTCCAGGCAGAGCACCAGGTCACGCGCGGCTCGGAGATCCGGGTCCAGCACCAGGTCACGCGCAACCCCGAGATCCGGGTCCAGCACCAGGTCACGCGCAACCCCGAGATCCGGGTCCAGCACCAGGTCACGCGCTACTCCACGATCCAGGCCGAGCATGAGTCCTCGTCCCAGTCCTCGTCCCAGTCCTCGTCCCAGTCCTCGTCACGACACGGTCGACTCTGGCTGCGGGACATTAAATTGCACCAGCCTCGGTTCCAGGGGGGCAGATGTGCTAATCTTGCCCAGGGGTCCGGGTCCGCCACAACGGACAAAACTTGCGGCGCTTCGGGAGCCGCGCCTTAAGGGGGGGGCTCTGTTAGGTTCCCTCTCTCGCAGCGAATGGAGTAGCCTACTTCCGCATTCCAGCTCCATTCAGAAGGACTCTCGTTTTGTTTACCTCGGCCATGTGTGCTTTTGTTATTGTCTTGCGTCATGTCTCTGTCCCCGCCTCCTTATTTCGTATTGGTTCTCCATGTAATGTGATTATCATTTCCAGGTGTCTTTGATTTCATGTATGATTTCTGTGTGTTTAAAAAGCCCTGTTTTCTTCCACTCCTGGCGGATTATTAGTTTGTAGTTCAGTTTAACGGAGTGTTACTTTGAAGTATAGAAAAGTTTCTAGTTCCGTAGCGCTGATTCCGATTTCCGTAGCTCTTGATTCCGTAGTTCTAATTTAGATGTCCGTAGCTCCGTGGTTGTGGTTCCCTAACCACTTCCTTGTGTCGAGTGTTCGTTTCCTCCCGAATCTCACTTTACCGAGCGATTAAACTCTGGACTGATTCTCACGGCATCGACCTCAAAGCTAAGTACCTTGGATTCCGACTTCCGCTAAAGCCCTCTTCCAGTTCATGAATTTCTGTGATAGTTTAACGTGCACTTGTTTCTGTCGAGTGTTCATTTCTGTTAGCGCTGTATAATTAGCACACTGTATGTTTTGCCCGCTAGCATATATAAAAGGTTCTGGGTGCTTATGACCGTTAACCCTTATCATTGCTAACTGTGTGTCTTTACTGCTAGCGCTAACGTTTTGAGAAATTATATATTCTTAGCCACGATAACCTGCGAAGTCTCGAAGCCTTCATGAAGCTTTTCTGTTTTCCTGTGTCCTTTCTACAAGTGTGCTGAATAAAGTGACGAAGCTTTTCACTGCAACTGTGTCCAGCCTTCTCCTGATAACATAACACAGGTGTTTCTTGTTGCCCTGTTAGACTGATTGTTTAAACAATTAACAGCTCTGAATGTCTACTCTTGGTTTGAGCCCTGGGTCTTGCCTGTGAAGACTGCATTTGTTGTTAAAATGGATAAACCAACATGAAAACCAGAGAGCTGTCTATGAGAGAAAAGCAAGGCATTTTGAAGCTGAAAAAAATGGGAAATTAATCAGAGCCATTGCACAAGCATTGGGCATAGTCAATACAAACAATGTGTAATGTCCTGAAAAAGAAAGAAACCACTTAGCAACAGACACCAAATGGGTTGCCCAAGGAAAACAACAGCACTTGATGACAAACATTTTGAGAGCTGTGCAGGAAAAACCCCAAAACAACAGTCAATGACATCACCAACAGCCTCCACAGGGCAGGGGTGAAGGTAACACAATCCACCATTCAAAGAAGACTTTGAGAGCAGAAATATAGAGGCCATGCCCAAGATGCAAACCACTCATCAGCAGTAAGAATCGGAAAGCCAGATTGAAATTCACAAAGAAATACAGAGATGAGCCACAAAAGTTCTGGAACTAAGATTAACCTCTACCAAAGTGAATAAAAATCTGCTCATGATCCAAAACATATGAGCTCATTGTTCAAATATGGTGGAGGTACTGTCATGGCTGTGGCTGGCGTGGCTGCCTCTGGTAGGGTTCAATAATCTTTATTGATGATGGAACTCATGATAGAATTAATTAAAAAGTCTACAGAAACATTCTGTCTGCCAATTTACAGAGAAATGAATCCAATCAAATTGGATGGAACTTCATCATGCAGCAAGACAATGATCCAAAACACACTGACAACATAACAAAGGACTTCATCAGGGGGAAAAAGTGGAAGGTTTTAGACTAGCCAAGTCAATCACCAGACCTTAACCCAATTGTGCATGCATTTCACCTCCTGAAGATGAGACTACTCGAGATAGAAACCTTGATCTTAAACCCAAATGTCTTCAGTTTATAGCAAAAACAAAAGCATTGGCCTTGTTGTTCCAATACTCCCAGAGGGAACTGTATATCGAAATAATAAAGTAAGGCAATGCCTTTAATAAAGAAACTCATTGCTTGAAAGTGACATCACGACAGTCCTTGCTAATGCTACTTAGCATGCTAACTGTCTAACATGGGTGGGAATGGGGACAAAAGTAAATATATACAAAAATAGTACCAGTACAGCAGCCTTAGAACCACAAATGTTAGGTAAGGTAATGACAGATTAAATAATGAAATATAAATTTTTTAAATAATTATTATGCCTAGTGAGACAGATATAATTCTACCCTACAGTCGGCTTCAAAGTTGTACAACTGGTAGAGGTAGCTTTAGTAATTTTTTCTCTCCTTCTGCTGACGCATGGGGAACTGAGTACCTGAAAAATGACTTTTCCAGCTGAACATCCTACGCACACCTTAGACAGATTGGCCTTCCATCTTGTCTCTGAGAGAGCACACGTTTCAGTTAGTTTTGAGGAATGCATCGTCTGTGGAGGCCAGTGGGCACGGCCATGCAAACCATCTAAATGAGCTATTTTACCACGGACAATTTGGAGCGCATCATTTCCTTTGGTCACCTGCCAGATGCTTGCTATCCCTTTCCATCCGTTTTATTATCAGAGGTTTGATTCTGTAATCCTACTGTGACACTGAATTGAGGTATGGATTGTGACGGATTGCAATGCATCAGAGTCACACACACACACACACACACACACACACACACACACACACACACACACACACACACACACACACACACACACACACACACACACACAGAGCTGCTAATAATGCCTGTACAATTCAGCTACAAGCTCTGCCATGCTGATCATTAAAATTCAAGTAAGTGCAAGGAGACATAGCTGTGAACTGTATAATAATGGTGTATGTTGGGAATAAAGGATTTGCCTGAAGCATTGAAGATTTGCCTGAAGATGTCAGGCAGAAATTCAGTAATGAAATCAATGCCAATGGCACTGAAATGAAAAAAGAAAAGAAAAAAAAAGTACTTGACAATATGAAAGTCATGAAGATAACACGTATTGAAAAGTCCCTCTATCCTTCTGGGAAGAAAAAAAAAAAAGAAATGAATGTCAGAGTGGCATTTTCACCAGAAGGAGAAAAGGCTATTAATTGTGAAGCACTCTGCATGCCTGACAGTGTGGCTTTGCTTGAGCGCAGCACTGAGGAGTGTTTGCGATTAGGCAAAAACAGACAGCCACAGTAAAACAGGCTCCGGATGAAGCCTTCCAAGGACAACATCCTCACAATGAGATGCTCTGCATCAAAGACAGGCAGCATTAAAAGCTGCCATGTTTCATTTTTTTCTGATAGCAGTTGCACAGGTGTGTATTTTAAAGAGCGTTTTATAACCCATGAGAGTCAGAATGCCAGTTTGAAGGGTGTATACACCCATAGGCTTCCTTGAGTAGACAGTAGCAGTACATTAGACACTGAAAGCTGGCAGAAGAAATGGTTCCACTGTTGATTTTAAAAGTGTGACGGCTGCTAGCTGCATATTACCCGTATACGCATGGCTAACACTCATGTGTGTCCCTTTTTTCTCTCAGTGTACATCACACTCCCTCACACACACACACACACACACACAGATCTGTGTCATCTGCTCTTGACTGCTGCTGTAGGCTCCTTTTTCCTTGTTGTTGTTATCTATCACACACTGTAAGCCTAGGTGGAGGAGAGCAAACACAGAACTCCTATACCACACACACACACACACACACACACACACACACACACACACACACACACACAACTTCCATGAATCCTAATTCATCCGAACAATCCAAGCCGAATATGGAAAATTTAAACTGCCACACATATGTTGTAGACACTCCTCTCTCCCAAAACACGCACATATGTTATGCAGCCAGGACTCCCACACACATTCACACTCAGTCGCTCACACACACACACGCTGATCCAGTATTTGTGGGGACATGTGCCGTCTCCAGCGGGGAGGCCATCTGTACATCATACTGTTCTGTAAATGTTACAGTAACATTATGCAGAGCTGCCACATCTCTCTCAGTTCCCCACCTCGCCCTGTGATATATTTTTCTAGTTTCCACACTGGGACCAGGTGACGATTTGTATAAGCAGCTTCAAATGTTGCTGTATATGGATATGAGATGAAGAATGGGCCTGTGTGCACGTGGGGCCTTGTGTTTTGTGCAGGCGACTCTCTAATTAGCACCCAGAGTGTGAAATGGAGCACACACGGAGATGCCTGTAATTAATAATGAAAGCAGAGACGGTGGACATGCCGGGCTTTAAACGGTGTCTATCCAGAAAACTTTGTCTTCTCTCAATATGTGGCCCAGGACCATTTGATACACCTATAAATCTCCAGGATTAAACAGACACTGCGTTTTACTATTGAGCCTCACTGGTAGAGCTCCAACCAGAATCATGGGAGATGCAGTGGAAAATTCTTTAAACGACCAAAAATACGCAGTGTCTATTACAGTAACCTCCCTCTGAAACGAAAGCCCTAAAAATACCATGTTGCACTCATGAAAGGCTTTCCAGATTATACCATTCACAGTTCCCTTAGTTTCCAGCTTTGTCACTGCAGGCAGTGGGCCAATTGAGCTTTATTGCTTGTGTGTAGACCTCAAACTTCCTGGGAGGCCAAGAGGATTTTTTTACTCGACTGCTTCTTTATGATGCTGGCTTGGCCACTCTACAGTCCAGAAATGGCTGGTATATGTGATACGCAAGCCCAAGGAGTGATTGCTTGATGCGCCTTTATAGAACCAAATGACTGGTTTCAACTGTTCAGCATGAACGCATACAATCTCTCATCATGTAGTACAAACCCTCACATTAAAGCACTTAACATTTGTGCAGTCTGACTCAGTGTCCTGATGTTAGCTGTGTTCTTAAAAAAAAAAACCAAAAAAACAACAGCTTCAAAGCACGAACATGAACAGCTTCAACTCCTTTCATGACGAAATCTGCAGCATGCAGCCAGCCTCTTGTTCACGGCTCCCATTTGCATGAAATGGACCGTGTACAACTTCACATCCCCCGTCAAAGTCAAGCACAACCATCTTGCCAAAAAGGCATTCCAAGAAAATAATGACAGCCTTGTGAGGGAGTCTGGGAGCTTGGCAGAGGTGCGGCGGGCGACGTCTTGAAGATTGAGCTGAGGGCACGGCAATAATCACAGCCCTTGACACGCCACAGGCACAACAGACTTTCCTCTTCTCTAAGCCCACGGACGCAGCGCCAATCAAGCGCTTCACCAGCACACACAACATAATCTATTTGGGAACGCTCAGGGACCGCGGAGCCGTGCTGGCTTGGCTTGCGTCTCTCTTGGATTGGTCTGCAGGAGGAAATGCGATTCTGTATGTGTGCGTGTGTGCGTGCGGAGGTGGGAGATTTCGAAGGAAGCATGGCGTGAATCTCAGTGTACACAACAAACCGAAAGTTGAGCCGAGGCCAGTGTGTGTGCGAACTCGGTTCACTCGTGTTCGTCTCCAGCAAAATGTTTTATCTCGGGGACGTTTTCATCCTGCACCCCTGCAGGACTGCAAAGCAGATCAAAGCACACGCTCCTACAATATAGACTCTCTGCTCAAAAAGAACAGAAACTGACACACCCATTGAGCAAGACCTTTGCTTTAACAGTGGATTCCTCTTTATCAGAACTCATTCCGCCGGTACCATCCCTCTGCTGTCCCAGAGCCTCCCTCTGATTTTCTGATGGAGTGAGTCCAAGCTGGAGCCCAGTTCTTATCTTTCCCAACACATGCCACGTGTTTGAACACCTTAATGCTCATTCGCTCTTCACAAACTATAAGGCAGTGTGACACTATCCGTATACAATATATTTAGTAGGGCTTTAGGCAACGTTACATCATTAAGCAACATGCAGTGGGCTAAACTTTATCTTTCCCAAGTTACATCACGTCCAGTGCTAGTCGAAACAAGGTTTTTGGATCTAATTCCTATGCCATGTTCAGTGTTAATAATAATAATAATAATTTACAATGCACCCACTGTACTCCACACATATGTAGCAAGGTACTTAATTAGGGTTTGCACCAGAGACATAAAGCACACGAGGCAGAAAGCCACCGTGTTCTGTTCTCGGGTACGCAAAACTCTCAGCATTTACATAGAACAGAATAGAAAAAAGTTCATTTTCAGCAGCAATGTATTTTCTCACTAATATAAAAGGGATAATGGGAAATGTTGCTTAAGCGAATAGAAAAAGCGAGTACAGCTCTTCAGATAATTAGCTATCCTGGAGTTCACAGCACAAGCTTTAATGACTCATTCATAGCGGGAAAACATGTGCACTGCTCTAACTTCATTGCAGTTATTACCTGAAACATTTGCACCTATCCGTTGTCATGTTTAATAGACTGTGAACAAAGCGCATTAGCTCTGCTCTGACAGATCTAATAAACGTATAGCTCTGCTCTGGTCTAAGAAATTAGCACACCAGCACTAATGCCTCAGGTGAACCAATGAAAGACTTTAGCACTCCGAAAACTTTACGCTGACAGCAGACTGGTAAAAAGCTGGTAATTATATGTTGTTAAACTTTTATAAACTCTTATCATTTATGCATCATCTTATAACGCTAAAAAGAGAGGATTGCAGTGCATCCTTCTACGAATACATCACAAAATTGTAAATGAAACATTTTTGAAGAGTTGTTTTCCTCTTCCTCTTCTGTTGTCCTCCAAGAGACAGACCCTCCAGGATTTCACGATTTTGCGATCGCAAAAATGAACGCAAAATCAAGCAAACGCAGCAATATTCAGAGGAGCTGGCAATTTTTCAAAATTACCGCATATTTTCTGCAGATTTGGGCCAAGATGCGTCATGTGACGTCATCATAACCCGCATTCAGCCAAAGCTCTTTCTCTGCTAATTACAGGTGCATCTCAATAAATTAGAATGTGGTGGAAAAGTTCATTTATTTCAGTAATTCAACTCAAATTGTGAAACTCGTGAATTAAACTACTTCAGTTTGTGTGCATTGAATTTATTTAAGTCTTTGGTTCTTTTAATTGTGATGATTTTGGTTTACATTTAACAAAAACCCACCAATTCACTCTCAACAAATTAGAATGTGGTGACATGCCAATCAACTAATCAACTCAAAACACCTGCAAAGGTTTCCTGAGCCTCCAAAATGGTCTCTCAGTTTGGTTCACTAGGCTACACAATCATGGGGAAGACTGCTGAAATGACAGTTGTCCAGAAGACAATCATTGACACCCTTCACAAGGAGGGTAAGCCACAAACATTCATTGCCAAAGAAGCTGGCTGTTCACAGAGTGCTGTATCCAAGCATGTTAACAGAAAGTTGAGTGGAAGGAAAAAGTGTGGAAGAAAAAGATGCACAACCAACCGAGAGAACCGCAGCCTTATGAGGATTATCAAGCAAAATCGAATCAAGAATTTGAGTGAACTTCACAAGGGATGGACTGAGGCTGGGGTCAAGGCATCAAGAGCCACCACACACAGACGTGTCAAGGAATTTGGCTACAGTTGTCGTATTCCTCTTGTTAAGCCACTCCTGAACCACAGACAACGTCAGAGGCGTCTTACCTGGGCTAAGGAGAAGAAGAACTGGACTGTTGCCCAGTCGTCCAAAGTCCTCTTTTCAGATGAGAGCAAGTTTTGTATTTCATTTGGAAACCAAGGTCCTAGAGTCTGGAGGAAGGGTGGAGAAGCTCATAGCCCAAGTTGCTTGAAGTCCAGTGATAAGTTTCCACAGTCTGTGATGATTTGGGGTGCAGTGTCATCTGCTGGTGTTGGTCCATTGTGTTTTCTGAAAACCAAAGTCACTGTACCCGTTTACCAAGAAATTTTGGAGCACTTCATGAGTCCTTCTGCTGACCAGCTTTTTGAAGATGCTGATTTCATTTTCCAGCAGGATTTGGCACCTGCCCACACTGCCAAAAGCACCAAAAGTTGGTTAAATGACTATGGTGTTGGTGTGCTTGACTGGCCAGCAAACTCACCAGACCTGAACCCCATAGAGAATCTATGGGGTATTGTCAAGAGGAAAATGAGAAACAAGAGACCAAAAAATGCAGATGAGCTGAAAGCCACTGTCAAAGAAACCTGGGCTTCCATACCACCTCAGCAGTGCCACAAACTGATCACCTCCATGCCGTGCCGACTTGAGGCAGTAATTAAATCAAAAGGAGCCCCTACCAAGTATTGAGTACATGTACAGTAAATGAACATACTTTCCAGAAGGCCAACAATTCACTAAAAATGTTTTTTTATTGGTCTTATGAAGTATTCTAATTTGGTGAGATAGTGAATTGGTGGGTTTTTGTTGAATGTGAGCCAAAATCATCACAATTAAAAGAACCAAAGACTTAAACTACTTCAGTCTGTGTGCATTGAATTTATTTAATACACGAGTTTCACAATTTGAGTTGAATTACTGAAATAAATTAATTTTTCCACGACATTCTAATTTATTGAGATGCACCTGTATGTGCGTCGAACATGAGTACAGCTAAAAGGTCTCATTTACCAACAAGCATCACTCCAAAAGACAATTCAAGTAATTTTCCGCAAAAAAAAGGCACAAAAATCTCTGCAAGTTGCAGCAAAATCAAGCATTTTTGGCTGCAACAATCACAAAAAAAAAAAAAAATCTACACAAAATCCTGTATGGACTGAACAATACTAAGGACTGAAACTGGCCTGAAACAATTTGACATATTTTGTAATTTGAGCCACAGAGGTATTTTATGCTTTGAACACCTGGGATGTTAGCTGACACCAAACATCTTGCTTGGGAGAATATGAAACAACTTGTCTTAAAGTCCGGTACTTGTCATATCACCATCGCACCTCTGGTGTTCCACACAGATGGCTCGCACAGAACTGGTTCAGTTCCTGATACGATGTCATCAGTATAAGGTGTCAGGCAATGCTCAAAGCCCTGATACTGATATCATACAGAAAATGAAAACGATACAAATAAATAAATAGGATCTCCAGGATGCAATGACATTTTATTACACATGTCATGATCCAGCATGCTTTTTACAAAAAAAAAAAAAAAAAAAAATATATATATATATATATATATATATATATATATATATATATATATATATATATATATATATATATATATATATATATAATTACTCTAGTGATACTGTAGACAAAGTGAACTGTCAGTGACAGCTGTCAAAATGGCATGATTTCAGCACCTGCCGTTTGGCTTTATACCAAATCAAGCAGCAGGGAGTGAGGCTTAACATTTTGGTCTAAAAGAGCTCTCTTTTAAACCTAAATAAGGATGTTCACATCACAATCTTTACAAGCAGCAATCTGTGGCTGCTCTAACAGCAAGGCGTGCACCTCTCAGTCAAACAGCCATGCATGCCAGTCCAGCACGAGCTCATTACTGTACAGCTCGAGCCAAAACTACCTTAATAAACAGTGTGTCAGAATAGCTCAAAACCGCGCAGTATATACTCAATAGTATTTCAAAATAGTCCAAAATAACAGCCTGCACCCAGTGTAGTGTAGCAGTATGCGGCTTTGCGTCGTAGCCTGTGGTTTAGTCATGAATGTGAAACGACGCTCTCTGACAGCACACTGACTTTGTATGTGCAACTTTATGTTTAAATGCTATACAGTCTTTATTTCCTTTCAATGCCTGTGTCAAGGTAAAGGCATGTTTCTTTAACAGAAACGTGGAAATCGGGCATCTGGTGAATGACACACCTCAGCGTGCTCAGTCCTGCTTTAATGAGTGACTAATAACATTTTACAGAAAGCCAAACCCACACCAGCTTGTACCAACAGCCACCAAACAAATACCTTCTCCGGTCAACTAAACGGAAGCTTATTTCTCGTTGAATAAATGAGGGGGGAAATGAAAGTAGCCTATATGTTTCTAGCCCACAGACTGAGCAGTAATGTTTACTCACCGGAGGACACGGAGGAACCTGACAGGCTGGAGTTACTCGAGGCTGCCATCTCTCTCACTCACTCTCGCCTTCGATTAAGATGCGCTCACAGCACCCGATCAGGTCGTCCATCTCAGCCTGTCACCTTCTTTTCAAACTGTCCTCTCACACTAACACACGCACCAACGCCAAACGAAGCTCCAGACGACTGTCACAAGTCTCGCGGATCAGCTGGGAGCTGCCAAGCGCTGCCGCATTTACTGTGTGGCTCCTGCCGAGGTGTAAAAATAGTCAGTGCGCGCGAGTGGCAAAGAAAGATTCAAATATTTCAATATATATAGCTGTCAGCTCCTCGGGGGGGGGGTTAGAAGAAAAGAAAAAAAAAAAAAAGAATGAACGAGCTAAAAGTTTAAACGTTCCGTGTCATGTCATGTTTTCGCCACGCTGCAAAAGAGCATTTATTACTGAATGGGCTCCATGTGGCTCCTCAGAGCTCGCAGTCAACACGCTCTTCCGCGGTATGCGAGCGCCGTGTGGCTGGACTGGGCACGCGTCTCGGGAACGCGCGGCTGCTCCGCGCATGCGCTGTAAGTGGCGCGTGACACCACCATTGCCGGTATATTCAACGAGCAGCCATAACATTAAAACCACCGGCAAGTGACGTGAATAACATTGATTTATCTTGTTACATTGGCAACTGTTATATTAGGAATATTAGGCAGGATAATTAAACAGTTTTTGCAGCGTGGCACGGCGCATTATCCTGATGAAAGAGGCCACTGCCATTAGGGAATACCGTTGACCTGAAGAGATGAACTTGGTCTGCAACAATGTTTAGGTAGGTGGTATGTGATAAAGTAACATCCACATGAATGCCAGGACCCAAGGTTTTCCAGCAGAACGTTACCCAGAGCATCTCACTGGCTCCGCCAGCTTGCCTTCTTCCCACAGTGCATCCTGGTGCCGTTTCCTCCCAAGGTAAGCGACACACATGCACCTGGCCATCACTATGATGTAAAAGAAATCATGATACATCAGACCAGACCACTTTCTTCCATCTCTCCATGGTTCATTCTGTAGCTCACGTGCCCATTGTAGGTGCTTTCGGGGGTGGACAGGGGTCAGCATGGGCACTCTGACCGGTCTGCAGCTATATGCAGCCCCGTATGCAGCAAGCTGTGATGCACTGTGTGTTCTGACACCTTTCTATCATAGCCAGCATTAACTTTTTCAGCAATTTGTGCTACAGTAGCTCTTCTGTGGGATCAGACCAGACGGGCTAGCCTTCGCTCCCCAATGTGCATCAGTGAGCCCTGAGTGCCCATGACCCTGTCGCCGGTTCACCGGTTGTCCTTCCTTGGATCACTTTTAGTAGGTAAAAAAAAAAAGACCTGCCGTTTTGGAGATGCTCTGACCCAGTCGTCTAACCATCACAATATGGCCCTGGTCAAAGTCACTCACACTTGCCCATTTTTCCTGCTTGCAACACATCAACCTCGAGAACTGAGTGTTCACTTTCTGCCTAATATATCTCACCCCTTGACAGGTGCCACTGTAACAAGATAATCAGCGTTATTCACTTCACCTGTCACTGGTTTTAATGTTATGGCTAATATATTTTAAGTATATATAAGTTTTCTTGGCTAATGCCAGACTCGCATCAATTAAAATAGCTGAAATATTTAGCTAGGCAGTAAGTGAAATTTTAGTTAATGTTAAATATCGCCAACTTACACTGACTGAATGCTGTTTTCAGGGAAAATGACATGCTATACAGCAAAAAGAAAAATCTTCTAATAGTTCCAGATAAGTTATAAAAGTTTTTTTTTTTTTTTTTTTTTTTCACTTGAGTACATTTTATTGCTGGATACTTCCCGTAAGATTTTGACAGATTACCTATACTATATTAGTTAAGTATAATGCCTCAGAACTTTGTCCAACCCTAATTAAAATATATGACTGGCAACATATTCTGATTATAATGCTTTTTCTGACCTTCTTGTTTTCCTGGGTGTAACATATTAACATATTGTTTTATATCTTATCTTTATATGTAACTATTCTTAGTCAAAATCAGAAAATAAAGGCTTAATTTGTGAGAATATGTGCTTATAAATAAATACGTTTGTTTATTACCGTTAGCACAATTATAAAAGGGAGTGATTAAGGGACATTTAGCGATGACGTTAAGCAGCGAACAGCGATCACGTGATACGAGTCGCTACTAGATCATGTGACAAACAACGTGACCCACCAGTTTTCCGTTGTAGCTGCAGTAGTGCTAGTACCGTCCGAGTATTCCTGGTTGGTGGATGCTTTTAGGGTAGGTGCTTTTACTTTGCATTCTTAAATGATTTAATTCTCAATTAGTTTAAATATAATGGCCTGGTTTCTCTGCGGTGAGAGTTATCTTGACGTCTTCATCAGGCTAGTGGAAGAATACACTTAGCTAAATCATTTTATACTGAGCTAAGCGTCTGCTTCTCAAATAATTCGTGTGTATGTTTTCAGCTCTTCGATTTCATTTTGACTCTACGCAGGTTATAGAGCCGAGTAACTGATACAAAGTGTTTGAGATGCAGCTAATATAATGTGTCGCCCTGAAATCCTCCTGGCCAGCTCTTGCAGGCTCGGCCATGTTCAGTTATTCAGACTGAAGGGTGATGACAGGAAACACAACTCCTTTGGTAACGTGTTAAATAATAAGGTGTCGACTTTCTTGCTTTAAAGCTTCAGAATGACGAAGGGATTGCTCCTTGCTGTGCTCCTTGCTGTGTGTTTGGAGTCGGTGAGGTCCAGGGGCTGCTCTTCATTCTTCTGCCGAAAATCTCTGCGTGTGAGTGGAGGATCTGATGGACCAGACCCTGGAAAACCTCTCTTCCTCAGTCCATACCTGGAGCAAGGCAAGATAGAGGAAGGTACGTGTTTGACACAATGCATTTTGACTGAACACAGCTGTGTGTATGTATTTTCTTCAAGATCCAAGACAAGCTCTTTGTAGTTCTTTCCCTATCGCAGCTGATGGCTTAAAAGACATCGGACGAATGTGAAAGTCAAGGTTAAAGAGACAAGATGGTGTCTGGTTTGCTCTGCTGTTTATAGGCAGAGACCTCGTGAGGTCACATTTGCTGGACAAAAGGAAGTGTAAAGCAAGGAGAGGCATTTTTAATCCGATAGTCAGCGTTGCTCAAAGCCAGTTCTGCTGCCTTAAAATCCACACTGAAAGCTAGACGATAGCCTGTCGTCTTTTTTGATGAATGAAAGATAATAATGATAAGTCAGGGCTACTAGACATGTTCTATGAACCTGAAGATTTTGAACAATTTTCAGGATTATAACACAAGTCCAGTCATTATGACATACTACCATGGCCTATGGCAGATAGTTTAACTACCCACAAGCTTCTGTATAAAGCCGTGGCCAAAAGTTTTGAGAATGACACAAATATTAATTTTTACAAAGTCTGCTGCCTCAGCTTTTATGATGGCAATTTGCATATACTCCAGAATGTTATGAAGAGTGATCAGATGAATTGCAATTAATTTCAAAGTCCCTCTTTGCCATGAAAATGAACTTAATCCCAAAAAAACATGTCCACTGCATTTCAGCCCTTCCACAAAAGGACCAGGTGACATCATGTCAGTGATTCTCTTGTTAACACAGGTGAGAGTGTTAACGAGGACAAGGCTGGAGATCATGCTGTCATGCTGATTGAGTTAGAATAACAGACCGGAAGCTTTAAAAGGAGGGTGGTGCTTGAAATTATTGTTCTTCCTCTGTTAACTATGGTTACCTGCAAGGAAACACGTGCAGCCATCATTGCTTTGCACAAAAAGGGATTCACAGGCAAGAATATTGCTGTTAGTAAGATTGCACCTAAATCAACCATTTATCAGATCATCAAGACCTTCAAGGAGAGAGGTTCAACTGTTGTGAAGAAGGCTTCAGGGCGCCCAAGAAAGTCCAGCAAGCGCCAGGACCGTCTCCTAAAGTTGATTCAGCTGTGGGATCGGGGCACCACCAGTACAGAGCTTGCTCAGGAATGGCAGCAGGCAGGTGTGAGTGCGTCTGCACGCACAGTAAGGCGAAGACTTTTGGAGGATGGCCTGATGTCAAGAAGGGCAGCAAAGAAGCTACTTCTCTCCAGGAAAAACATCAGGGACAGACTGCTATTCTGCAAAAAGTACAGGGATTGGACTGCTGAGGACTGGGGTAATGTCATTTTCTCTGATGAATCCCCTTTCCGATTGTTTGGGGCATCTGGAAAAAAGCTTGTCATAAGTTTTGTGGATGTCGAAAGCCTCCTTGGCTAAGATAGAAAAAATGGTTTGTCTTCCACTGAAAAATATAAACACATTCTATCATCTTGGCTTACAGCTAGAAAGCAGAGCTTGGTGGGCCCTCTACCTGGTGCTAATGTAAAGAGTTACTCTGGCTATCTCACAGTCAACAAAAGCTACAACAGTAACCTCTTCTTCTGGTTCTTTCCTGCACAGGTAAGACTGTAAATCCAATACACATCCCAGCATTAAGATATGTTTTGATTGTAACCTTAGAGTCATGGAATTATATTTACAGCTTCATAAAAGCATGAATGATAAGTACCCTGGCATTTAGCTGCCCTACCTTTCAGAATTACAGTGATTAAGGTGTAGTTTGTGTCCCACTGACATTCCACTTACAAATATGTACAGTATGTAAAATAAAGAGAAGATACATTTTCAACAAGTTTCACAACAACCCATGTACATGTTTTGATGTATTTATCTTTATATAAAAACAGCATTTTGCCTGTCCTAGTATATAATCATTAAAATACAACTAATAATTTTTTTTATTAATGTGCTAATCCATTTAACTTCTCATGCTTGAAACATAATTTTATTTAATAGTCATCTATTAAGGTTCATGAAAAATGTATATTTTAGTGTCCCACAGCATCCACTTAACCCTGTTCCTCACCTCTATGAAATATTTTGTATATTTAACAAGGAACATGTTCAACAAGAAGTTGCATCATCTGAATTTCCTGAATATTCTGAGAACTGGGACACACAAAGGTTTTTTTATATTGGGGTTGTTGGAATTTTAAGCAGGATGCATGTGACATGCTCTGTCTGCCTGTCTAATTCCATCTCAAGTGGTCCAATGTAGGTTGCTCGACCGTTTTTTAATTTTCCTAAGTTTTTCTTTGAGTGATTTACTATTTTTATATTAATTCATTTTTATTATTTATTATGCTCATATTACATCTGTTCGTTTCTCAAAATGCATGAATAAAGTAGGCATTTCCCCAGATTTCTACTAGCTCTAGCTCTGGATGCGCTCTATAGAGGACTTATTTCTTATTTCAGGTTCATATCTGGTTCCCCACCAGAGATATTCAACTTGAAAGTGAGGAGAATTTTTAAAACTTGCACTTTCTCACTCCCATAAAAAAGAGAAGTCTAAAACTTGAAATGTTCTGCATGCACACTATACTAAAATAAGACTGAGACTCGAACCCTTCCCATTATAAATTGACCCTAATGTTGAACTGTGAGCAATGTT
This sequence comes from Cranoglanis bouderius, assembly GCA_023630585.1. Classification (NCBI taxonomy): domain Eukaryota; kingdom Metazoa; phylum Chordata; class Actinopteri; order Siluriformes; family Cranoglanididae; genus Cranoglanis; species Cranoglanis bouderius. The sequence continues at coordinate 18,152,890 of CM042544.1, forward strand.
GAGCATTACATTTGGACTTGAGTTCTAAGTCTAAGGATCATGAATGTGCAAAATGTTTATATAAGTACATGTACCTTGTAATGTGCTCTAGAGATCAGTTTTTTGTTGTGTGCCATGACACAAAGATGGCCGTCATAGATAACCAAGTAAAATAAAAATTAAAAAGAGAGGTAATGAATAAAAAAAATTTTAAAAAAATTAAAAATGGTTAAGCAACTAACTTTACAATTATTGGACCACTTGACCACTTGAGATGGATTGAACCTATATATTGAAATTGTGGTATTAACTGACAAGGTAACTTTGACAGTACTCTCTTTTACCCAAATTATAGATTGAAGTAAATGATTAATATCACTATGCCATTAGCAGGGATGGTAGTTAACCACATTTTGTGTATTTGCCAATTTTATGCTTAAAATTTCAACCCTGTTACTCATTTCAGAGTTAAATGCAGCCATTGCCAGCAAAGAAACCTTGTGAAAAATGAAATATTGTTGCCTGAGGTGTGTTAACACATTTGTAAATGGTTAAATGCGGGTTTTCTTTGATTCAATATGGAAAAATGAACAAATATAGTTTGAATTTTAAGGCAAAGGCAGAAATGGCATCCCAGTCATGGAGTCATCCTTTAAGTGCTTCTTTTTATGTTTGTTCTTTCTTATCAATCCAAAACTACACACTACAGCTCAACATATGTGTTATGTGCACTCTTTTTGACTCTTCATAAATAATACAGTGTGCAAGTTATTGTTTTTTCGCTGATGTGAGTTTCTATGTGCAGATAAAACCAGAGAGTGCTCCTGTGCTGCTGTGGCTGCAGGGAGGTCCTGGAGGCACGTCCATGTTCGGCCTTTTTGTGGAACATGGGCCTTACTTTGTCTATAAGAATCTCACATGTGAGTATATGTCGTCTGTTGAACGTTATTGGTTGGTGCTGTTGAATTTGTTGTGTAGTGTGCCCTATATAAACTCCATGACCTATAAACTCCAAGGCTATGATATTCCAGTGTTTTGGTTCACACGTAATGGATATTCTTCTCCGTCTGTTCCAAGTGGGCTACAGGGAATTCCCCTGGACTTCCACATACTCAGTTCTGTACATTGACAACCCAGTAAGTTATTCCATCTCTGTAGATTCGACTCGAGCTCCATTGCACATCTGATGTTTCTTATAGGTTATTGTTGTTGTAGCATTGTCAAATTAAATTATTGTATTAAAATATCTCGCTTGTGTGACCTCTGTCTGTGACCTCTGAATAATCATGCGTACTCCATTAGGTGGGAACTGGATGGAGTTTCACTGATGATGATCGAGGCTTTGCCACAAACCAGGATGATGTTGGCAGAGATCTATACAAGTAAGCTGGCCAGGAATTTTCCTGTATTATAAAATAAGGCTTTTATGTCCAGATTACTATTGTGTTGGTTTTTTTTTTTGGTTTTTTTTTTACATGTCTGCTGTTTTTGCTGCATTGCAGTGCACTGGTTCAGTTTTTCCAGCTTTTTAGTGAGTTTCAGCCCAATGAGTTCTACGCCACAGGAGAGGTGAGTGGGAAGACAGCACTGTTCTCCTCTCATCCACTCAATCACAGTGATAGAGTACACTCAATGCTTTAGGCAATCACATGGGAAGCTGCACTGCTTGTATTTAATATCATGAGGAATATACTGTACTGTTTTTTTCGCTACAGTTCTCAAAATCTTTCTCACCATTTCCTTTGTGGTGTAGTCCTATGCAGGGAAGTATGTTCCAGCGATTGGCTACTACATCCACAAGAATAATCCTTCTGCCAAAGTGAAGATCAATTTCAAGGGAGTGGCTATCGGAGATGGTCTGTGTGATCCTGAGATGGTGAGTGGACAGAGGATTGGTCTTTAATGCCAATGATGTGTTAAAGACCTATGTGAGTGTAAGAGAGAAACATATTTATAGTCAAATCACTTACTCTCCAAGTTACTATGTCCAAGAGTCTTGAGTAGGTAGCTCTCAAGTGCAAGTTGAGGAAAAGTAAATTCCTCACATCCAAGTCTATAAGCTGCACACCTGTGTACATATCATGAAAAGTGTAGACTTAAGTAATATGAAAGACTTTTTCTGTGAAAAACCTAAAAAAACAAACAAACAAAAAAACCTCCCCTCTGAGTTCGTTCACTATACAGCCGTGGCCAAAAGTTTTGAGAATGACACAAATATTAATTTTTACAAAGTCTGCTGCCTCAGTTTTTATGATGGCAATTTGCATATACTCCAGAATGTTATGAAGAGTGATCAGATGAATTGCAATTAATTTCAAAGTCCCTCTTTGCCATGAAAATGAACTTAATCCCAAAAAAACATGTCCACTGCATTTCAGCCCTTCCACAAAAGGACCAGCTGACATCATGTCAGTGATTCTCTCCTTAACACAGGTGAGAGTGTTAATGAGGACAAGGCTGGAGATCACGCTGTCATGCTGATTGAGTTAGAATAACAGACTGGAAGCTTTAAAAGGAGGGTGGTGCTTGAAATTATTGTTCTTCCTCTATTAACTATGGTTACCTGCAAGGAAACACGTGCAGCCATCATTGCTTTGCACAAAAAGGGATTCACAGGCAAGGATACTGCTGCTAGTAAGATTGCACCTAAATCAACCATTTATCAGATCATCAAGACCTTCAAGGAGAGAGGTTCAACTGTTGTGAAGAAGGCTTCAGGGCGCCCAAGAAAGTCCAGCAAGCGCCAGGACCGTCTCCTAAAGTTGATTCAGCTGCGGGATCGGTGCACCACCAGTGCAGAGCTTGCTCAGGAATGGCAGCAGGCAGGTGTGAGTGCGTCTGCACGCACAGTAAGGCGAAGACTTTTGGAGGATGGCCTGGTGTCAAGAAGGGCAGCAAAGAAGCCACTTCTCTCCAGGAAAAACATCAGGGACAGACTGCTATTCTGCAGAAAGTACAGGGATTGGACTGCTGAGGACTGGGGTAATGTCATTTTCTCTGATGAATCCCCTTTCCCATTGTTTGGGGCATCTGGAAAAAAGCTTGTCCGGAGAAGAAAAGGTGAGCGCTACCATGTTACCATCCTGTGTCATGCCAACAGTAAAGCATCCTGAGACCACACATGTGTGGGGTTGCTTCTCAGCCAAGGGAGTGGGCTCACTCACAATTTTGCCTAAGAACACAGCCATGAATAAAGAATGGTACAAAAACATCATGAGAGCAACTTCTCCCAACCATCCAAGAACAGTTTGGTGACGAACAATGCCTTTTCCAGCATGATGGGGCACCTTGCCACAAGGCAAAACTGATAACGAAGTGGCTCGGGAACAAAACATCGACATTTTGGGTCCATGGCCAGGAAATTCCCCAGACCTTAATCCCATTGAGAATTTGTGGTCAATCCTCAAGAGGCGGGTGGACAAACAAGAACCCACAAACTCCAAGCATTGATTATGCAAGAATGGGCTGCCATCAGTCAGGATGTGGCCCAGAAGTTGATTGACAGCATGCCAGGGCGAATCGCAGAGGTCTAGAAAAAGAAGGGTCAACACTGCAAATATTGACTCTTTGCATAAACTTCATGTAATTGTCAATAAAAGCCATTGACACTTAAATGCTTGTGATTATACTTCAGTAACAGTAACATCTGACAAAAAGATCTAAAAACACTGAAGCAGTAGACTTTGTGAAAATTAATTTTTGTGTCATTCTCAAAACTTTTGGCCACAGCTGTACAGTGCACTATTTGAACTGTAGCCATTTTGTTGTGGAGTTACCCATAGTGCACCATAGGTCCAATATACATTATATGATGTACAATATGATGCATTAAGAGCCAGGGGATATAAACTTTTGAACAGGATGATCGGTGCAAATTGTTATTTTGTCTTCTGGGAAACATGTAAATATCTTATGTAGCTTCTGAAGAGCAGTACTAAATGGGGGAAAAAAAGATCTTTAAACAAAATAATAATTTACACCGATCATCCTGTTCAAAAGTTTACACCCCCCTGGCTCTTAATGTATCGTGTTGCCTTCTTGAGCATCAGTGAATGTTTGTACCTTTTGTAATAGTTGTGTACGAGTCCATGAATTGTCCTCAGTGTGAAAAGATGGATCTCAACATTATATAGCCACTGATGAAAAGGGGTCAAATGTGCAGAAGATGCTGGAAAAGCAAATAATGTACAGGACCTGGAGGATTTTTCTGAAGAACAGTGGGCAGTTTAACTACTCAGTTGTTCATGAGTCCCTTGTTTGTCCTCCTATCACAAAACATAAAAACAGTCGTTGATCATCCAGGTAACAACACACAGTATTAAGAACCAAGCGTATGTAAACTTTTGAACTGGTTTATTTGTGTAAATTCACTTATTATTGTGTCTTGTGGACTTTATATGAAATAGCTTATTCAGGGCAGTACTAAATAAACAACAAAATGCTAATTTTATGATCGTTCTTTTTTCCCAATTATTTACATTTTGCAGATTCTGCAAGGTGCATGTAAACGTATGACCTCAGCTGTACAACCCCTGCAGAGTAATTGCACGCTAAAATACGACAATACATAGCAATTTGTTTGAGCTCAAAATGAACTTGTCAGGATGGATATTAGTGCGGTCAACTTTATATGTATGTCTAAAACTGGCAAGTACAAGGTAGTGGTGTATTTAATACAGAAAATTACAAGTTGCAGGTTAAAATCTGATTTTGGTCTGGTGTCTGCATTTCTACTGCTGTATACTGTACATGTAGTGATCTGTGTAAAACAATCTGTGAAGTGAGTGTAGAACAAACAGTGAAGGTGTGAGAGAGGGTGTGATTTCAGACACAGGACTGGATTCTGATTTGTGGTTTCTCTTTGTCAGATGTTAGGAGGCTTTGCAGATTTCCTGTATCAAACAGGCATGGTGGACGAGCTGCAGAGGCAGTATGTGAAGCAGCAGACAGATGCTTGTGTCAAATTCATCCAGCAGGAGAAATGGGTAGAAGCCTTCGAGGTGCGCTTACTACTGTCTTTGTTTTCTAATCCGCTTGTCTTGTGCTGAAAATGATAGCTGAACTGATATTATAATTAGGAATTTGTGTATTTGATTGTACATTGTTGCTTTTCGTGCATAATAAAGTGCTTTCTGATTCTGTTAGGTCTTTGACGCCTTACTGAATGGAGACCTTGCTCCTTATCCATCATTCTTCCAGAATGCTACTGGATGCACGAACTACTATAACTATATGCAGTGTCAGGTACCGAGACACTTCGACCCTGGCTTTATACCTTCATGTTTTGAGAAAGTAACCAAATTGCTTCGCACATGTCACAGGGACTTACTTTCAGTGAAGTATTTCAGTTATAACTATTCTATAACACTGGGCTCTTTGATACTTCAACCCTTTGGTGTCACTTGACACAATAAGGTATATACAGTTGAATGCAAATGATTGCACACATTTAATTTGAAATGATGACACCAATAAGACATTTCATGTTAGTTAAGTTGATCAGTGGTGTCTGTTGAGATATTAATAGTTAAACGACCAAAATAATATTTCTAATATTTCAGAAGGCATGTTACTACTTGTGTCTACTAACAGTGAGATCTCTTTTTATACCCTTTTCCAGTTTTGTAAAATGTCCTTTTTTTTTTTTTTTTTTTTTTTTTTTTTTTAGTAGTAGGTCTTGATAGCTGTTGTTTGTCTAATGGACTCTTAGCCTGACTGCTGGCAGCAAACTTCTTGAGCGGATGAAATCTGTTAGAACTTATCATGCCTTAAAACCGATTAACAAAATAAACATATGTGGACAGCCTCAAGTCACTAAACACCCGAATGAGGTGCATTCAAATAAATTAACTAGAGCATGCCAGAGGGGATGCACATTTTCAGCTTACTGCAATATTTATGCCATGTAACAGGATTTTTAAATAGGAAAATAAATGGATTTGGAATTCCATTTCCTGATACTTTAAAATAAAGGTACGTGTATCATTTTCTTCACTCAGAAATGAAGGAGGATGCACAATTTTGCACTTTAGTGTCAATACATAATTTTTATGTTCTTTGCAGGCTACTGGAACATTCCCTGTATTGGCAGGGTGGTTTAAAAATTGTATGAATGAAGGCATTATTTCTGTAATTGCACATATTCTGTTATATTGTTGTATTACATGTAGATTGTTAGTGCAGTTACTTTCCCACAGTGTGTGAATGGTGGTGCTGTGTTTCCTGAACAGGAGCCTGAAGATCAGGAGTACTTTAGCAAGTTTGTGACACTGCCCACAGTGAGAAGGTCCATCCATGTAGGAAACCTGACGTTTCACGATGGCTCTGAGGTGGAGAAACATCTTCTCCAGGATGTCATGAAGTCCATCAAACCCTGGCTAGGTGTCCTCATGGACAACTACAGGGTGAGAAGATGCAGAACTATAGTGTTCTTAGTACACACTGAGCCACCAAGTAGTGCTCCTTGCTTCTGTATTGTAATTGGGCCAATGATTGTAATAATCCTTCCTTTTAATGTCTTATAGTCTCAGTTCATTATAATGCACTGCAGTGTATCACTGTCATCTGTGTGTGTGTGTAGGTGCTGATATACAGTGGGCAGCTGGATGTGATCGTGGCAGCTCCACTGACTGAACGCTTCCTACCCACAGTGAACTGGACTGGGGCAGATGCGTATAAAAAAACTGGGCGCTTCTATTGGAAGGTGCAGCCCAGTGACACAGAGATAGCTGGATATTTCCGGCAAGTGGATCAGTTCTACCAGGTAAGCACTTTTTTTTTTTTTTTTTTTTTTTTAAATACATGGCTTAGGGCAATATTTAGGGCAACGGTGCTCATACAGAAGTCAACCAGTCATAAGTTCAATTCAGATCAATTATAATTGTATAGTGCTTTTGGTGATAGACATTTTCACAAAGCAGCTTCACAGAAATCCGGATGTAGATTTAGATCCAGAGGCGACAGTGGCGAGGAAGAACTGCCTGAGGTAACATGATAAGGAAACCAGACACCAAAAGGAACCTATTCTCTTCTGGGTATCACCAGATAGTGGAATTATAAGTCATTTCAGTATACAGGTGTAGAAGAGCAAATGCAAACAGTACCGTGTTGACAGGATGTTCAGTATGAGTGTACTGGGATGAGCACAGGACAGTTTTTGTGATTACAGCAGCAGTTCTTAGAAGGTACAAATCACAGTATTCTGGCGAGATTATCCAAAGAAGTAAGGGTATGACTTGGGTATAAACTTTTTGTTTTGTTTGTTTTTCTGGGAAGTGCAAATCTTTAGGGTATCCACATAGGGCCATCCACATAAATTGTCTTTATTAAGTTAATACAATACAAATAAGCAGTACACTTCATGTGCTGAAGTGACTCATAATCTTAGGATGTGCTCTCCTTGTACTTTCCCTGTCATTTATGGATACTAATATATTTGAGACTCTGAAATCCTATTCTCCTTTTTCTTCTATTTTAAGGTAATTATTAGAGGTGGGGGACATATTTTGCCTTACGACCAACCAGCAAGAACCTTTGACATGCTAGACAGATTCTTGTCCACGAAAGGATTTGCCTGATGCTATCCATATGACATTAGGATGTTTTGATCACCTGCTCTGGATTTACTTTTTCAGCCATGACTATTATTATTATTCATGAATCACCACGAAATGAATCAGAACATGGTGTCATTCTGTTTGTGTACTTGACTATTTAATGATGCTGTTAACTATTCTTCTAAGGGATGTACAGATTTTGATCTTGTGAATCAGTTTTTGATTAAAAATAGGTTTTCAAACAAATATTTCTTGTGTACTGTTTTTTTTTTTTTTTTTTTTTTTTTGGGTTTTCTCCCCGCCCACCCCACCAGAGATTGATGTAGTGTCTCTCACTGATACAAACTGGTGTTTTGGTGACTTGCAGCACATCTGTGGAGTCGTATGTACTTTATCAAGTTTGTGTAACTATCCTTTTGCTATATTCAAAAAGATGTTGTGATTGGTTTCCTCTATCATGGAGGAAGAACATTATTAGCTTCCACCCTCCAAAACTGGTAGCCTGGAAGTGGATGAGAATTGGCATCAGTAATTGGATTAAAAAAATAAAAATAAAATGAAGACAGGAAATTGCCCTGCTTTTTGATGCAAACCAATATTATGAATCTTTTGCAATACAGCACACTATAGCAACATTTTACTGCTAAAGGATCATGTCTGTGCTTTTGTGATGCCATCTAGTGGTTCAGGTGTAACTCAATACAACATTTAATACTTTACCTATTTTAATATTTTACAGAATTATTTGTTTCCCCTATGATACAAATAACCTGGACACTTAAAGGCCAACCAGCCTTGCAACCAGCAATGTTGCAACTCTAAACTGTGTAGTAGTAACATAGTAACATTGGGTGATGCAAAAAAATAAAATGTTACTTACAGTTTACACTTTTCGTAACAGTTTTTGGCACACAAATGGAGACCCTTCATAGCAATGAAGTTACATTTTACAGTCTATAATTAATAACTAATCTCTTTGTGTTAGTTATAGTGTTTCCACTACAGTGTTGGTGTTTTAGTGTCATGCAAGTGTTAACATTTTATTCTTTGTAAATCATCCTGTATTTCCAACATTACATCTATATTTTAGGGTTATATAAATCCATATAGCTGGATTATCACAAGCAAAAGTCACATTTTTGGTTGTTTTGTCCTGTGCTGCTCTTTAAACTTACTAATCCTTATTGCTCTACACAGAAAAGCTGTCGGCATATACTTGTGTAATTAACCATGCTTTTCTTGCAGTCAAAATGAAAATGATTTGCATTTACATGTCTATTTGATGACCAACCCTGCTTAAGCAGTATAGAACAGTCTTCTACACAACTACATACAAGCTACTATTGTCCAGTAGATTACACTGTCCACCAATGAAAATATTTGTAGTCAAAGTGCATGGCAATGGATAAAAACCAAATACAGTTCCTTCAGGAAATTACCGTGCAACATGTAGTAGACATTGACGAGGACTAAAAGACAACAGTAAATACAAACAATAAATGCAGACAATAATGACATAAGGTACACAGAATCACAAAATCTAGCATTCTAATACTAGTTCAAATGAGTCCAAGCATCAGTAACCTTATGCCTATGCAACTGTTATTAGTGCCTCCATGACATCCTTAATGGACCATGTTCTTCAATAATGTAGTGTTTTCCTTGCTGAGCAATTAAATACCAAGTACATCATGGCAGCAGTTCTCAAACGTTTTGTAGCCAGGGACCCCTTTAACTGTAACCAAATGTCTCTGACCTCCTCAGAACATCATTCAACTATTCAAATATCAGAATGAAGTTTTTTGTTGTTGTTTTTTTAATCCCTGAAATTTCCACCAAGAAAACGCATTTTGGTCCAAGTTGACATTAACTAGAGGCCTGCTTGTGTTTGAGCTATTGAGGTTTCGATTAAAGCGATTCAGTTCAGTGATCAAAGTAACCAGACTAATAACTATAAGACCTCAATGATAAATATATTAACGTTGATCATTTTCGGTTGTGATTTCTATCACTAACAATATAGGGGGGGAATCTCACCCCACTTTGAGAACCATTGCTTTATGGTGCTAAAACGGGTGAGCTGGGGAACTTCAGGCCATGTTTCATGACAAGTACGTGTAATGGGTACAGAAGAAGTGAGATAGATGTTAAGTTGAAAGCGTTAAGTTTACTAATCCCACTGATGTTTAGATAAAGGATGAAGAAGTATATAATGGACAGGCTAACAGAGTCTAGAGTCTAGTTGTCTCTATTTCTGATTTACAGGGGGCAAGCATACACAAAAAGTATTTAAGTACACCACAGTGTAGTTAAGCAAGTCAAGCTAAAATAATTACCAGAGGTATCACTTGTGGTTTTGGGCAAAATAAGTGTATTTTGAGTGGCATGGTCATGGTTTATAGCCAGAATCATAATTAAAATGTTAAATATATGGAATAGGCTAGTCTATGCACTAGGGGGCACTCACGTGTCATATATTGGAGAGAGTATGGCATTGCCAACTTGGTCAAGGGTAACTAGGGACAAACAAAAACAAGAAAAGAAAAACAAGTACCAAAAAGTCCAGGCGACTGAGACAACTCAGTGTGTTTCAGGCTGGAAAAGCATATGTTGTTATTGTTCTATGGCATCAGGGGTTATGATTAGGCTTATAGGAATCAATGCAAATCAAAAAGAAAAAAAAAAAAACACCAATCACATGAGAACAAACAAAACAAAAACAACAGGGACACACATAAAAAGCAATGATTCAGCAAAAAAAAACACCAAAGAATAATAATAAAAAAAAAAAAACATATTGTACAAAAATCAATGACAGCAGAAAACCTAATCGAATCACAAAGCAAAGCATCAAGAGCCACCAAAGGGCCCAAACAGGAATAATGACCACAAATCATGCAAAGCCAACCGATAAAGGAAAAATGCATGACAAATCAGAGAAGAAGGAAAAAGTTAGAAACACAAATAAAACAAGGTAAGTGGAGGTGGGGGCAAAATATAAATCAGTTACAGAATATTGTTGCCTGGTGGACCTAATGAGTAACAAGAGAAAATACCCAAAACGTAAGAGTTCAGATATTGTGACGGTTTTTAAATTTCCAAATTATTTAAGCTTTCTTGTCATTAATAAAACCAAATGCCCAACACGTGATACATTTCTGAAATCCTCAAGGTGTGGACTGTTTAAATGTGAAAAAAATAAATTTGTATCATATTCTGAAAAAGTATGGTTTAACCTTTGGTCAGGACTGACTGGAAACCAAAATAACAACATGTTTGGTTATCTGATACACATTTTCATTGGTTTAGGCTTTTACTTTCATCCTCAGTGACACATTTTTAAAAAGTATTATCTGTAGCACGATTATTCGTGGCATCAATACATCAAATTGCAAGAAAAAGTTGGAGACAAAATCTTCTCCAAATTCATCATCAACAATATTTTATGAAATCTTATGGGGTGTTTCATGCATTGATTATATCCCTTCCCTTTTCCTCTGTCCACTTATTGTATTTTAAGACTGTCCCAATTAACCTCATCCATCCATCCATCCATCCATTTTCTGTACCTCTACACAGGGTCACGGGAAGCCTGGAACCTATCCCAGGGGACTCGGGGCACAAGGCGGGGGACGCCCTGGACGAGGTGCCAACCCATCTCAGGGCGCAATCGCACGCACTTAACCTAAACCATGCTGTCCCAAATTAACAACGCATGTTTAGCCATCTTGAAAGAAGTCAAAACATTTGTAAATAATTTTAACTAACTTTTTGCTTATTTTATGTATATATGCATAATAAATATGTGGAATATATTAGTCATGGCAATTTTTATAACTTTACAAAAAAGTATGTAATTTTTTCCTACCTCAAAATTTTTGGGGTCAGGATTTTATTTGATGCTGACCACACCCTACATCTCTACTCATACACCCTACAAAATACTCCTCTGCTTAAAAAGAAAAAAAGTAGAAGAAGAAGAAGAAGAAGAGAGATGTGTGTCTTTAGACAAATCAAATTCTCGTTTGGAAAAAAAATATATACTTTGGTCATACAAAACAAATATAACTTGCCATGTTTGGAGAAAAAAAGTTGCATGTACGATCCCAGGAGCGCCCACAGTGCAGTACAGCGGTGGGAGCATCATGATATGGAGCTGCTTCTCTGCAAATGGTACTGGAGCACTACATGTCATGTTTTAGAGAAGAATTTCCTTTCCTCAGCCAAGAAACTGAAATCTCGGGAGAAGATGGATGTTGCAACAAGACAACAATTCCAAACATACAGCCAAAATAACTCAAGACAAAAACAGGTAGAAAGTAAGGTGCTTGGTCCTAGCCAATGTCCTGATTTTATTTATGGAGGATTTTGAAATTGCAAGTTTATCAGAGAGTACCTCGTACCCCTGGGGAATCGAAGATGATTTGTCAAGAGGGATGGACCAAAACTGAACCACAATACTGCAAAAAAAAAAGCTAATTACTTCTTACCGCATTCATATTGAAGCTGTAATTGCCAGCGTAAGCTTTGCAACAAAGTAGTAATGCTAATTTGTGGTGTCTATTTACTTTTTTTCCTATCAATTTTTTTTTTGTGCCATATTTTTGTTTATATGTATGAAAACATACTTATGTTCATATTTATAAGTGTGTGTAAATTCAAAATGGATAAAGTATATGCACTGGAAGTGTTATATTAAATGACAAAAAGTGTGTGCATACTTATTTCCTCTCACTCTAACTTCATCATAAATACAAATTCATTCTTAGATCATCTAATTATAATTATATACTTTTATGAACTACATTATTAGATATTATTAACTATTATTACACAAGTCCTTCAACAAGCTGATGAAATCAAATTGAGCACTGAATGAGGAAGAGACATTTTGTCTACGCTGATGAACAATTGTTAAAGTTTATTCCTCTTACCTGTTGTAGAGGTCTGGAGGAATTTGTGAAATTGTAGGTTAAAGTGTAAAATAGCTAACAATCATAACTTATGCACACTGCATTCAGAAAGTATTCAGACCCCTTCAATTATGGAGGCCACTGTGCTCTTGGGAACCTTCAATTCAGCAGAAAATTTTTTGTAGCCTTCCCCAGATCTGTGCCTCGACACAATCCTGTCTGTGAGCTCTGCAGGCACTTCCTTTGACCTCATGGCTTGGTTTTTGCTCTGATAAGTATTTTCAGCTTTTAGACCTTATATAGGCAGGTGTGTGCCTTTCCAAATCATGTCCAATCAATTGAACTTGCCACAGGTGGACTCCAATCAAAGTGTAGAAACATCTCGAAGATGATCCAGAGAAATGGGATGCACCTGAACTAAATTTCAAGTGTCCGAATACTAATGTCAACGTGATATTTCAGTTTCCTTCTTTTTAATAAATTTGCAAAGTTATCACCTGTCATCTGTTTTGTTTTTTGTGCTTTTTTTTCATTATGGGGTATGTAGTGTAGATGGATGTGAAAAGAAAAATAATTTAAAGCATTTTTGCATAAAGTATATAGATAAAATACAAGCAATATTTTTGAGACATATTATCCTGTACAGAGGTGTAGATGTAAGTGTATATTGATGCACTTCATTTAACAAATGACTGGTAATGATTAAAATAGTTTTGTTTTTGTTTTTTTAGTCTTTCCCTTAATAAAACTTGGCTTGCTTCATTACTGAACAAGTGCTTTATTTCCATACTGTAATATAGCTGCTGCGATCTCACATCTGTACATATGCATAGACAAACAAATGAACAAACACAAACATATATAAAATGTACAAAGTTATGCAGGCATGTTTGAATCCAGGATGTGGAATACACAAGGAAAGGTTTATGCGCAGAAATGAACAGACATTTGAACAAACACTTGAAGTGCTATGCAGACATTATTTACAACATGTACCAAACATTGACTCCTTTCGAGAAGAAAGGTGGTTGCATTACATGAGCAAGATTAATGAGAATCTATACAATATTTATATTTTTATGCTTCAAATGATACATTTATACTTTTTTAATATACAAAAAAAAAAAAAAAACAACACACTCACACATACGCACACACAAGCATACACGCACATTTCTCTCCATTTTCTTAGAAAGCAAGTACAAAAGACAAACCTTTTCGCCCATTTTAAAAAGGAACGATGTCCAAATCAATAAATTGAGATTAATCTGTATTATTTTCCTTTTATAAATCATTCCAGTTGAATCTGTTTTGCTCTCGGCCTCTGTGGTGAGCAGAGGTGATGTCGCCCGTAGTGGACGTTAACCTGATCTGCTGTCATTTGAAATGAAAAGACTGAGGAGATGAAATACTGCAGGACGTCTGATGGTTGTTTAACTTTGCTACTCCATGCGTGGCCTGAGACATGTTGCTGGATGATAAATGTCTCAAACGACAACCATATGGTCCTCCATAGAGACCCATGTAAATGTTATCTTCCATGAGCCTTCCAGGTTAAGCCTGTAATATACAACCTTTAACGCACTGGACAACGTGGATGCAAAAGTTGAGACTTCCGTACGAATATCACGTCTATTTTTAGTCTGGATTAAGACAGCTGTGGTGGCCAACTTTCTTGCTAGCTCAATACATTGCTATACAGAAACTAGAGTGCAGTATTGAAATGCACACTGAGATGACATGCATGTACTATTATCAGGTTCGTGTTAAGCTGTAACAAACCACAATCATGGAAGAAAAGAAAACGCCTCTTTACAGTGCTACATGTAGCAAGTGCTGGCTTCAGTTACATTGTTCATTGGGGAAACTGCTGCAACTGACCGAATGCAAACACAACGCATGACGTCTTAGACTCAATAGAAAACATTATTGTTCTATTTCACATTACTACCCCAGCCACCTTCACAGTGTGAAAAACCTACAAAGGTTATCTACAACGTTTCGTTGATAGAAAGAGACATCTGAAAGAGATATCTGAATTTTTTTTTTTTAAAGCTATAAGAGCATCTAGACCAAAAGTCTGAAAGTGAAGATATACATTTCCTTGGATTCCAGTAGGATGGCCCAATAAGGGACTCCTTTTTTGGGAGATACAAAAGGCTGCGATGCCTCTGTCTCCATGGGACGACAGGGGCTGCATCTCGCTGGTGTGGGAACAGAAGAATCACTGAGTCTTCAATATGGCTATTTCAAACTCTGCTGTACTCGCAGAGATCAAAGTGCATAGACAGCTACATGGATCCTCCTCTAAATGTGGAGGTGGTTTATCACGCTCCCGCTCCAGACACAGTGCTGCATGGAAAGGTGAAGAAAATCAATATGTTCCAATTAAGAGGGCTAAAATGTCCTTGACAAGCTGTGGAATACTTGAAAGTTCAGCTGCTGGAAGTAGGACCTTTTATCCTGTTTGTTTGGGGGGGAGGGGGGGTGTTGGGGGACATTATGGCGCAGTCTTAACGATTTAGTTGGGCTTGACCATGGATGCCTGAGAAAAGTCAAAGAAGGTCAAGGTGCTCTCATCACAGGCCTCCAAGGTCCAGATGACTACCCAAGTGTCATCAAAGTGAATCCCCAAGAACAGCTCCATGCAAACAAGCAATTAGTATGAACTTTTACAAAAGAACATCAAACCTTCAACACAAAAAAATGCATGATATTAATAATAGCTGACATTCTTTTGCATGTGAGTAAGTCACAAAATAGTTGAGGCACATTGTGAGAGTTGGAAAGCATAGTTTAGATTGGTACCTGTTTAGAAATAGTTAAATGCTACATTCTCTTAGAGGCAGACAAATGAACTAAAGCGCTAGTAATAAGTCAAAGTTAAAGGGAGACAGCTAATCGATACAACCTCATCAGGGGTTCAATGCCTGCTCAGCCACTCATGGCTACAGTGGGCAGCTTCGTGTCTGGGATTACGCAGTCCTGAGGTAAAGAGGTCCTTTGTACAAACAACCAAACAAAGATACAGAGGGTTCACATTGGAATGTCCTTATAGTAAAAAGAAGCTGCTATCAATATGAAGATCTCCAGTGCAGCAGCAGATTTTACCTCCTACAGACCTCTACATATCTGCTATAGGAAATTCTGTAGACCTCTATTGAGTCTTCGCTTGGTCCTTGAGAGGCAGAGCTGCTCATAAAGCTTTCTTATGCACCCAATCTGGATGTCTCTCAATCCAGACAATCTAATCAACATCTGTTGAGTCTGTTAGACTGTATGATCATATTACATACTGCATAATCATAGACTTAAGGAGCAACCAAGAGACAGACTCTTCTGGCCATGCTAAAAAAAAAAAGGGTAGGTTTCAACCTCATATTCATCCAACAGAACCATGGCCATGCAGGTTTAAACAAACACTGATTACTGGTGACTACATTATTTTCTTACTTTTCAGAAGGCCTTCGTAACGTGGCCCAGAGGTTTTAGTAAGCAGAGATGTCTCCAGGGTGTCACCGTGCTGAGATTCAGCATATGGCTTGAGCAGCCAATGAGATTCGCGCACACGCACGCACACACACACACACATACACACTGTGGGCCTCACCAGAATTCTGACGAATTTTCAACAAGGCAGACACTCAAACCCAAATAAAACATTACTTGATGTAACTTGATTTTAAAATTACTGGCCATTGCTGAAAGCAGCACAGCCAAGCACCAGCTAAGCAGGTAATTTACTGCACTGTGATGTTGTGATGTGAATTAAATCTGGTAAATTGACAGTAAAATGACAGCCAAGTTGTTGAGCATTCGTCAGACTGATGTATATTGCTTCTATTTAACTTTGTTATTGTCATCAATACATAATGGATTATCAATTCGGTTTTCTTAGTTCATCGCCTTGCAGGACGATGTGATGGAACAATTAATTATCATAAATCATTTGTAAATACAAACAGATACAAAAAGGAACAGCTTTTTTTTTTGGCATTATAGTTCAGAGCAATGAGAAAGGACACATCAAGGCTACAATTTGACTGTTGCATATGTGGGAAGGCAGTAGTATTTGAGGGACAGTCAGTAAATCAGTAAAACACACAAAAACACAACAGTCTCAAACTCTCTCCTCATATGTAATATCACGGTAAGTTTGTACCTTGACTTTGTGTGAACGGGTCATGCTAAAAAGTTCAGCACTGGATTAATTTTGATAGGCCTCCTTCAGAAACTATTTTCAAATTAAAAAACAAACAAACAAACAAAAAAACCCACCAAAGAAACCATGAGATTTACATGTACCAAATACATATGGAAGAAAGAGTTGCCGCAGAGGCCCAGAGGTGTGCCTTTGTTCACGGAGCTCACGGTGCAGCTGTTCGAGCGTCTAAGACAGAGAGAGTCTCTAGTGGATGGGGTTGATGTCTGTGCAGTGATTGGGGGCCGTGTTGGATGTGGTGATGGTGTTGTGCTGGATGACCTGCTGCTGGGTCACAGGGGTCGGACTTCCTGCTGGACTGCTTTCTGGACCTGAGAAGCAGAGTAATAGATTAGCTGTGTGTGTGTGTGCGCGTTTGTGTAAATGTGTGTGCAGTCACAGTTGGCTGTGAGTGTTAGCAAAAAGACTTGCTTGAAATCGCATAAATCTAGAAGACAGTATTAACATGGAACTTTATCTGTAATAGGGATGTAACCAAATACAAGTAGATTATTTGGAATGAACAGATACAGATAAAGGAGATAGGATCTATCTAATCTATTCATATCTATTTAATCTATTCATTTTTAAGAAAGTTTGGCCACTGGTTGAGAATAGAGGTGTGCATCAGGATCAGATATGAAGCTTGTGGGAAGCTCAGGGAACAAAGAAAGAACACGAGTCAATGTGTAATGCATTCACTACATTTTTTTTTTTATACATTTACAGCATTTGGCAGACACCCTTATTCAGAGCAACTTACATTTATCTCATTTATAGAACTGAGCAGTTGAGGGTTAAGGCCCTTGTTCAAGGGCCCAGCAGTGGCAGCTGAAATTTGAACTCACAACCTTCCAATCAGTAGTCCAACATCTTAACCACTGAGGTACCACTGCCCTATCAGCCAAAGCTCATTCAGGTCAGGGTCATGGTAGTTACAAATATATTTGTATATTGGGAAATAGAGCCAACAAATTGTGAGCAGGTACAAAAAAATAAATAAATAAATAAAACTGCATGAGCTGAAACACTCCAGGTGATGTAGCTGAGGTTCAAGGAACTGTCAGAGCCAAAATTCACACCCCATTCTGAGAATGCTGGCATTTCTACCGCTGGCGTTTTCCAGTATTTCTGGGGACATAGTGGTAGGGATCATATTTAACTGAAAAAAAAAAAAATCCTTCCAGTTTAGGCCATGCCCACTCTGGGTTTAAGTCAGATTACAGATACAGATACAGATACGAATATATTTGGAGCACTAAATGGATATAGATACAGGAATTGTCATTGTGTTAAACTCCTAAATTGTAGTAATTTGGAAGTCTGTACATCCAAATTACTGGTGTGGATAAGTCGATGACTCTGTAAACTGAGCAAAATTGATTTGATGTACCTGTGTTGTTTAAACAGCTGCATGCAGTATCGAATGTAGTGTTAAAAGTGTAAATAAGCAAATGAGCATTTACTATATGTGCTTTCAGTATGAGACGGTGAGAAGCATGATAGATTCATCCATTCATTTTCCATACCACTTATCCTATGAGCCTATCCCAGGGAACTCAGGGCTCAACGCAGAGGACACCCTGGACAGGGTACCAATTCATCACAGGGCACAATCACACGCATATTCACACACCACAAATGCCAATCAGCCTACAATGCATGTCTTTGGACTGGTGGAGGAAACCGGAGAACCCAGAGGAAACCTGCATTTTTCACACACACGGGGTGGAGGCAGGATTCAAACCCCCAACCCCGGAGGGGTGAGGCAAACGTGCTAACCACTAAGCCTCCGAAGCACGATACTGTACATGCATATCTAAAATGTCATATTAGTGATTGTGTCCAAAGTGTGTGTGTGTGTGTGTGTGTGTGTGTGTGTGAGAGCACTAAAAAGAGAATTGGTGATATGCATGATGCATTATGTGCAGTAGTGCCACCACTGGCCAGATGTGTGTAACACTTACTGAGGTAACCCTGTGACTCCTTCTGCATGGCGGTGATGGGACAGTCTTTGTGTGTCAGTAGGAGCTGCTTCAGCTGAGTCACTTCATTCTTCAGCATGCTCACCTCATTCTGCCAACAATAAACAATATTAAAAGCCACTTCAAACATTTTGTTTTTGTCAGGAGAGATAAATAGTTTGGTGGTATGTTAGGAACGGGTTTGTTACAAAATACTGCAATAATTTGTGATTATATACATATATTTTGTTTTTATAAAATGTGTCCTGTACATGTCCTTCATTGTCCATCATCAGGTTTATCTTCATTCAAAATAACACATTGTTTAGATGTCCAAGAAAAATAAGGTTATTCTGTCACATCACTTCAGTTGTAGAGCGATGAATTACAGAAATGCTTTATAAGCAATGTCTTACCTGGAGCTGTCATTATGTTGTAATGCATAACCACAATAATCATCATCAACAAATTTAAAAATCAACTTGAGCGTGTGGTTAACAGACTTCATAGCAGACACTCGCTCATCTGTGGTTACGAGTCTCATTACGAACGAGCATATGGCTGTGGCTGGTCTTATTAAATAAAGAATTTGAATATCCTAATCGTTTAATGAGGAGGTGGAAGCCAAAACAAGCCTGGGCAATGCACTTATTTGGACAATGCCAGAGTGATGAAAGAGAACAAACTACTTAAACATGTCTTTTTATTGCCTGTTGGCTAATAAGAATCAGAATAGTGGTGTGAGAACCAAGTGAGCAGGGAGGAAAAAGGTAAATCAGTTATACTGTTAAGTCTAACAGTGTTAATCTTACTTACAGGTTAATTTAATGTAGGTGATTGCAGTGTGAATCAGTGTGATGAAGTACAAGATGCTTCGAAACTGATGAATATTTTGGATTTGAGCTGAGAGCATATGCAGTCTAAAAAGAATCAACAGAAAATGCTTTAATAGCTTTAGATGTAGCTATCGTGCAAGTGCCCTAGCTTATGTCCAATATTTACTCATGTTCTGTGGTTTTCGGTTTTACTGCTCCACATACCCCACTCTCAGCAGCAACTGGCCTTCTCTTAGTTTCATCTAGTTAGCTTTTGCCCTTTCCTCTTTCACACATAGACCTATTTGAGCTCCATCTGCTCCCTGGATACAGTAGCATCAGCTGTCATTCCATCCACGTTTATGGGCCACTGTACCCGACCTAATATGTTGTGAAATATGAGGACTTGGTGGAATACATTTAGCAGAATCAGCTCTGAAATGGTTTCCCTCAGACGGTTGCGTGCGGGAGAACTGGGACACAGCCCATACCTGCAGCTGCATGTTAGTCTGGGTGAGCTCTTCAGCTTTCTTCTCCAGAGACATCACCCACACTTTCCTCTTCTGCCTGCAGCGTGTAGCGGCCGCCCGGTTCCTCTCTAGAAACTTGCGCCGGCGCTCGTCGGGGTCCTCATCCACCACACGTCTGCGCCGACCCCCACTGGGTGGTCCAGACTGCAGCGTCTGCGTGGGCTGCATTTGCTGCGCAGCTGGGGATAACTGGAAATAAAAAAAGGCAAAATGTAAGACCCTCTGTCAGGAAACAAATACCATAAAGTCAGCCATCCATCATCACTACTGCATGTCTTTCTACCAGACTTCTAGGCAGCCAGCCAATCACCTGTCTGAAATCTCCCCTGCAGTTTGGGAGGTTCCTTTAAAACAACATATGCTCTGTGCATGTGCCCGCATGACCTTATGATGGCCATGGCCGTGTGAGAAGCACACTGATTTACAGGCTACCCTGCCCTCATAAAGAGGTGCCACAGTCCAGTTTTCCACCGCCCAGGTCCATTCAGACTTTTAGATGTCCAGTGAAACAGGTCTGCTAGCAGCTTAGCATGCCCACAAAAAAGCTCTTTGACGTCGACTTGGCAGCGGCTGGAACTTGCAGCCGTCAGATCACTGCAGGTTGCATTTGGGTGTTGGAAAATGCAGCAGCTTTGATGAATGGTGTGGATACAGGCCGTCTTGTTTGGCTTAATAATACGCTGGAGGCAGAATTTCCGAAACACAAAAAGACAGACTGAGCTGGAAAATTCCATAAAGAGATGGGCAGTGAAGTCACAAACCTGAAATTCTTTCATTTCTCATCCCGTTACACTTACTTGTATAACTTTCTTGTAATATATTCGTGATCCCACAATAAAACGTTATGCTGTATCTTCTTTCTTTTTAAGAGAAGAATGTTTTTTTCTTTCTTTCATCTCCTGGCTGTTTTATTAGGATTACACAAATCTGCAGTTGTAGTTAAAGCTCTTAACAGTAAATTCCTGATCATACTGCAAACTAGGGTGATATATGAGAGAGGCAGTTCTTATACAGTATGAGCAGTCTGAAACAGCACAAATCCACATTGTGGAAAAGGGCTTTGTGGGTTAAGTAGCCTACACACAGTCTTCTGTTAATGCAACCCATTCAACAAACCTTAGATTAACTATTTTCAGCTCAACCTATAAATCACATTCTTCTTACAGACATTCAAGTCATTGTACCTAAGGGTAAATATTAAAAAACAAACTAATATTACCTTCATCTTAGTTTCACTCCAACTCATGCATATATGTGATATTTGGAGGATCCCCATATGAATTCAATCTGTGTATCTCTTTAAATATTTGTTGTTAATCTGCTATTATTATAAAGACAGGATAAAGGCAGAGGCCCTTTGCATAGAGGTGAAAAAAAAAGTTTAATATTTCCAGCTAATTTAATCATTACTGATTCCCACCCTGCACCTCGTTCACTCTCTATTACACAATATACACCAATCTGAAAGGGGGAGGGCTAACCCTACAAAACTGAATAATGATTTTAATTACAAAATAATGTTGGACAGATTGTTGGACAGATTGCTAATAACTTTGGGTAATGGTTTATACAAATAATAATTAGCCTGGTGTTAGCTTGCTTGCTAGCACATATGGCTGGTAGTTATCTCAATGCTAGCTAACTTGCTAGCAACCTCAGTTACTGGATTATGCAATATACTGTAATAGTTAGTCTAATTGTAGCTAACTACAGTAGCTTGCTATCAAACTTGGCTACTTTCTGAACATAACAGCATAAGATCTTGCATGATATAATACTTAGCGAACTTTGATAGCTACAAAAGTAAAATAGCTTCTGGAAAGGTAAGCTGGTAAATTTTGTTATGTTTAGGTAACTCACTAGCTTAGCTTATTAAGAAGACATACTATTTTTCCCTGGGTGCAGACAGATATTCTGACATATATGTTTGGTATGTTAATGGGACTACAGTACAATTTGGATGGGACAGGATTTCTGGACATTGTCTGTAGTAAGTGTCTTAAATGCCTCTTTGATATGGGAGTGTCTTCACAGTGTACACATTGGTTGTCTATGCATACACCTCATCTTAATTCAAAAGTATAGAAAATGATTGTTTTGACATTACATGCCCATAAAATATGTATAGTTGTGACCAAAAGTTTACATACACCTTGGCTAAACTCCATACACTTCATGTTAACACACATTTCTTTTGGCAAGTCAAATAGGGCATCTAGTTTGTTCACATCAGTGGGAATTCTAAATCAAGTGAATAGAGACTTTTTTTTTTTTCAGATGTAATTCACTATATAAGAATTCCAGTGGGTCAAATGTTTACATACAACAAACTGACTGTCTCTTTAAATTGTCTGGAAGAAACTGATGTAATAACTTTTAGAAGTTTTTGATTGGCCAACTGTCATAATTAGTAGTTAATTGGGAGTGGTCTCTGGTCAGATGAAAAAAATTTAATTGTTTGACCATAATGATCAGCAGGAAGTTCGGAAAAGAAGGGTGAGTCTTTTAATCTGAAGAACACCATCTCAACTATATATATATATATATATATATATATATATATATATATATATATATATATATATATATATATATATATATATATATATATATATATATATATATATAGTATCTCACAAAAGTGAGTACACCCCTCACGTTTTTGTAAATATTTTATTATGTCTTTTCATGGGACAACACTGAAGAAATGACACTTTGCTACAATGTAAAGTAGTGAGTGTACAGCTTGTATAACAGTGTAAATTTGCTGTCCCCTCAAAATAACTCAACACACAGCCATTAATGTCTAAACTGCTGGCAACAAAAGTGAGTACACCCCTAAATGAAAATGTCCAAATTGGGCCCAATTAGCCATTTTCCCTCCCCGGTGTCATGTGACTCGTTAGTGTTACAAGGTCTCAGGTGTGAATGGGGAGCAGGTGTGTTAAGTTTGGTGTTATCGCTCTCACACTCTCATACTGGTCACTGGAAGTTCAACATGGCACCTCATGGCAAAGAACTCTCTGAGGATCTGAAAAAAAGAATTGTTGCTCTACATAAAGATGGCCTAGGCTATAAGAAGATTGCCAACACCCTGAAACTGAGCTGCAGCACGGTGGCCAAGACCATACAGCGGTTTAACAGGACAGGTTCCACTCAGAACAGGCCTCGCCATGGTCGACCAAAGAAGTTGAGTGCACGTGCTCAGCATCATATCCAGAGGTTGGCTTTGCAGAATAGACGTACGAGTGCTGCCAGCATTGCTGCAGAGGTTGAAGGGGTGGGGGGTCAGCCTGTCAGTGCTCAGACCATATGCCGCACACTGCATCAAATTGGTCTGCATGGTTGTCGTCCCAGAAGGAAGCCTCTTCCAAAGATGATGCAAAAGAAAGCCCACAAACAGTTTGCTGAAGACAAGCAGACTAAGCACATGGATTACTGGAACCATGTCCTGTGATCTGATGAGAGCAAGATAACTTATTTGGTTCAGATGGTGTCAAGCGTGTGTGGCGGCAACCAGGTGAGGAGTACAAAGACAAGTGTGTCTTGCCTACAGTCAAGCATGGTGTGATGCTCCATGGTGGGAGTGTCATGGTCTGGGGCTGCATGAGTGCTGCCGGCACTGGGGAGCTACAGTTCACTGAGGGAACCATGAATGCCAACATGTACTGTGACATACTGAAGCAGAGCATGATCCCCTCCCTTCGGAAACTGGATATTCCAACATAATAACGACCCCAAACACACCTCCAAGACGACCACTGCCTTGCTAAAGAAGCTGAGGGTAAAGGTGATGGACTGGCCAAGCATGTCTCCAGACCTAAACCCTATTGAGCATCTGTGGGGCATCCTCAAACGGAAGGTGGAGGAGCACAAGGTCTCTAATATCCACCAGCTCTGTGATGTCGTCATGGAGGAGTGGAAGAGGACTCCAGTGGCAACCTGTGAAGCTCTGGTGAACTCCATGCCCAACAGGGTTAAGGCAGTGCTGGAAAATAATGGTGGCCACACAAAATATTGACACTTTGGGCCCAATTTGGACATTTTCACTTAGGGGTGTACTCACTTTTGTTGCCAGTGGTTTAGACATTAATGGCTGTGTGTTGAGTTATTTTGAGGGGACAGCAAATTTACACTGTTATACAAGCTGTACACTCACTACTTTACATTGTAGCAAAGTGTCATTTCTTCAGTGTTGTCCCAT
Organism: Cranoglanis bouderius; assembly: GCA_023630585.1. NCBI lineage: Eukaryota > Metazoa > Chordata > Actinopteri > Siluriformes > Cranoglanididae > Cranoglanis > Cranoglanis bouderius. The sequence continues at coordinate 18,177,052 of CM042544.1, forward strand.
GAAAAGATATAATAAAATATTTACAAAAATGTGAGGGGCGTACTCACTTTTGTGAGATACTATATATATATATATATATATATATATATATATATATATATATATATATATATATATATATATATATATATATATATATATATATATATATATATATATAATGACAATAACAACCCACTTGACTTGAAAAGCTAAAATAAATGTGGAAATAAATTAGATACCCTAACTGACTTAACACAGGAAATTTATGGTAAAATGAAATTTAAAAAAAGTTTAAATGTCTTTGCCTATTTGTATGTAAACTTTTGGCCTCAACTGTTGGTTATACGTGTACCAAGAATACAGAAGCATTGCTGCTCTGACAAGTCATTTTCAGTTTGGTTTTGGCAGGATATGATAGAAAAAGGTGCTTTCTAGTGTGTCTCCACACTAAAGAAAAAGCATGAAACATCTCTTCCCACAGTATATAATCTGCACCAATGGCATAGTAGGGGAAATATTTTACTTGAGATTATTTCTACAGGTCCTTTTATTGTAAATAAAGAAAGAATCTCTCCAGACACACAGTCTGTAAAAATGACTGACAGGACAGATTTGGAAAGGACTAAAATTCCAGAGATATGCCAGTAATAATTGCATTACCCCACCTCCATACATTATACTAATCCAGCCATCTTAATAAAACACTAGCTAAGGCTACTGACATTGATAGATTGTGTTGAAGTACCTGGGGGGCAGCGGAGTGCATTGGTGCGTGAGGAGACGTCTGATGGCCGTGTCCAGGGTGTAAGTGGCCTGGATGAGAATTATGGTGCCCGTGGCCCTGCGGGTGGTGGTGGCCTGTCTGGGTGTGGCTGTGGTGGTGGGCGTGGTGTGGGTAACCATGGGGCGGGGCCTGCATGTGTTGGTGAGGGTGAGAATGCAAATGGTGATGGCTGCTCTGCTCTTGCCGCGACGACATCATATCCATCATGTGACCCATCGTATTCATGTTGCCATTGGAGATAGGCCCTGGATGGTGAGCCAGAGCAGCTTTCAGTCTCTGTACAGAAGAAAACAATAGAAAAAGAGTCATTTAAATAGTGTTGCAGGCTAGAAAATAAATTCATTTGGTAATCTGTAGCGCTCCCTGCTGTTTACACGAAAACGGTACGAAGAAAGATTCGCTCTAATGAAAAGCACCTTTGGTCAAAACACTGAAAGGCTGCACCTGAGGTGTAACACATAAGCCTTTTTTTTATGAGGTATGCCCAAACCAGCTTACACAGCTGCCACAGGGTGCAACCAGGATTCATAACAGGCAAGTAAACAGAACTTGTTCCTTTTAGATGCACATAAAACTCAAACCAATATGGCTGTAATTCTTCATTTGAGTCCCTTGTTAATATTTATACTCTAAGCCACACTCATACACACACAATTTACACTGCTTCTCAGATGCGCATAAACACACTCTTCCACTATCTGTCATCATTCTCAACTTTCATGTCCTTCTATGTGCTGTACCAATGACAGGCCCATATGGCCTGTACACTATACAACTTCCCCTTCTGTCTCCTTTTCTGCTTCAGCAGTGTGGTAGACTTAAATGCTTTGCATAGACCTACTCGGAAAACTTTTAGGCCTTGAAACACTCAGTCAAAGTGCCTGTGTTTAGTGTGTGTTTACCTGGCTGCGCTCTCTCTCTCCCTGAGCTGTTTTTCTGGGCAGCTCTTTAACCACCCAGACTATTAACAAACCCACAAACCCAGTCATGAGCTGCCAAAATGTGGCCACTAGTGTGATCTGCCTGACAGCAAACGAAGGCAAGCTTTAAAAAAAAAAAATGCATCTATGTCTGGACGCATTCGTTTAGCCTTTTAGACTTGCACTGGAAAGTAAGCGTATTGAGTCTACAGCATGTACAGTATTTCCATTTGAGCTGCACAGGTGGAGTCATTTTAAAAGGAAACAGACTTAAAGACCAATGAAAAACAAAAGCAATAGAGAAATAGGAATCTAAGAGAAATAGGAACCTGAGAAATATCCAGCTTTTATATTTGGGAAAGACTGTAGAGTACGCTAATAATAAAGTATAATGACAGTACTATAGAATCTTGCTGTCACTCCAGATGCTGTCAGTCAGAGCCAGTGGCTGGAGCATTCACTCCTCCTGCCAAGAAGAATGGCCAGCTGGCCAGCATCAGTGCACGGTATCATTCATCCAACCTCTCCTCCTCCCTTCCCTCTGTTTTTCTCAACCCCCTACCCCAACCCCCCGTCCCCCTCCCCCTCCCCTCCCCTCACTCCCACTCTCTCACTGTCACTCCCCTCACTACTACAGTGTGGACAAACTTTCTCAGATGACACCCAATGCTACCAGTTTTACCCATAAAACACCACAGCACAGCTCTTCTAGGCCTTTAGAGTTAAAAAGCATTACCCCACTTTTGAAAATATGAATCAACAGCAATGAATCCAAGTTTATACTCACTTTAAGGTTTTTAAACAAACCATGGTTGCTATTTACCAAAATAAACCCAGATCAATTTGATAATTTTCACTGAATTTGACTGCTCCTGTACCAGCCAAAGAGAGCCACCCAGTCCCTCTGAGCTATTTCCATTCCCATGCATCTTGTTACGGCCAGCCACATCACTGGTTCCACATGTACCTCTGCCAGCTGCACACCCACCTACCCACCCATGTTTTACAGCAGTTTCTGGACAAGCGTAATGATGAATTCACCAACACTGTAACCAAACTTAGTGTCCACTATTACCACTACCAACACAAGCCACATGCTACCCTTACAATAAAAACTTCAAGGAACCTACAACCGCCTTTACCAGAACACTTTTGCAACTCAGGTCTGCCAAACATTGCACACCTTACACTGCCCACTAACTAAACACTGCAACCCACACAGTCCACCAACTACTCCTGCATTCCTTAACTGCCCCTAAAGCTCATTCTTACCATCACTCACAAACTACCACCAGCAACTGAGGATGGCAGAATACTTTCTATCCACTGACTGATGAGCTAAACTAATGAAACCATAAGGAAAACCAGCATAACAATCTCAGCAGGCATTACAGATAAGCGTTGGTCTTTACCACGGTTCAACTTTTGTTGTATTTCTTTTGCTCTGACACACATTCAGCCTCACTGTGTACGCTGGTTTATTTGGTCACCAAAGAGACAACTATGAGATTTTGTCTGAACAGTGACTGAATTAGCTTCCCTTTGTTTGCCATGTCCTTGGTTTCATAGATTTGTTTACATCTGATTCAAATATCCTGGAGATGTTTGTTCTCTGCGAGTTTAAGAGCTGTGATAAACAGAACTCATGGAACTCAAAGGAGATTTTTCATTTGAACATTTTTATTAAATAAGAGGAGAATCATTTCTTGAAAATATACATTTTATCAAATGTATAAAACCCCACTGAAAACACAATATAGTAAATAAATGACAAGTAGGATATTTTAGTTGCATACATACTTTCCACAATAATTAAAATAAGTCAGGTGACAAAGATATTCTTGAATCCAGCCAACCACACTGTATCCACTAAGTTCAGTGGTTCAATGTCCCCAGCCATGCCAAATATTTCAGCACCTTATTTAAAACATGTTTAGATGCAATGCAATATATCCAGCCCTGATGGCTAGAAGAAGAATGTGTCAGAACCACCAACACTAGGGCACTATCATTCATCCATCCACCCGCCAGACATATTGGGGTCAAAGGGCACGAAAACACATCTGACTGAGTGGACCACCCATCAATCAGTGGTAGGCTAATAGCAAGTGGAGCAATGCAGCTGTGCACCTATCTCGATCTCCCTCAGCCACCCGGTTCCTGCAGTTCCCACGCGGTGGAATGCCACTGTCTGGGGCCCAGCAGGGTTGACAAGCATCAGGCTAGCATCAGCAGAAGTGTCACTTAGTCTCATCTTGGCTGTGAGCCAGTGGAAGAAGAAAGAGGAGGAAGGAAGAGATGAAGGAAGAGAAGGGGAGTAGTGGAGTTTATTTTTTTCTCCACAGAAGAGCTATCTATCCATCACTTCTGGGGCAAAGGGAAAGTGGCTGCTATCAGTATGCTAATGCAATCACCATTCACTTTAGCTACATGCAGGCCCCCCGGACCATTCTCTTGAGGATGTATAAGTATGTATGCCACAATAGAGGGAGCCAGGCAGTGTGCAAGAGCACCCTCTGAACAGATACATACATACCATAATAAAGTCAGTAATGTCACGTGAAATGCATAGACTCCATTGAAACACACTTTTGAATTACATGCACGTTTAGCTTAAATCTCACGCAAAGTAAAAAAAAAAAAAAAAAAAAAAAAAAAGACCCAAGCCCAAGTGTAAGAGTTCTCAGTCAAACACCTAAAACCTGTTGCCCTGGCTGTCAAACTGATTGGACCCTCTCATTCACACACATTTCCAGCTGAATTGACAAAACAGTGAACAAACAGCAATCTACTGTACCATACACACTGCAAGAACTCTGCTACATTTCTTTAAGAAATCTAAAACATCCATTATTCCTATAAAAATCTGTTTAAAAAGTTGCAAAAGGGAAATGTTCTCACCAATGAACAACCTCAGACCAAAATAAGATGCAGAAGAAGTGTCTTTTCCAAGTTTCTCTGGTAATACTGAACTTCCCTGGGCAACGTCTAATATATCCGGTGCACATTACGTCCATACAAACCCTCTATGACGTTAGTCAAGAGCCTAGCTCAGCATGGCTGGAGTGTGTGCAGAAGCCTCATCAGACGTGATGATGAGGTGTAAACAGACATTAGAACAGTACAGGCTGACTGTGCTGCTCACACAGACCTGAAGCAGCAGCTGCATGAGCCTCTAATGACAGTCCAGCCTTTCCCTGTCATGGCAGAGTCATGGCTAAACACTCATTATCCTGCTACAGGTGGAGGCCTGTGGGGACATGGGTGAATTGCCTGCTCTTTATTCTTCTTATCCCTGTCTCCCTCGCCTTAGGTTGTGATGTCGATTACATCTTATAGACTTACAGGGATTTAGACAATGCACAGTTACTGTACTTAAATATGTTTTGGGAATATTTACTTTTACTTTACTACTACTACTACACTTGCAGACCTGGTTTGCATGTGACTACTTTTAGTTTCACCAGACACATTCACATTAATTCTTTCATGCTGCTCATTCTCACTTTGAAAGAAAAACAATTGTGATAACTTTTACCCATCATTTCTCAGTTATCCAATCACCAAAATGGTCCTTATGATTCAGATACTGTATATAGTCATGTGAAAAAATAAATTATATATTATATATATATTGTTTATATATTAATAAATTTGATACACTCTATCAAATGACATATCAAAATTTACATTTTGTAGTAATTTTCACAATTTAAATGAACAAAAAATCAGATCAGTCACATGGAAAAAGTAAGTACACCCCTACATTTATCACACCTTCAAATCCTTAAGATTAGAATCAGGTGTTGAAGATTGGGTGCCAGTGATTAGAACCTGCTTAGGGAGTGCAGGTGGAACTTGTCTTATTTATACCCCTCTCATATCTAGTGTCTGATGTTCCCTTTGGTATTGAGGTGTGTGGTGTTATCGTGCCAAGATCTAAAGAGTTCTGCAAGGCCTTCAGAAAAAAGGTTGTAGATGCCCATGAGTCTGGCAAGGGATTTAAAAATATCTCCAAATTATTTGAAATACATCATTCCACTGTAAGGAAAGTCATCTACAAAAGGCGCAGATTTCAAACGACTGCCAAATAGTCCAGGACTGGCCGTCCCAGCAAATTCAGCCCAAGAGCAGAGCGTCTGATACAAAAAGAAGTCTCCAAGAACCCCAAAATTTCATCACAGGATCTGCTAGTAAGTCTTGCAACTGTTAGCGTCAAAGTGCATGTTTCTACAATCAGAAAGAGATCGCACAAATTTGACCTGCATGGGAGGCGTGCCAGGAAAAAGCCTTTGCAAGACTACAGTTTGCCAATGAGCATATAGGCAAAGACCTGGCCTTTTGGAATAATGTGCTCTGGACAGGCGAATCAAATATAGAGTTGTTTGGCCACAGTAACAGCAGACATGTTTGGCACTGAACAAAGACAGCTTTTCAGGAGAAGCACCTCATACCAACTGTATAGCACAGTGGTTGAAATGTTATGGTTTGGGGTTGCTTCGCTGCCTCAGGGACTGGACAGCTTACATTCATTGATTCAGCTACAGCTGGAACTCAGCTGGGGGCTATCCCAAGTAACTCAGGCACAAAGCGGGGCACAGCCCATAGCAGGGCACAATCACACAGACAATCACACACCCATTCACACAGTACAGACAACTTAGAGATGCCAATCAGCCTATAATGCATGTCTTTGGACTGAGAGAGGAAACCGGAAATCTGGAAATGCGAGGCAAACATGCTAACCACTAAGCCACCATGCCCCCCTTGCACTATACTTCAACAGTTAACCTTTAGGTAGCTTAGTTTGCCAATGACAGACTAGTTAGTCTGTCAGTTGTGTTTTGTGTCAAGTTTGTCTCAACTAGCTGTATAGTATTCGCAGAGGACGTATGTGGTGGTAGTTACCATTATAAGTTCCAGTGGAGTGAATGAAGTGTGTTAAAGAAATGTAACAGTTTGGTCTGTTGTGATCAGCAGGAATCATGACAACACATTCGTGCAAACACACACTTTGCTTTACTCAGTAAATATTTTACTAAATCAATGCAGTGCCTATAGAAAATCATCATACCTCATCAAAATCCTTACATTTTGTCACATTACACCCTGGAAATTAAAATAAATTAAATCTAACTTTTGCCAGCTGTATTTACACATTATAACCCTCGACATCTAAGTGGAAATAACATTTAAAAAAATTCTGAATAATTATTCAAATTGAATTAGTGAAATACCTGGTTTGGATAAGTGATCTGCCCCTTAGAGTAACCATTATAAACTTGCTCAGGTATGACCAGTCACTTCCCAGATCACACACCATGCTAATTGCCCCCCACCTGACATCAATTGCAGTGGTTTTAATTACTTCATAAGAAAACCGGTTGTTCCATGATGATTCCATTACTAGTAGTGCCTGGCAACGCAAAGAATACACCATGGTTGGAAAGGTGCTTTCAGAAGGGCTCCGGGACAAAGTTGTGGAAAGGCACAAGCTAGGAGAAGGATACAAAAATATTTCAAAGGCTTTAACTATCCCTCTGAGTACTGTTCAGAGCATTATTAAGAAGTGGAAAGTGTATGGCACCACCAACTCCTTGCCTAGATCGGGCCATCCCTCCACACTGGATGACCGAGCCAGGAGGATATTGATCAGGGAAGCTACCAAGAGGCCAATGGCAACTTTGAAGGATTTACAAGTCTTTGTGGCAGAGATTGGTCGGTCTGTGCATGTGACAACACTCTCACAAGCTTTACACAAAGCTGGCCTGTATGGCAGGGTGGCAAGAAAGAAGCCTCCTCGTTTGTGCTTTGCAGAAAACCACTTGGAAGATTCTAATGCCATGTGGCAAAAGGTTTTATGGTCAGAGGAGACCAAGACTGAACTTTTTGGACTGTACTGCAAGCGTTATGTTTGGCAAAAACCAAACACAGCACACCACTCAAAACATACCATACGCCCTGACCTAAATCCAATTGAAAATCTGTGGATGGACATGAAGACAGCAGTCAATCGCCGCTCACCACGAAATGTGACTGAACTCGAACAATTCTGCAACGAAGAATGGGCAAATATTCCCCATTCTAGGTGCGCAAAGCTAATAGAGACAAATCCAAACAGACTGATGGCTGTAATTAAAGCAAAAGTTGGCTTTAATACTTCGTTTCAATCATGGGACTGATCACTTTTCCAACTCTGTTATTCTAGTTTTCTTTTCTTTTTTTTACGTTTCCGAACTGTTGCCTTTTTACGTTACTTGAATATTGTAAGGCAGAATGTGTAAATAAGCTGGAACAAAAAAATATATTTTTAATGGGTTTTGATTTCAGGCTGTAAGACAAAAAAGGGGTATGATGATTTTCCATAGGCACTGTAGATGCTAGTAGGCTAGTGCTCTCCCCACTAATGGTACCATGGTAATGACCAGATTGTATAAGCATCATGTCACTTTAGCCTTTTATGCATCACGAAGGGTTAAAGAAACCAGTGTTCATCCTAATGCAGACCATAATAGAGTAATGCAACTCCGAAATGGGTTTAGAAGAGCAGGCAATGAAAAGCATAAGCTGTGATTTATTTTCTAAATAATATATAATGTCACTGGTATAAAAATGGATTAGGTTGCTTATGTAGCGTCTTAAAATCTTGATTTTCTTACAAAGCCTTCCTAGGACATACATTTTTTATGGTTTAAGTTGCAACTAGTGTCTAAATTCCACTATATCATCCTTCACCTCTGACACCTCATTTTTTTCTAGGTTGTCTCTCTTACAGGTACATAATGGCACTTTAATGGTATTTATTGTCAATTCTGCTGTGACACTAGATAGTGAGTGATGTTGCACTGAGTGCTTTGGGGTGCACCCTGCTAACAGATTCAGGTTCCATGGGATGGAGGGATGACTTCATATCAATAAAAGAGTGTAAAAAGTGAGAGAGTACCCCGCCCACTACTTCAGGAATAAATCAGACTGAATGAGGTCAGAGGGAAAAGGGAGCCCCTAGTAGAAGTAGAACAGTAAAGACAAGTCTCTGTCTCTGTCTCTGTCTCTCTTTCTCTCTCTCTGTGTAGTTGGTTAATATCTGTCAGGCTCACTGCTGTTGCTGCTATCAGTGAGCACCTGTTACTTTCCTTTACCTTTTCTCTTTTCTTCGATTCTCTTTCAACAAATTCATTCCACACACTATTTTAAAAATCACACCCCATGTCTCTGTGAACAGTATATGATAATCAATATAAGTTCACTATTTGACATAATAACTAATATATGCTTTTGTTATGTTTAAACTGACCTCCTTTTGCTGTTAGAAGAAGGTTAGGAAGCACTGAATCATACAGAGCCCACAGTCTTAGTGCTTGAAGCACAGCCATATAACCATTCCAGACCTTAGGAGAGCAGACCAGGCTTTATGTACGCATTACTGCTTATTGCATAAATCTGAGCCCCAAATTTCCTGGCACCATTTCCTCTTCTCTTTGGGCTCTTGGGTATTAGACACCCATCTGGTTCCTCATCACCCCCAAACCTCCATGCCAGACACAAGGGGAGTCTCTTTCCAAACCGCTCAGTCCCAGCTCTGGTGATCCCAAGTGCGCATGTCCAAACTCTCCACCACACCCCCATTAGCTCATTTTATGAGACCTCCCCCCCCTAAACACCACCCCACTTAGCCAAGCTCTGCCAGCAGCTGTGAGCTGGAACCTACTTAACTGATTTCTTATGGGAAGGCTTTTATGGAGGGAGAGGCACAAAATCTGGTATTACTATAGCCTTACTGACATGACTATGTGTGCCAAATGCAATTATTGGAACCAGTTTGATTTGTTTTGTTTCAATGCAGCAGCCCTAGTGAAAATGGCCAGAATTTTGATTAATTAAATGGTTCAGGGTGAGCATGCTGACCTAGGATAATTTCCTTCATGACACCATAATTGTTTTCATTTGGCCCTGATAGACAAAGCTTAATCCTACATGATCACTTACATGATTACTCTGAAACATTGTATAAAAAGAAGCCCAGCTCATTAACAAAATATGACAAACTACTAGACAGTGATAGATAGTCATGATATTAGATGGGAGGCTCAAACTCTTGACAATGAAACTGTTTAATTGAGCAATCCATTATATCACTACATCTCATTGACATCATAATAACATATAGGGCAAACTATTACACATACGCTTAAAGGCAGATAGGCAGCTGTATACATGGTTTCTAATTTTGTGTGTTTGAATATTTCAAGTCTGTAATGCTCTACTGGATTCATGTTGTGCTTCCAAACTTTCGTTCAAACCAAAAAGAACACTAAACGGTTCTGTCATCTATCTTTTTGTATAATATGTACTTTGATTGGACAGTGTATGCTTAGTCTGTGTATTTTTTAGTTTCTTCTCCAAAGACATTTAGGGGAAATGGAATGATAGAGTAAATAATCCACCTTGTTCCTGTTCATTAAACTTACAACTGATTTTACATGTACTTTCACTGCTGAGGACATGTTACTGATGTGTCAGCGTCATGGGATGAAAAATAACAGCCCAAACGGAGATCAAATCTAGGTGACGAATCTAGCCTAACACGACTGTCATTAGCTTTGTTTCCATCCATGTATTTTTATGCAAATTGTGGGATATCACATTAAAAAAACGCTGGATGGAAACACCAGATGCGGATAAAATCTCCAAAATAAAAAACGTATGCGCTTAATTGAGGCGAATCTTTTTTTTTTTATGCAATAAGAAAACATGTGCATAAACTACAATGGAAACACATTTACAAAATAAATTCCTCACTGCGCATCAAAAAATCATGTGATTGGATAATTGGCTCAGAAAAGTAAAAACGGCGGAGAGCAAGATGTGCCAGTGTCGCCGGAATTTTGTTCTCTTAAACACATAAGATGGAAATGTTGCTTTATTCGCAAAAGTTTTATGCAATATTCCAATTTTTCACATTGGCATGAATCTACACACTGTTCTGGAAAGAAATCAGCCCCAGCCTTGCTTGTTAACATTATGTGTACTTGGTCCAGAATTATCCACCTTAAGACATTTGTTAACAGCAAATAATCTGATATGGATGTCAGATGCCAACAATGAAAACTTATACTGACGTCTTTGTATCTTTGAGAGACACACGCTCTTAGGCCTGCTAGCCAATTTATACCAGCTGCCCCTGCAGACACTGATTAATGCCAAAAGGCAAACTGGAAAACAGACTGAAAGTCTACTTTACTGATCCAACTCTACTCAATACCATATTGAGTAGACCATGTTTGCTTTCACTTGTAAGACTGTGCATGCTTTTAGTAAAAGTGCTCTTATTCACTATTAGCAGAATGGATAATGTTCTCAGTGGAAGCTGTACAAAATCATTTTCTCTCTCAAACTGCTTGTGCCTCAGGGTGGCAGGCTGGGTAATGCAGGCGAGGCCTAATCAGGCTCAATTAACAAAAGCATAAACACACAGACCTCCTGGACTAACTGTGGCTAAGCAGCTGTAATCAGGGCTGCTCTTACTATGGACACAAACATCCATCACTTTACACTGTAGATAGTGCAGTGCATGACATTAGAGAAGTTCAAGGCTTCACAGTTCATCCATATCACTTACAAGTTAGGGCTTAAAAGAATGTGGATCACATTACTGCAAAAACAAAGCTGATTGTACCTTAAGCTGCCAGCTTTGCTATGACAGGTCAGTGAAAAATGCCTGACATCAAAGACCAAGTAAAAGTGCAATGGTGTAGATCGCCTGTGACTACGGAGGTCACATTTGGTACTGATCTGAACAATGAGTGAGTTAGGCTTCACTCTGCGTGAGCAATCTGGCCATGAAATCAAGTCATAAATGATTTGATAATTATGTGAAATAAGGAGAAACACAGAGCACTGTGTTCCCCAGAAGGGCAACCACCTCACCTATATTTTGTTTTCATGGATCAATCTCAAGAGTGCCACCCATGAAATAAGAACCTTCTGTAAACAGTGAGAACAACAAAAATACAATATATAAAGCACATATATGGGTTATGTGTGAGTCTGCATCACTGAGTGTACTTAACTAAGTTAAGTATGGTGGCTGACTGCATAGACAGGCTGTGAAGCGTGGATGCCCATGCAGCTAAAACAGTGTTATTGCAGCTAAAACAACAAGCTGCGACACTAAGACAAACACATGGTAGTCTCTCAATCCTCTGTCCACTCAGTAATTAAACTTACAACCAGCTGCAAAACCAGGAACCCAAGGTAGGAGTCCTCTCTTGTCTTGTCATCATGAAAAAGAGCTATGAATGCTCTAAGTGCTGTGAATCCTGTGTGGGATTCTTACAGATTTCATTATGAAAGAGCATACTACACCACAGATAACTCTGCATTACTTATATACCGTCAGGTCCATAAGTATTTGGACAGTGACATGATTTTCATAATTTTGCCTCTGTATACCACCACAGTGAATTTGAAATGAAGCAATCAAGATGTAACTGAAGTGTAGACTTTCAGCTTTACTTCAAGGGGATTAACAAAAATATTGCATTAACTGTTTAGGAATTACTGCTATTTTTTACACAGTCCTTCCATTTTCACAGGCTCAAACGTAATTGGACAATCTAATTGGACAAATATGCAGTTTGTCCAATTACTTTGGACATTACTTTAACATAATCATAAATATTAGGATTATTTTTAATATTTGGATGCAAATCCCTTGAGTTGTTTTGCCAGGCCTTTACTGCAGTTGCATTCAATTGCTGATTGTTTGTGGATCTTTCTGCGTTCATTTTTGTCTTCAGCAAGTAAAGGATGCTCATTTGAGTTGAGGTCATCGGACATTGAAGAACATGTAATAACACTTAAGAAGCTCTTGGGTTGCTTCGCTGCATCCACAGAAGTTAAGGCTTTACTATGCAAAGCAGAAGCCATACATCAATACTGTCCAGAAGCGCCGCCTGATTCTCTGGGCTTGGTCTCATCTGAGATGGACAGTAGCACAGTGAAATCGTGTTTTGTGGTCCGACGAGTCAACATTTCAAATAGTTTTTGGACAAAACGGCCGGCGTGTTCTCCGGGCCAAAGAGGAAAAGGACCATCCAAGCTGGATGGGTAACTTGCACATCTGTAACTTGGCACCATTAATGCAGAAAGATATGTACACATTTTGGAACAACATATGCTGCCATCCAGAGCAGGACAATGCCAAACCACATTCTGCCCGGATGGTTGCGTAAGCAGAGAGTGCGGGTGCTAGCATGGCCTGTCTGCAGTCCTGACTTGTCTCCGATTGAGAATGTGTGGCACATTATGTAATGCAAAATAAGGCAACGAAGGCCCCGTACAGTTGCACAGCTGAAGAAATGCATAATGGATGAATGGGGGAAAATTCCGCTTGCTAAACTTAACCAACCAGTGTCTTCATTTCCCAAACGCTTAGTAAGTGTTATTAAAAGAAAAGGTCATGTTACACAGTGGTAAACGGTCGACTGTACCAACTTTTTTGGAGTGTGTTGCAGTCATCAGATTTGAAATGAGTGTATATTTTCAAAAATAAATTAAATCATCAAATAATGTGTTAATAATGTGTTTTCAATATAGTACAGGGTGAACTGAATTTTCAAATGATTCTTTTTGTTTGTTTGTTTGCATTTTCCCTACTGTCCCAACTTTTGAATTGGGATTTTATTATATTATATATATATATATATATATATATATATATATATATATATATATATATATATATACACACACACACACACACACACACACACACACACACACACACACACACACACACACACACACACACACACACACAGTGGGGGAAAAAAGTATTTGATCCCCTGCTGATTTTGTACGTTTGCCCACTGACAAAGAAATGATCAGTCTATAATTTTAATGGTAGGTGTATTTTAACAGTGAGAGACAGAATAACAACAAAAAAATCCAGAAAAACGCATTTCAAAAAAGTTATAAATTGATTTGCATTTTAATGAGGGAAATAAGTATTTGATCCCCTATCAATCAGCAAGATTTCTGGCTCCCAGGTGTCTTTTACACAGGTAACGAGCTCTCTTAAAGGGAGTGCTCCTAATCTCAGTTTGTTACCTGTAAAAAGACACCTGTCCACAGAAGCAATCAATCAATCAGATTCCAAACTCTCCACCATGGCCAAGACCAAAGAGCTGTCCAAGGATGTCAGGGACAAGATTGTAGACCTACACAAGGCTGGAATGGGCTACAAGACCATCGCCAAGCAGCTTGGTGAGAAGGTGACAACAGTTGGTGCGATTATTCGCAAATGGAAGAAAGTGTCAGTCTCCCTCGGTCTGGGGCTCCATGCAAGATCTCACCTCGTGGAGTTTCAATTATCATGAGAACGGTGAGGAATCAGCCCAGAACTACACGGGAGGATCTTGTTACTGATCTCAAGGCAGCTGGGACCATAGTCACCAAGAAAACAATTGGTAACACACTACGCCGTGAAGGACTGAAATCCTGCAGCGCCCGCAAGGTCCCCCTGCTCAAGAAAGCACATGTACAGGCCCGTCTGAAGTTTGCCTGAATGATTCAGAGGAGAACTGGGTGACAGTGTTGTGGTCAGGTGTAGTCAGATCTCTTTGGCATCAACTCAACTCGCCGTGTTTGGAGGAGGAGGAATGCTGCCTATGACCCCAAGTCATAACACCATCCCCACCGTCAAACATGGAGGTGGGAACATTATGCTTTGGGGGTGTTTTTCTGCTAAGGGGACAGGACAACTGTACCGCATCAAAGGGACGATGGACGGGGCCATGTGCTGTCAAATCTTGGGTGAGAACCTCCTTCCTTCAGCCAGGGCATTGAAAATGAACTTAATGACTTGGAGAGGATCTGCAAAGAGGAGTGGGACAAAATCCCTCCTGAGATGTGTGCAAACCTGGTGGCCAACTACAAGAAACGTCTGACCTCTGTGATTGCCAACAAGGGTTTTGCTACCAAGTACTAAGTCGAAGGGGCAAATGCTTATTTCCCT
>CM042544.1:18194255-18226755 GCA_023630585.1 Cranoglanis bouderius
CATTCCTCTCTAACATCTTATTCGCTCCCTCCCTCTTTCCCTCTTTCTTTCTTATTCTCTCTGTCTGTCTCCTGTGGCCAAAGCTAGGCTATAGAGTTACAGTGAGGGGGGGAGATATTTCCCATTTAGAGTAAGTCAACATCTCCGGATAATGAGATTAAGGCAGGATCTGTGTGCTGCGCTCTGTAGCCTCGGCTCAACCGTGTGGGGGACACATGGCTCTGATCAGCATGGGGGTCATTCGATAGCACCCAAAATCATCATCCAACCGGGATCGCAGCGGAAATTACACTCATTAGAAAAGAAATGGACTTAAGTACAGGTCAGATAGTTACCAGTAGTCCAGCTGCAATGGTTCCTTCAGTGAGCTTTGAGTTTCAGAATTATATACACTGGGTAAAGTGCAACAAATGGCTGTGTTCTTGCACTAACAAGTCCTTGTTTGGGAGCTGTGATAAGTAGTAAACATAATTACACAAATGCAGCCTGACAGGAAGGCCTTATTTTATTAGAGATCAGCTTTGGAGACATAGCTTGAGTCTAGTCTTGGACTAAATTACACTGTCAATCTCTGTCTGGAAAACTGACTCTATGTGATGCATATTGCATGTGTAGTTCACAGCTAATTTACCATTAATGACTAAGTGAATCACTAAGGTAATAAGTGTTAGAGCCGCTGACAGACCTTCTTCAGAATCATGAAATAAGACTTTTCTCGATATCTTAAAAGATTTTTTGCTTTTGATTTAAAAGATGACTAGGTGTTTGCGTGTGTGAGGAAGAGAGGGGTGCGACGTGTGTTGGGGTAAAGGGCTGTCCACTTCTAATTGAATTCCAATCAGAGAGGCAGCACTCAGAGGATGTTCTTGGAGCAGAGCCAGGACAGCGATAAGACAGTACATTAGACTAATATTATGTTCCCTCTGCCTGTTTCCATGGGGAACAGAAAAGAAACACGGCACGATCAATCTTTAGCACAAGAGAGAAAGAAATTCCCTCTCTCCCATCTCACCCACTAATCACTTACATTCTGTAAGACTGTATGATAGGCATGAATCCTTGCTGATTTTTTTTTTTTTTAATATAAAAATAGTGAACCTACATATTCTATAAAAACAGTAGAGTTACAAAATGAACAAATGTTTGTATTCACTTGAACTCAACGTTTACAATATTCACAATATGCTTACTGTACAAGATATCCACATTTGATTTTCATATTTATATTCCAGTTTACCACAATTGCTTACACACTGTTCTTGCACCCTGGCACGTGATTCTCAATAACCAAAGCTCTCGTCTCCCTCAGCGAATGAGACAAAACTCTAAACACATTTCAATGCAATTCACTCTCATAAACTCTTAACCCACTTTTTGCAAAACTCTTTACTAGAAGGCACGCCCCTGCTAAACACAAATTTCATGAGAAAGTCATCTTCCTTTTTTCTGGACACTTTTGCAAATCAGAAAGATTAAAAAAACAAAAACAAAACAATGATTCACCAGGACTAACACTACAGATTCTTTCTCTACACTTCTGTATCCTTCTCTGCCAAATGAAAACAAGTTCAAATGTCCATGTCTCTATAATCCAGATGCAGAGACAGACCTGACTGCATAGAAAAGTATATTTGGATTATTTTTTATGTAGAAAAGCCACACAATAATTTAGTGTATGAAATGAGTACATCTGCCCCCCTTTCCAAACAAGACACACATGAATACAAATAGTACCAAAAGCCTTCTGTAATGTAGAAAATATTGGAGAAAACAAAGAGAAAGGATGAAGAGAGTAAAGACTGATACTGTGTCCCAGTTCGCCTAGTTATACTATGCACTAAAAGTGTGTACTCTTTTTATGAAGAAAAAGTACATACGATTGAGTGTGTAGCAAAAGAGTGTGCAAGTACATGGTACATACTAACACGCCATGTAACGCAAGAGGATGTTGTTGCCTAGTTACGCACACTGTCACCATAAACAAACTCCTCGTTGCATTTCAGCTTTTCTTTATTCATTATTCCTTATATAATTTATACTATATCATTTAATTTACCATTCCCTTGATTTATTTTTCCGCATTTCATTTACACCTCGGCGTTACACTCGTCCGCCAT
The DNA here is from genome assembly GCA_023630585.1 of Cranoglanis bouderius. Taxonomy (NCBI): domain Eukaryota; kingdom Metazoa; phylum Chordata; class Actinopteri; order Siluriformes; family Cranoglanididae; genus Cranoglanis; species Cranoglanis bouderius. The sequence goes on from CM042544.1 coordinate 18,196,373, forward strand.
GTTTGCAGGTCAAATTCAGCGAAACAAAACGTCACAAAACTCCTCCTCCCTCACGCAAGCAGTTGTGGGTAATATTAGCTGAAAAAGTGTCCACGTATCCAGACTTTGAAAATCTACTGGAAATAGTAGACCATCCAGGTATCTTGGGATGCTCATTTCAGCATACTGCCATTTGGGACACACTAATTCTAATCTCGGATACTATTAAGGACGGATAGTAGGCGAATTGGGACACAGAATGAGTTACATATGGAGACATAGGACGAAGAAGAAGAAGCACACTATCTGGCCATGTCCTCAACCATGATTAGAGTCTGAGAGCAACAGGGGATTATTCCAGCATTGTTAGAGAACACTGCATGTTATGTAAACAAAATCAAATCACTGAATCAAAATGATATGAAACATCCTGCAGCTGTCTTTTTTTTTTTCATAAGAGGACCAATTGTCCTTTGCCTGCTATGCAATGAAGACGTTTGTTTAATGTTACAGAAATTCATTTCCTGAACACAAAGCAAACAAATACATCAGTAAAGAATTCACTGAAATCAAAACATGGTTTGTTGTACAAATTCATATGATAATTGTGTGTTGTATTTTAATGTGAATATTTCACTGTGAAGAGAGTGTTTATGATTTTGGAGCCAGTGTTTCATTTCGAGCACAATATATGAACATTTTGCAAACCGTGTATAAACGTGTGTATCGTGTGTGCAGTGAGAAACGTGTTCGAGGATTTGAGAAACCGAGACACTGTTTCCAGGAACGTACTTTAAACTGTAATTATTCCAAGATACACATTAATAATCCGAGTTGAACTTGAACATTTAATGTGGCGAGAGTGATCCTGCATGCAAAGGTGACAGCATTTTGTTTGGAGAATGTAATTTTAGAGCGGCCGCTCATTAGGATGGTGATGAATGAGACCTTTATTTCTTGCTGTTTTCATTGTGATACTGAAAACCTCAGCAACTTCCTGCACTACCTTTGAGAATAATATCTGGACAAGGATTTATGTGAATTGGAATTTCAGGTGCACATACTTGGCCTTTCGGATAGATTTAGATTCATCATTATGTTCATATTGTGTGAACAGAAATGAACCAGGAGTATCACAAACATGTATCCATGCTTTTCATGTGCAAATATATAATATATTCTGGAAATTTCAAAGAATAAAATACAGTATGTCAATTTGGCATAGACGTTCACATCACAGACCTTTAAATGTACAGTTGCATTCAAAATTATTCAATCCCCATTGCAAATCAGGTTTATTGTCAAAATTTGCAGACTTTCAGCTGTTTGCGATGAACAAATCAAACAAACCAATTGAAATAGCTCAACACAACGAATGCTTCAAGTGGTTTCCCCAAATTCCACCGAAAATGCAACTTATAATGACTTCTCCAGTCTCAAAATAATTCAGCCCCTTCATGGCAAGCATCTTTAGTACTTAGTAGAGCACCATTTTTCTGTTATGACCTGCTGCAAACGAGATGGATAGCCAGACACCAGCTTTTGGCAGCGTTCCTGAGGAATCTTAGCTCATTCCTCATGAGCAATGGGCTCCAGTTCAGTAATATTCTTGGGTTTGCATGCTGCAACCGCCTTCTTCAAATCCAGAGATTTTCTATGAAGTTCAAGTCAGGTGACTGTGATGGCCCTGTAGAATCTTCCAGGACTTCTTCTGCAACCAAGCCTTGGTGGAATTCCAGGTATGGTTGGGATCATTGTCCTGTTGGAAGGTCCAATGACGCCCAAGTTTTAGCTTCCTCACAGACAGCATGACGTTTTCTCCTAGGACTTCCTGATACTTCCATGAATCCATCTTGCCTACCACACGCTGCAGGTTTCCAGTGCCAGAGGATGCAAAGCAGCCACAGAGCATCACTGAGCCACCACCATGCTTGACTGTGGACAGAGTATTCTTTTCAGCATATGCTTCATTCTTCTTCCTCCAGACATACCACTGATCCATCGTGCCGAAAAGTTTCACAAAACAGAATCCCAAAACTCCTGTGGCTTATTTATATGATTTTGAGCATATTGGAGCCGACTTTTCTTGTGCTTTTGGGTCAGTAGTGGTGTACGTCTTGGAGTTCTGGCATGGAAACCTTCTGCGTTTAGTATGTTCCATACTGTGCTCGCTGAAACCTCAGAGCCTGTTGCCACCAAATCTTGTTGCAGGTCTTTTGCAGTCATTCGAGGGTTTTTCACAACCTGCATTCTCAGAAATCTGGTTGCAGCCATTGATAGCTTCCTTTTTCTGCCCCGTCCAGGTAGTGTAACTGTTCCCTTAACTTTGAACTTGCAAACTATGCTTCCAATGGTGTCTCTAGGAATACTCAGTGCCTTCGCTATCTTTTTGTATCCTGTTCCTTGTTTGTGAAGGGTGACGATCTCTTCTCTTAACTTTTTCGACCATTCTTTTGACCTAGCCATATTTCTAACATGCAGTCAAACATGACACTCAACAAACCCTTAGCCAGTTCAGGTATTTCATGTGTTCTAGCTCAAGCACACCTGGTGCAACTAATGAAACCCTTGATTAGTTGCGTCAGGTGTGCTTGAGACAACACCTGTTTTGCATATTTGTGCTGTTGTGAGGGATTCTGTTCAGGGGGTTGAATCATTTTGAGACTGGAGGAGTCATTATAAGTTGCATTTTTAGTTGAATTTGGGGAAACCACTTGAAGCATTCAACTATTTCAATTGCTTTTGTTTGATTTGAACACACAAAAGCAAACAGCTGAAAGTCTGTAAATTTTGACAATAAACCTGATTTGCAATGGGGGTTGAATAATTTTGATTGCAACTATAAAATGATTTATGCTTTATGTTTTAATTATTCATATTTGAATATTTGCTCTGGTCAGACTGAGTGCTTTCTTGCCGATGAGCTCACCCCACAGTTTAACTTGTGTTAGCAAAGCTGCAGAAATGCTTATGTGGACATTAGTTTTGGACATCAGGTCACATGGCCTATATAGCAACACCACCAGTGTTTATGCACGTGTGTACCTCTGGATATTCGGATCCAAATCCTTTCAAACAGCTCAGTTTGGAGAAGCAGAAATAACTTTCACAATGTTAATTAACACAGCTGAGAAAGGTTAATGCTGTGTGACATTCGTGTGTATGTGTGTGTGCAAGTGTATGTGTGTGTGTGTGTGTGTGTGTGTGTGTGTGTGTGCTGACTAACCAGTTTTGCTTCTGAATGCATGGATGGTACATGAGGAGAGGAACAGGAGCTGCTGTGGGTGGGGCCTTGCATGCCCATTAAGTTGGAGCCCATGGACATTTGTCTCTCCATCTGTTCGGGGGGAAACAAACGTCAAACCAATAGAACATGATCATGGGTCAGGATAGAAAAAAAAAAGAATGAGACAGACAAGAACAGATCTATCACACCTTTCTTACATCCAAGTGAACCTATTACAACATATTTTTGAAAGTAAATAATCACAAGCCAGTTATTGCAAGATGTGTTTGAAGAGAGGCCACAATGTCACTGGTGTGTATGTGTGTGCGTGTGGTGTGTTTCTGATTTCGTATTCTTATTTGAGAGAGCAAAGGAGTGGTCAAAACTAACACAGGAAGTTTAACTCTGCAGAAGTGTGAGGCTCAAAAATAGAGCCTGATTCTTGCATGAGTGGTTATTTGTGTGAAGTGTGTGCTTGGGGGGGGCAGACATGTATTCAGCCTTTGAGGGAACTAAATGTCTTCATGAATATGAACTATGACTTTAACAGTATGTTTGACATTCATTTAAAAAAAAAATAGAATTAATTTGCTGCTTTTATTTGAAAAAGGGAAAGAGCAGAAAGACTTCCTTTTAGGTTCCGAGGTTAAGGTTTGGTTTTGGTTTAGGTATAATGTTATGTAGTTATAATAATACAAAAATCAATGGAAATACCTCAAAGGTAGTAATACAAGCGTGTGTGTGGGTGTGTGTGAGAGAAACACTCATTTCCTTTCCTAAACCATACAATCTTTTTTCTCTGGTCCCCAGACGACCCCCTTCTGTTCCCCATGAGCCCGGCCAGGTGGACGCAGAGCAGCCTGCAGAAATTACTGGAGAAATATTTGGTATAAAAATATGTCCCTACACTGCACCCCTTTCCTGGGACATCAGTCTCTTGCCAAAAAACTGTCCAGCTTTAATTCAATCACCACTAAGCTTCTTTTCCCCACCATCAATATGGACTGGCTTCAATTACAATGAGAACATGTGTCATTAAAACCCCGATGCGTGTGCTCTCACACACTGACTCTCGCTTCAGTCTTCTCTATACGTCCAGCTCTTATTGACTTTGCTACAACGCGATTAAAGTTACGGACACTGTGGTAGGAATCTATACTCCAGGATGGCCTCCTGTGTCACTGATATGTGCGAGGCCCTGGGAAAGTTGACTGAAAGACTACTAAATAATTTCAACTTGCAAAAAGCCATGTGAGTAGATTGTGTACAGTACTGTGTTTTTAAATTCTGCATGGAATCACAAATTTACTTTTCAGATTATAGTAGAAATAAAAATATATACACATGAAAAATATCTGCAATCTGAAATAAAATCAGAAATGTTTAAAATTTGGAAGATTAAATCAAAGATAGTAACACTAACAGTCTATGTCTGTGATTGAATAGGAATGATTCAATCAGAAGTCAATGAAAACACAGATATCGGGAAACAGAACTTAGAAACTAGTATGAAGAAAGTAAAATAAAAGCGTAGATGTGTGTTATGTGAGACTACTAATTACTATGTCTCATTCACTATTAGCACACCCCATTTGGACAGAGCAGATTATGGAAAGCCAGTATCTAACACACATTGGTGGTTGTCCTGCTCTTATACATCTTCACTCAGCAGTTAACCCCTTAAACCTTTACTCTGATTGGTCAGAAGGTGTTGATTAATTTTCTATAATAGCACAGTTCGGACAATAGTACCACCAAATCGCAAGTTCATACCAATGCACTTTTTCTAATGTGTTCTCACTTCTATAGTAACAACTAATTCACATGGACCTGTATGCCAGACACTCTACATAATCTAAGAGTAATAAAAAAACAAGCTTAAAAATGTGTTATTATTTAAGAAACAAAAAAGTTGTAATTGTTAATATGATTAGGCGTTCCTCAAGGAGACACTGATTTAACATTTATGGAAGGAGTCTCAGGGGTCCAGGGGTCTTTGTAGCAGTCAGGGTTAGTATGCATAGTTGGATCAGGGTTAGTATGTGTAGTTGGATCAGGGTTAGTGTGTGTATTTGGATCAGGGTTAGTATGCATAGTTGGATCAGGGTTAGTATGTGTAGTTGGATCGGGGTTAGTATGCATAGTTGGATCAGGGTTAGTATGCATAGTTGGATCAGAGTTAGTATGTGTAGTTGGATCGGGGTTAGTATGTGTAGTTGGATCGGGGTTAGTATGCATAGTTGGATCAAGGTTAGTATGTGTAGTTGGATCGGGGTTAGTATGCATAGTTGGATCAAGATTAGTATGTGTAGTTGGATCGGCTTTAGTATGCGTAGTTGGGTCAGGGTTAGTGTGTGAAATCATAAAATTTGCTGGACTCCGGCCATCTGCCATCAGCCAGTAATTTAATCAGATATTAAAGTAATAAGCTGCCACATTATTACTGTCCTACATCAGTGTCGGGGTGTGTGTGTGTGTGTGTGTGTGTGTGTGTGTGTGTGTGTGTGTGTGTGTGTGTGTGTGTGTGTGTGTGTGTGTGCATGCATATAAGTGAATGTTTGTGAGCACTCACAGGCATGAGCACGGCAGAGGATCCCTGCATGGTGGGGTCGGGCAGAGTGCCAGGTATGGAGGCTGGCAGAGGCTGTCGCTGTCTGTTCCTCAAGTGTAGCAGTGATGAGAGAGAGCCAGGAACTGGGCTGGGGGAGACAGACAAATGGATGGACAGATGTATGAGCACATATATGTCTTTTCTCAACAATAACAATGATGCATGTTTCCATTAACGTAGGGGATGTTGCATGTGCTTTCACAGTAACTAGACTTCCCATTTTTGTTAGTCCTAATTTCTAAGAAGTTAGTGCCAACATTTCCACTCTCTCAATGAGTCATTGCCATCTCTTCTGTCCATCATATCCTCATCCTGCAACCTGGTCTAAGCTGTGACAATGAAGACCATTTTAGGGCATAGTGTTCAGGAGACTTCAATCCACTGAAGAACTAGGATACTTCAAAAGATATACATTTTATCGATAAATAAATAGATATAGAGTAACCCACAACCATTTTTTCTAACACTGAAGCTTTAATTTAGCTAAAATTAGGTATATAGTTATAGCAATAGGTTTATCACTTTACTGAAAGTGCAAAATATGACTCCTGTGAAGTATAACACACTTCCTTATTTTTAAGTCATTAAGTGTGAAAAGTTTGGGTTGAATGTGTTTTGAAGTGCTAAAAGTGCTATGATATTTATGATACATGTCAATACACAGTCCATTTATCGACAAGGCACAAGAATGCACAGAAGGACACAGATAGACACACACATTTATTCTCATTGGAATGAGAGAGGCATACGTGGCTTTTCGGGTGAAAACAAAAAGCTCTTAATGAGATCTACTTAGTACAAAAACATGTATGAATCTTCAGGGTGTTAAATTAAATTGGTCAGTGTTTGGTTTGGCTCTCCTGTACATCCTCTCTTTGTAAGCCTTAGATTTATGAACAATTATAGTTCACTAATTTCACTAAGTTTTAACATAACTCTAAACAAAAATGAAGAATTACTGTTACTATGACCCCTTTTATATCTAATATCTAACCCTGGTAACTGAAAACAAATGGTTGTGAACCTTTATCCAATTATATCCTTCAAAATACCTTGCTCTGAATTAATGTGCTGGAACATTATTATGTGGACAATTACATCTTATGAACAACCTGGTACACATAAAAGCATAAGCAAAAATAGTTCCTTTTTTTTTTTTTTGCATGGCAGGATCCTTGCACATCCCTGCCATTTTTAATACCTCAGAATTTATGGTCAAGTTATTGTCTAATGAAATCCATCATTTGGACCTTCCCATTGGCAACAAGCTTGTAAATACAAGCCTACTCACAAGCTAGCTATTTGTTATTAACATTAGACTAGCTAAAGTATGTGGACTGCCCCCAAACTGTTGCCACAAAGTTGGAAGCACACAATTATATAGGATGTCTTTGTATGTTGTAGCATTACAACTTCTCTTCACTGGTACTAAGAGGCCCAAACATGTTCCAGCACAACAATGCTCCTGTGCAGAAAGTGAGGTCTATGAAGACATGGTTTGCCAAGGTTGGTGTGGAAGAACTCCAGTGTCTGCACAGAGCCCTGACCTCAACCCCACTGAACACCTCTGGGATGAACTGGATTGCGGACTGTGCTCCAGACCTCCTCACCTGACATCAGTTCCTGACCTCACTAATGCACTAGTGGCTGAAAGGGCACAAAACCCCACAGTCACACTCCAAAATCTAGTGGAAAGGCTTCCCAGAAGAGTGGAGGTTATTATAACAGCAAAAGGTGGGACTAAATCTGGAATGAGTGTTATGGTCAGGTGTCCACAAACATTTGGCCACACGGTGCATAATAAGTTAAACCTCACTAAAAAACAAAATATTCCAACAAATAATTTTTCATTCACTGATTGACTGTATAGTAGGGCTGTAACTTAATATGAATACATTACTTTGGAATGAACATATAATGTGTTCTAAATTGATACAAATACAAATAGGACATGTGCTATTCTTTCTTCTTCTTTTTTTTTTTTACAGCTTGCCAGAAAGATTCACAGGGCACGTGTTTAAGAAATACATCAGGTGTGCATCAGGACTGGGATCCTGCATGATGCAACAATGGACAATTTAGAGATGCCAGTCATCCTACAACGCATGTCTTTTGGACTCAGGGAGAAAACCAGAGTACCCAGAGGAAGCCCACAAAGCACAAGGAGAACATGCGAACTCCATGCACATAGGGCTGAGGTGGGAATCAAACCCCCAACCCCAAAGGTGCGAGGCAAACGTGCTAACCACTAAGCCACTGTGTCTGTAGTTGAGACCAATTATGAACTCGAGTGGTTTCCAGCGTTTCTGGGGGCATAAAGACAGAAAAAAAACTTTCTGATTTAGGCCGTACCTACATCAGGTTTAAATCCAAATACAGATAGAGATATTTGGAACACTAAACAGATCCAGATCCAGGAATTGAGTTACACCCCTAGTGTACAGCTTGATAACTCATCAATAAATAATGTGTTTCGGTAGTGTTGTGAACAGAGTGCATGATAATGCATGGGGCTGTGGTAATATTAAGGTAGTGGCAATGGTGTGTGTGTGTGTGTATGTGTGTGTGTGTGTGTGTGTGTGTGTGTATATGTGTGTTTGGGAGGTGTTCTTGTCCTGTCTAGAATGCCTGCATATGGGCCTATGAGAACATGGTGAATACAATAGTGACACATTTCGTCTTGTAAGCCTAAAACATCTTACTTCTGTTAAGATACAAGAGATAAGATATTTCGGATATGTAAATCATTAGACTAGCATATTAGAACGCTAGCATTCATCTGTCGGACGGATTGTACCACTCAACTCCCCACATCGAGATGCTCACAGCTGAACTCTGCAGAGCTGGCACTTTAGATTCAATCACATCCAATCCTTCTGGCACGTATTGCCCTGTTTAATCTGCGCTATACAGAACAGGCACTCAATGATGTCATTTAAGCAACTGCCATCAATTATTTAGCTGGTAAGCCCAAAGCTTTGCAGCTGCCCTGCTACGGGCAGCACAATTACATTTCATAGCATGCATGCTAATGTCATAAAAGAAGGATGTGCTAAACAACAAAGAATAATGAATAATCAACGTTTGCCAGTGCCGAGCACTATTATGGCCAGGAAAGAGGGATGACAGACAGCTGGGAGGTAAATGTAGGAAAGGGGGAAAACATTCCTCACCTGAACAAATACATGTATTTATGCAGGCTAAATGGCAGCAATTGCACTGCTGACATGTACGCGCACACACACACACACACACACACACACACACACACACACACACACACACACACACACACACACACACACACACACACACACACACACACACACACACACACACACACACACACACACACACATATACGCACAGGCACCGTCATTAGCATTCTGACATATTGTCATTTATGTTCAGTGCTCTAATCCATCACGATCAATGCTAGGGCCCCTTCACAAACTTGTGTGACATGTTAACGAGATGATTGAAATTCTCAATCTCTGACACACGCCTGTACGGATACAAGGACAGAATCAGTTCAACCACTTTCAATACTTCAGTTTACTAAATGTGAACCACAATTCAGCCTTATTTTCCATCTATAAAACAAAGTGCGTATCACACCAGCATCTTGCTTAAACAGACTAGACGTTTCTATTCTGTCTATGACAAAATGTGCAGTGAAATCTAACAGTGCTCTAATGAAGCTTTCATAAATGTTTGACTTAGTCATAACTGAAACATATAAAAAAATATCAAATTTGTTATTGTATGTATAGCCTCTTAACCCAACCCCCACCCCCACACCCTCCACCCCCAGGCTAATGTTACCAGTAAACGTCTCTGGTCTGTCAGAAGTCTTTAGAGCGGTGGTTCTCAAACGAGTCCTCACACAACACAAGAGACAGAGCAAAAACCTATGTGGGGTCCCAACGACCACTGTTCTAGTGCAGTTTCTCAATCCTGGCCCTGCCATACACCTTCCAGAGGGAAAACACTCTGGTGTATCTCAATCCTCCATTGTTTTGTGCTCTCCGGACAAATTAAAACAATTATTAAAATCCTCACCATTTACTTTTCTCTGCTGTAGTGAAGAGGGTAATAAAGCATCAATGTAATCAATCCTAGACCTTAATTGATTCAGTCTATTTTAATGCACAATCTGGCAACTAATCAGAAAGAAGTACTTCCTCGGGTCACGGTATGAATAAAATTTTGTATGGAGTAACTAGCATTAGCATTAGAGTGAGACAGGGCAGTATAACACAGGAGCTCAGTTTGAGTCTGGGCCTCCACCCAGGCAACAAGGGGATGAAAAAACAAGGCTATGTAGAGAGAAAGAGAAAAAAAGAGAGGGAGGAACAGAGAAACAGAGAGAGAGAGAGAGAGGGAGAGAGAGAAAGAGAGAGAGAAGGAGCTCTCGTTAGGCCGTCTCTCTTGCGCATAAAGGCGCCCAGGGCAGGAAGGCCTCCAAATTGCAGTTGAGCTTGGCTAAATAGAAAGAAAGCAGCTTTCCCGCTGTCAGCTACTCACCTGACCCAGAGAGACCAAGGGGGGTTGCACTAGAGACAGGAACAATTTAAGACACCGAGAAGTTCCCCAGGCATCTTGTATGCACACACACACACACACACACACACACACACACACACACACACACACATACACACACACTATATGGCCAGAAGTTGAGGCAGAAACCCACCCTGGATGGGACACCAGTCATCATGTACACACATACTCAGACACTCATTCACAACTAGGGGCAATTTAGGTACTAAAGGAATGGATTTTGTCTATACTGTTATTCTGATATAGAAACACTCTTGTATTTAAAAAAAAAAAAATACAGTATTACATATAATCTATAAAGAATGTGATGTGAAAGACTGAAGAAGGTAAAAAATAGACAGTGGTTTTCTTTAGTGCTATCCACACTGGTTGCACAGGACACAGCTGATGTCGTTCATTATCCAAAAATCACTAGCGCTGGTCTCTATTTAATTGACCTTTCACTCATTTACTCTCACCTCCGTAGTGCTGTCACGGGTCAGTCAGTAATCATATTCTTGTAACGAATTGTTCTAAAGGCAAAAATATTGTCAAATTGTATTCCTATTGATAAAAACCACTGACCCATTTGTCCTGCCTTAGTGAACAGCGCTACCATAGCATACATTTGTAGGTCTTTGTATAACATTTCCTATGTTATTGACATGGCTTTATCACAAAATGCCTCCAGCATCAAATTTCCAGATGCCATACTTGGAATTCTCAGAAAATGCTTTCAGCAGGAAATTATTGGTAGCATATTTTGATATTCTAACTATTAGAACATACTGATCTCTATATTTGAGAATAACTGATAAGCATCGTAATTTTACAAATATATTGTTATAAACTGTGTTATTAGCAAATTGTGCTTATTTTCATCTAGAATAGGAAAAGGAAAAATGTACAACATAGCGTGCTGTAAAAGTAAAACACGCAAATTATTTTTATAACCTGTACTGATGTACACTCACTGAAGACTTTATTAGGAACACTATACTAATACTGGGTAGGGCCTCAAAACAGCCTCAATTGTTCATGGCATGGATTCCACAAGATGTTAGAAACATTCTTTTGAGATTCTGGTCCATGTTGACATGATTTCATCATGCAATTCCTGCAGATTTTTCAGGTGCACTTTCATGCTGTGATCCTACCCTTCTTCCACATCCCAAAGGTGTTCTACTGACTTCAGATCCGGTGACTGGGAAGCCCACTGAAGAACACTGAACTCATTGTCATGTTCATGAAACCAGTTTGAGACGACTTTTGCTTTGTGACATGGCGCAGTAGCCATTAGAAGATGGTAAATTGTGGCCATGAAGGGATGCACATGGTCAACAACAATACTCAAATAGGCTGTGGCATTCAAGTGATGATTGATTGGTATTAACGGGCCCAAAGTGTGCCAGGAAAACATTCCCCACACCATTACACCACCTCCTCCAGCCTGGACTGTTGACACAAGGCAGGTTGTATCCATGGATTCATGCTGTTGGTGCCAAATTCTGACATTATCATCTGTGTGCCTCGGCAGAAATCGAGATACATCAGACCAGGCTATGTTTTTCCAGTCTTCAACTGTCCAGTTGCCTCAGCTTTCTGTTCTTGGCTGACAGAAATGGAAACCTGACATGGTCTTCTGCTGTTGTAGCCCATCTGCCTTAATTTGTGCATTGCACTGCTGCCACACGATTGGCTGATTAGATAATTGCATGAATGAGTAGGTGTACAGGCGTTCCTAATAAAGTGCTTGGTTAGTGTAGCAACATAATTCAGAGGTTAAGGAGACATCACATAATATTATGATATGTACCAATAATGTGGTAATTTAAAACCATACTGTGCTATACTTTTGTGCCACAGTGCCCACTACTAATATACAGTATATAAAATGACTGAAGAAATCAGACAATAATAAACAGAGCCCTGGTGAATCCACACAGACACACAGTGCAGCCCAAACCTTGACTCAGATTACACACACAACTCCACTCTTTCCAACATGACATCACTCTTTTTTCTGTCTTTATCTCTCGCTTTCTTCAAGCACTGTAGTTTTTTGTATCTCCTGGTCCTTCCTCTAGACCTTCTTCTTGATTGTCTCTGATGGGACACTTAGTCCTAACACAAACACAATTAATCCTGCTGCACACTCACTTGGGCATGTCCAGGTCCAGATGAGATGAGAGGACTCATCACATTCTAGCTCTATGAGCTCTGCACATCATGGACATGCTCCAAATGCATCAACAGGGTGGATGAATGTGATTTTCAAGAGTGACTGAGAACCACTGTATGTACTGTAGATTATACCATTTGTGACAAAGGTATCTGCATGCATATAAATTAGACAGCAGACATGCAGCCAGATCACAAGACTCAACCTCAGTGACTTCAACACAAGAGGCCTGGTTGCAGCATGCAGAGACAGACAGACAGACAGAGAGAGAGAGAGAGAGAGAGAGAGAGAGAGAGAGAGAGAGAGCGAGAGAGCGAGAGAGCGAGAGAGAGAGAGAGAGAGAGAGAGAGAGAGAGAGAGAGAGAGAGAGAGAGAGCGAGGCACAGTCAGCCCACTGACTCATATCCTTCCCTTCTTCTCTCCTTCCAACAATGATGTAATGCTCTTGGCTTATTGCCCTCCTCCCACCCCCTGCCTGCCTGCCTGCCTGCCTGCCTGCCTCTCTCTCTCTCTCTCTCTCTCTCTCTCTTTCTCTCTCTGCGCCATGCTGGTGAGGTCAATGCTAACTGAAGCAGACACGGCAGGAGCAAGGAACTTTTACTCTGTGTGAATGTAACCAAAACAGTCCCGGGCTCGCTTCCAGCCGCTGGGAGATGGTGGTGCAGTCTCCACAACAACGGGCCTAAACAGTGAGAGAAACAGAAAGAGTCCAAACAGCTTGCAGCTGCCTGGCGCTCTGAGTAAATACAGCACAGGACCTGCTCCTGATTTACCACTTTAATCACAGAGAGAGAGAGAGAGAGAGAGAGAGAGAGAGAGAGAGAGAGAGAGAGAGAGAGAGAGAGAGAGAGAGAAGGGGGTGGAAGAAGGGGATTGAGATACAAAGGGGGCGTAGAGCTTAAGAGAGTGCCACAGTGCATGGGACTGCTAGTGCGGGAAGGAGGGGAGGTATAAGAACTTGATCAAATAAATCAAGTCCTAATGGCTTGTGAGACACTTATTAAAAAGGGTGACAACTACCACATGGGGGAAGGACAGCAATCTTGGCATGTCCTTGTCCACAGCAATCTTGGCATGTCCTTGTCCCATTGCTTAAGGACCTGAATTATATAACTCAACATGTGGAATCATATAAATTATCCAGGTGTGAAAGAAATGCAGCGACAGACACCATAAACCAGCTAAGCACTATCTACGAGAGTGTGAGACTTTTCCTGGGACATCCTCAGGGCAAAGTAGCATCCTACAATTCCTGTAGTGTATAACAACCCCATAATTATGTGCCAATATTTCCCTCAGCACAGGGGGGAACTGGTCCAGAGAGAAAAAAAAAAGATCTGGCACAGGACCAGCATCTTCCTCATGTGACTGAAACTGGCCCATGAGTCCCGCCTTCACCTGTCAATAGAACCTGCTGTCCATATATCACCCTGAGTGTTTCACTCGTCACGTGAATATAATCCCGCCCACCAGTTGTAGACAGAGCCAGTAAAACAGAGCCAGACCCAGGTGACAGCTCTGCAGATGCAGTCCATTGGCTGGGATACAATGTCATGTGTGGAGCTTTGCGGTGTTCTGGAACATTGCATTTATCAAAACCTGTTTATCAGCTTCATCAGAGTGACACTTCCAAAACAGGGTTGTGTTTTCCTCTTGCCAAAACCACATCTGCAGGCTTACTTTTAATGTCAACCCATAAGCCTCTAGAGCAGCAAGTTTATGTATTTCATCACAAGTTATGCAAGAATGAGTGACACTTTGTGGCCCATCTTCACATTACTATTAGGATCCTGCTCTATATCTTCCATCCACTTTGGCTTCAATGCTGTCTTCACTCTTTTTTTTTGGCTATTCCACTATTCACCCAGCTCCACCTGATCAGACCTTGTAGAGCTCTCTCTATACTTCACTTCCTCCAGCTGCTCTTTTCATCACCCCCTTACCCATTTAGGACTTCTTCTTCCCCATCCTCTTCCTCTCTTTCCTCAACCTTAGGGCCATTCCTCCCAACAATCCACTCTTGATCCCATTCTTCCTCTCTTCCCTATGCTCTGTCATGGCGGGTGGACAGCCCCGGGGCTGTGGATGACACAGCGGTGTAGGAATGAGAGGAACAGGGCCTGGGCGTTCCTCTCCAAATGCTCTATTAAAGCCTGCGCTGTACACAATGATCTCACTCTAATTCAGCTCAGATGTACATCCTGCCTGTCTGCCATCTCTCATTCTCTCTCTCTCTCTCTCTCTCTCTCTCGCTCTCTCTCCACATCATGCTCTTTTTATATGTATCTCATAGGTCCCAAGTCCAAAACTGATTTCTCTCTTTCCTACTCTAAAAACATACACAAAGTCACAAGATGCCAGTCAATATTTTATATTTAATATTTAAATTAGTTGAAGATGCCACATGCATTTGTGATTTATAAATTACTGTATTATGTAATGATGATACCATGATAAACATTTTACAGTTGCAATCAACAAATCAAACAAAAGCAATTGTAGTAGCTCAAAACAATGAATGCTTCAAGTGGTTTCCCCAAATTCAACTGAAAATGCAACTTATAATGACTTCTCCAGTCTCAAAATTATTCAACCCCCTAACAGAATCCCTCACAACCGCACAAATATGCAAAACAGGTGTTGTCTCAAGCACACCTGACGCAACTAACCAAGGGTTTCATTAGTTGCACCAGGTGTGCTTGAGCTGGAACACATGAAAAACCTGAACTGGCTAAGGGTTTGTTGAGTGTCATGTTTGACTGCATGTTAGAAATATGGCTAGGTCAAAAGAATGGTCAAAAAAGTTAAGAGAAGAGATCATCACCCTTCACAAACAAGGAACAGGATACAAAAAGACAGCAAAGGCACTGAATGTTCCTAGAGACACCATTGGAAGCATAGTTTGCAAGTTCAAAGTTAAGGGAACAGTTACACTACCTGGACGGGGCAGAAAAAGGATCAATCAATGGCTGCAACCAGATTTCTGAGAATGCAGGTTGTGAAAAACCCTCGAATGACTGCAAAAGACCTGCAACAAGATTTGGTGGCAACAGGCTCTGAGGTTTCAGTGAGCACAGTATGGCACGTACTAAACACAGAAGGTTTCCATGCCAGAACGCCAGACTCCTTTGGCACTGGAAACCTGCAGCGTGTGGAAGGCAAGATGGATTTATGGAAGTATCAGGAAGTCCTAGGAGAAAACGTCATGCCATCTGTGAGGAAGCTAAAACTTGGGCGTCATTGGACCTTCCAACAGGACAGTGATCCCAACCATACCTCAAATTCCACCAAGGCTTGGTTTCAGAAGAAGTCCTGGATGATTCTACAGGGCCATCACAGTCACCTGACTTGAACCCCATAGAAAATCTCTGGTGGGATTTGAAGAACACTTCTGCAGCACGCAAACCCAAGAATATTATTGAACTGGAGGCCATTGCTCATGAGGAATGAGCTAAGATTCCTCAGGAACGCTGCCAGAAGCTGGTGTCTGGCTATGCATCTCGTTTGCAGCAGGTCATAACAGCAAAACGGTGCTCTACTAAGTACTAAAGATGCTTGCCATGAAGGGGTTGAATAATTTTGAGACTGGAGAAGTCATTATAATTTGCATTTTCAGTTGAATTTGGGGAAACCACTTGAAGCATTCGTTGTGTTGAGCTATTTCAATTGCTTTTGTTTGATTTGTTCATTGTAACCAGCTGAAAGTCTGTAAATTTTGACAATAAACCTGATTTGCAATGGGGGTTGAATAATTTTGATTGCAACTTTATTTTTTAAAATCTAATTTATATCTACAATGGCAGTCTACAGTTTTAACAATGCAAATTGAAATGTAAACATGGAAATCTATGACATCCATGTTTTGGCCCGAAAACAGAAGGCATTAAAAATACGATTCACTGCTGAGAGAATTATAATCATAATTATGAAGAACAATGATGATGACAGGCTAGAAGCATGAAACTTAATAATGCTATTTTATGTAACTATTCACAGTAGTTATTCACTTCCCATTTCCTCTTCTCAAGTGCAGTGAGCTACATTTCATCATTCTCTGAAACTGTCTCTGTCTCTCCACGAAGCTGCCATGTACAGATATGGTAACATACTATTTCAGCACTCAGCTTCCTCTATACGCATCAAAAGTACTTCAGGATGTCCTCTGTTCTCTGGAGGTGTGAAATCAAGCATGCATGCAGAGCTGTACAGTCACATCCCTCTATTACACACACACACACACACACACACACACACACACACACACACACACAATAAGATACATAAAATCAATTGTATGCGTTGAAAGATTGAAAGAAGAAAAAAAAAAAAAAGGAAAAAAAAAACGTCTGACTTCCTTCATCATTAGCATGTAGCCAACAACTGGTCTCAAAGTGTTTCATGGTCTTGTGACTACTTATGCTACTGATATTACACATGCTAATGATTTAAGCTTGTGCTTACTGGTCTAATAAATCTTATCCAAAAAGAATAAAAGAGTTATCTGAGTCCCCAAACTGACAGGAAGATTTATCACACGTTCAGCCCATTGGAAGTCCTTATTATGCTTTATCCACAACTCCTGCACATTACACATGTTACCGGTTCATGCTTCCATTCACTGCATCCCCCCTCCCACCTCCTGCAATAAGAGACATTGAGGGACTCGTACAGTGTTTTATCTCACGCGGTAGACTAGCTGTGTCTAACATGTTTAGCGCTGACACAACTCAGGAACAGATGGTTTCAATTCGAAAAGCCGAGGCCGTTTGAATCATTCGGACGTTTCCCATCTCCCAACAGTGGGCAATAATGGTAGCCATGATGTTCAGACTCGCTGTGTTGTGCTCTTTCCTTTGTAATTTCTTCACGGTTTCTGCTGGTTTTTGTCAAGGTGTATATCAGAGGGCTTTCTTGTTCAGGGACAGCATATATCAGGGGAATGTAGGCAAACTGCTGGGAGAAGGTGGGGGGATGGGGGTCCTTGGGCTTGCAGCTGTGGGCCTCTCGCCTCAGCAGGCCGGTTTGAGTAAAGCCAAGCTTAATTGATTCCAAGCCTCAAAAGCACTTTGCTAAACATGTTGCAGCAACGGGTTTTCTTTTTTGCTTTCTTACAGTATTTTTCAATTGCTAACAAGCATCGGTCAATACTGAAGCCACTTTTTCAAGACTCTTCATACAGTCTGCATTACCAACATGCATCTTGGCCAAACAGTTAATCTCACCTCCAAAGCTCACTCAAACCACCAAAACACTTCATACATGTCTCAAAATAAGCTTGTTCGACCATAACACTCGCAACAATTCTCACTCAGAAAGCATACATTGTCACTCATAACACACTGACCTAAAAAAACACTAACAACAGGGAGCATTACATACATTTTGAACTTTTATCTTTGAAGTTTGAATGCTTTTTCACATAAATCAGTATTTCATTATAGAATAAGAATAACACCTTTTCACTTCATTGACTGTACTAAAGTATGTGTAACAAGAATGAAATCAGAAATGCTGCAGTTTGCTTCAATATCCTTTATTCTTTCCATATCTATGCCTATAGTAATTTACTTGTAAATAATAAAACATTGAAACAACAAACAAATTCCCAAAAGCGATATTGTCTGCCAGCACTCTGCCCCGAATTTCCCGCAGTTTCGTTGCATTGTTGCCAATTACCATGTCAACAATGTACATTTCCTGTGCATCTGATACTATTCTGCCTCTCCCTCTTGTGGGAGGTAACCTTTGGATCCTACTGAAAATCACAAAACAATCAATATATTTCAAAATGTCCGTACATGTAAAAACTACTGTATTGTACTGTAATACAGTTGCAATCAAAATTATTCAACCCCCATTTTTAATCAGGATTATTGTCAAAATTCTGTTAAGATTTTCTATATATTTCAATCTGGTTACTGCAGAAATGCATGACTTTTGCCATCATTCTGTTTTGAATGTGTTTTTAACAGTTTTGGGAACAGTATGTTAGCATTTGAAAACGTGCTGAAAAATTAATAGTTTTACTAGTGGTGGAGTATGAATGAGAAAAGAGTTCATGGATTTCGGAGAATGTGGCCATTGAATGCATTTTGTGTGAAAGCAATGAAAAATGATTCCCAGTTTGGTCCACATTCAGTTTTGACCAATGCATGTTAGCAATTGAAAAAACCTGTAATTTAACAGAGGCCCTTTACGTCTTTCATAATCCACAGTCTAAAGAAGCCAGGACACAGTAAGGATCAGTACGTTTCAGTGATGCTAAATATCGTATAGATTCTACACAGGAAGTATGCAGAGCCCATTTGACTTTCGGTAAACTGCACCCAATATCAGCTTACCACAATATGCATTTCAAAACCTTAACTCCAGAACAACTCCAGAATACTTCCCATGCCCACTATGTAAAGTGTGCATACTGTAGGTAATGTACATTCTCATACTAAAGATGAAGAAAGTTATTTTTATAATAATACATTTGTCTACAGAGTAACAGCGTGATTTTCTTTGCATATTCCAGCTTGGAAGAGTGCACACTCAGCAATGATACATCATCCCTGGAGCAACTGACGTTTAAAGGCCTTGTTCAGTGTCAGCTTTAAGTGTTGTGAAACCTGAACTTGCAACCTTCTGATCAGCTGCCCAGAATGTTAACCACCAAACTAACACTGTTATTACAAAGATAGCCATGTTAGTACCTCTAGTCTACCAGTCTTCCATTCTTCTTAACTAAGGTAATGAAGGTAGCTGATATCACTCATTATTCATTCATTCCATTTAGAAAAGAGCAATGTGTATATAGATAGATAAATACATACAGTATATTAACTTAATCATAGTCAAAAGCAGCAGTTGAGGGAAGCATTATTGGTATGTTCTTTTGGCAGGTTTTACTTGAAGAATGTGCAAAACATTAACAACTTAACATGGAGTACATCCTGACAGAACAATTATTTTCCTGTCTCACTAATCATGAACAGGAGAATTAGCGTACACCTGCTGTCTATGCGGACTCTGCGAGCATTTATGAATGCTTTTGCTTTACGAGTCTTTTATGAGCACTTCATTAAGCCACAGTTCAGCACTGTACAGCTGCAGTGTTGTGTGTGAGCAGTGGCAGCAGTGCTGAGGGGTCACGGAGTGTGTGACAGAGGAACATAGTTACAGTGCAGATGAGAAGGAAGAGGAGCCCCTGTGAACAGAAGCGCTCACTGACCCTCTGCTTCCTGCCGAATGGGTCTTTGGGTTACAGAAAGTAACATACAAAGTAACAAGTGCCAAGTGGTTTCCTTGCTGGTCGTTTCCCGCTGAGGTGGATATTTCCACACTCACGGCTGCCGGCCTACCAAGGATAACCAGCGGCCTGGGCAAACTCTATAAACAATACGGCTCGTATGGCTGGCTTTCCAGCGACTTTCTCATGGTCTCGTTTGATGCTGCTGTGTGACGCTCACACCAACTAGCTGGAATTTCAAGACAAAATGATCTGTAATCAGAGATCCACAAACAGGACACTAGTCATTCTGGTTATCAAAATAATTCTTAAGAAAAGCACAAACCTGAGCTTGAAAATGTTAATTTATGTGAGGGGACGAATCAAGTCAAGCCTCTTCATGTTTAGACGTGACTAATCTCATTCCCTCAGTGTGTTATAAACCAGAGCCTGTTTTAGCACTTCATTAGCGCTGTGCATGCAGTCAGCTTCCGTTCAGCTTCTGCATGGCAATGCATTTGATTTGAGATTAAAATAATTAACCACAAACACATGTTTAATCTATCTTTACCAAGGCTGCCAATCATTCTGAAGCTGACTATACTATGGCGGTTTACTCTATGATATTCTACATTGGAATGTAACATTATATGCATAATGAAAAGTTTACATTTTTGTAAAGTAGACAGAGACTAATGAGGTAAACAGAATACTGCTATGATGATAAGGAAAATGTAAATAGTTAAAATTTATTTTTCTACATATTTATACGTGTTACCTCATATTTACACCCCTGTGAAACAGGAAGTCATGGTTGAACAATTTCCTGTTCCTAGTCACCCAGGTGTACTAAAAAAAATGTAAAATATCAATGGTAATATACTTCAAATATATTTTTCTCATATGAATTCATAGCGGTGCAATAATTGTTGCACACCTATATTTAACAAAGATGTATACAGTTTCTCACAAAAGTGAGTATACACATTTTTGTAAATATTTTATTATATTTTTCATGGGACAACACTGAAGAAATGACACTTTGCTACAATGTAAAGTAGTGAGTGTACAGCTTGTATAACAGTGTAAATTTGCTGTCCCCGCAAAATAACTCAACACATAGCCATTAATGTGTAAACCGCTGGCAACAAAAGTGAGTACACCCCTAAGTGAAAATGTCCAAATTGGGCCCAAAGTGTCAATATTTTGTGTGGCCACCATTATTTTCCAGCACTGCCTTAACCCTGTTGGGCATGGAGTTCACCAGAGCTTCACAGGTTGCCACTGGAGTCCTCTTCCACTCCTCCATGACGACATCACAGAGCTGGTGGATGTTAGAGACCTTGCGCTCCTCCACCTTCCGTTTGAGGATGCCCCACAGATGCTCAATAGGGTTTAGTTCTGGAGACATGCTTGGCCAGTCCATCACCTTTACTCTCAGCTTCTTTAGCAAGGCAGTGGTCGTCTTGGAGGTGTGTTTGGGGACATTATCATGTTGGAATACTGCCCTGCGGCCCAGTTTCCGAAGGGAGGGGATCATGCTCTGCTTCAGTATGTCACAGTACATGTTGGCATTAGCTCCCCAGTTCCGGCAGCACTCATGCAGCCCCAGACCATGACACTCCCACCACCATGCTTGACTGTAGGCAAGACACACTTGTCTTTGTACTCCTCACCTGGTTGCCACCACACACGCTTGACACCATCTGAACCAAATAAGTTTATCTTGGTCTCATCAGACCACAGGACATGGTTCCAGTAATCCATGTCCTTAGTCTGCTCGTCTTCAGCAAACTGTTTGCGGGCTTTCTTGTGCATCATCTTTAGGAGAGGCTTCCTTCCAGGACGACAGCCATGCAGACCAATTTGATGCAGTGTGCGGCGTATGGTCTGAGCACTGACAGGCTGACCCCCCACCCCTTCAACCTCTGCAGCAATGCTGGCAGCACTCGTACGTCTATTCTGCAAAGCCAACCTCTGGATATGATGCTGAGCACGTGCACTCAACTTCTTTGGTCAACCATGGCGAGGCCTGTTCTGAGTGGAACCTGTCCTGTTAAACTGCTGTACGGTCTTGGCCACCGTGCTGCAGCTCAGTTTCAGGGTGTTGGCAATCTTCTTATAGCCTAGGCCATCTTTATGTAGAGCAACAATTCTTTTTTTCAGATCCTCAGAGAGTTCTTTGCCATGAGGTGCCATGTTGAACTTCCAGTGACCAGTATGAGAGAGTGTGAGAGCGATAGCACCAAACTTAACACACCCGCTCCCCATTCACACCTGAGACCTTGTAACACTAACGAGTCACATGACACCGGGGAGGGAAAATGGCTAATTGGGCCCAATTCGGACATTTTCACTTAGGGGTGTACTCACTTTTGT
Organism: Cranoglanis bouderius; assembly: GCA_023630585.1. Classification (NCBI taxonomy): domain Eukaryota; kingdom Metazoa; phylum Chordata; class Actinopteri; order Siluriformes; family Cranoglanididae; genus Cranoglanis; species Cranoglanis bouderius. The sequence goes on from CM042544.1 coordinate 18,218,508, forward strand.
TGTCAGCGGTTTAGACATTAATGGCTGTGTGTTGAGTTATTTTGAGGGGACAGCAAATTTACACTGTTATACAAGCTGTACATTCACTACTTTACATTGTAGCAAAGTGTCATTTCTTCAGTGTTGTCCCATGAAAAGATATAATAAAATATGTGAGGGGTGTACTCACTTTTGTGAGATACTGTATATATATATATATATATATATATTTTATAAACCTGTGTTGTGTTTGCAATTGTTTGATATCCATGACAGCATTGTATTTTTGTGAAAAAAAGTTTAAACAATAACGACAGTTTTTCATAGCCTTCTTTGCTCATATTTACTAATGGTGCCAATATTAGTGGAGGGCACTGTATGTATGCAGCATTGATGTATGCAGATTTGTTTTCAGTAAACAGTACAGAGGACTGTTTTTCTACATTGGTCCAATAAACTCCTGAAGAGCAAGTCGGTTAGTTATAAATATGTTTGGTAACATATATGAACGGTACCTTCATAACACATTCATTAGTGAATCCTTTATAAAGTAATGCTAGGTGATTTCTGAAATGTGTGAGGTTGCATTAATGTATTTGTTGACTGATGTTGAATGTTGTAGGCATTTGAGTCTTTTAAGGTCTGTAGAATTAAGCCTTCTTTTTTGTCCTGTCTGTCAATGCATTTTGTTGATTTATTCATTATTAATTTATTCTATTGTATTTTATTTCATTTCTGTTTGTATTTACTACATGGTTTTGTCACTAATTATTTGTCAGTTTATACTAACAGCACATTCCACACAAGCTTTAGGACATTTTAAGTATTACCACCTGTACTCTTAACTTTTTGTAAGTGTATTGTATCTACTTCATATTAGAGCACAGATTTGCATGTGTGCTGGTGGGCCAGCTTCACTTATTATGAGGACTAGGTGAAAACTGAAGTGGTCATCAAATTTGCATTTATGAAGCACAATATAACCTTATTACAATATCAGTTATTTAAGAAGCCCATAAATGGATACTTCATAGACTTAATGAATGTGCTGTTATCAAAAATAAAAACTTACAAGATATGAATTAAAAATGACTAAACATTGTAAAAAAAAAAAAAAAAAAAAAAAAAAAGATGCTTGCAAGATCTTTTTTCTCTCTTTCTTATTAAGACAAAGCTATACTAAACAACCCCTCTGTCACCTCACAACACAAGTTCTGTAGTCCACTGCAAGTGAATGAGCAAAATTCTTACTGCTGCTGCTCTCCCTTGTTCTCTCTCTCTCTCTCTCTCTCTCTCTCTCTCCCCTGTGGTTGAAATTCCATCCATCCCTCTGAACAAAAGCCACTGTCGACCTGTCAGTCAAACTGACTGACAGTCTTCCCATCCAATATTCACAAGCTGTCCCATCTAGGCATCTGCCCCCGTGCTGTCTCGCCACTGACATAGAGAAGACATTGTGTTCTCCTTTAACCTCGCGCGTCACACCATGCAATGCTGAAGGACCAGTCGTTAACTGTAACACCGACCCTCCGCCAAAGCGTCTGTATGTATGTGAATGTGTGTGAACAGTGATTGTTGGGAAGTAGTAAGTATGGAGGGCATGCTTGACATGCAGAGCACATCCTGGAGCCTTGTTAGTTAACTGAGTGGCTAAAAAAAATAATGAAAATAGTTTTGTCTTGTACATATTGGGTGCAGTTGAGGTCTGCACAGGCCTTGGTCATGTGTTTGAACAGAACCACAAGCACTGCAGATAAATCAAGGCAAAAACGTGCTATTAGGCAAAAACACAGTCCAAATGACATGAATATTTTGGGTAAAGTATTCTGTGGCTGGGTCTGTAATGTAAGATACAGACCATCAGGTCAGCTCAGGGAAACAGAACCTGTGGCAGCCCTGATTGCCTACCTCCACTGCATGACGGATCTGTCTTGCCACTTTAATCCCCTTCAAAAATACCAAACCACAGGCACTGAGCTGGAAATGACACTGTGCTTTTCCTGCAGAACATTATGTGTGTGTGTGTGTGTGTGTGTGTGTGTGTGTGTGTGTGTGCACTCAGGTGATGATTATTTTGCAGACAGGGTATATTCTGACGCAGAGAGAGCAAAAGAGAGCAAAGGAGATGGATCAGAAGTGGCGAGTGCTTGCGCAAAAAGGGCGTCACCCCCAAATAGTCAATATCCCCACCAGAGTAGTGCTATTGATGTCATGAGTGTGGGACACACCCGAGCTGGCCAAACCAAACAGGCTCTTTAAGGGCCAGGGCAACTGAAAAGAGCCACATGCACACACACACACACACACACACACACACACACACACACACACACACACACACACACACACACACAGAGAGCACCACTGGAGACGCAGGAGAACATGCATACAACTTTCAAAGCTTCCATAAAATCGTCCTTAAAACACCTAAATACGTTTCAAAAGTAGTTTTAATATATTACAGATATATTAATGTATTATTAATATATATAATATGTTAAAGACATGTGACTAGTTAAAGGAAACAAAGTGTCATAGTAAGTTGTTGGGTCACTACAAGCTATAAGAACAACGTGTCTTGTTATACAGCTACAAGTCTCTGGAATTTAAGTAAAAGTATAGATAATATGTCAAAATTCTACTCAATTAAAAGTGGAAGAATCCAGCCAAAAATATCCTTAAGTAAATAAAATAAAATCAAATAAAAAGCTATATATAGAATTTATAGAATTTTGCCTAAAAACATTGTTCAGTCTGTGTAAATTTGCAGGTCACATGAATGACTAATGCTATGTATTTTGCTACTGAATTAATTAGAAGTGAAATATCTTGTTAAATATAGTCAGTTAACATTTGCAAATTAGCAAAACTTTCCTCAATATGCTTTTCCAAATTAGATAGAATTCACGAGGAGACACCTTATTTTATATGAGCCTTTTCTTACTCCAGCATATTGGAACATTTTACTGAGGTAGGGTCAGGGCGCTCATCATCAAGTTCAACTTTGCAGTCTGGTGGCTTATACAGTGCTGTGCAAAGGTAAGTAGTACAAACTTTGTTATACATTTTTTTATTTTATGACTTCTACATAAGTCAGTACAAAAAAACATTTTAGATTCCAAAACATTAGTTTTCTAGCACAAAATTAAATGCTACAGAAAAATATTTGTATGTCATTAAAGAAAGCAGCATATTACATAAGAGACACTTTTCAGACAAAAAACACAATGAAGGCTGCTGGGTTTTGCTGCAAAAATAAGAAGCAAGTGCGAAAGTCAAAATCTCCAGAAGAACTGTGTCTGGTTCTGCAAGATGCTCAATAAAACTTACCAGCTCATTTCCTTATAAAACTGCACACATTGTACCGGAGACTACTATTTTTAATTTTTTTTGTCACACCAAATATTGACTTTGTTTCATTTACTACTGTTTACTGCTCATTACGGTATTTTTTAAAAAAATGTAGAAACATTTAATTTCATTATTTTGAAGGCATCTTTGCTCTACAGCATTTCTTTGTATGTATCTAAAACTTTTGCACAGTACTGAACATCTTCAAACGTACAGGGTTGCTACAGCGCTAACTACATTACAGTTATGTAACATGAGAAGGTCACAGCAGATGATGAAATGGCACAATTCTTGATAGTTTTTTCTTCGCTGATAAAGTTAGATGCTAAACAGAAATGATTGGATGCTAATCTGAGCCCATTTACTTGATTTATAGTGTACAGTTATTTGCTGGATGAGAGAAGAAGAGATAAGGTCTAAATAAAAATGTAAGGAGTGAAAAGTAACGGTTTTTTTTCTTGGAAATGAACTTATGTAAGAATGTAGCTATTCAATTTAAATAAAACTCAAGTGAAGTGCACTAAAATAATACCTTTATATATAAGTTTTTGTATAGGAAGTACAAAAACACATGCACACACAATGCCCTACAATTACCATGCACAGCAAAAAACTACAGACAGCAAGGTGCCTCAGAGATGACAGATGAAAAGAGAGCAGTGTCACAACTTCGTAGGTGTCTTATTGGGTGAACCTTTTCCCATAAGATTATTTAAAAGGAGTCAACTAAGGGAACCTTGGACACCTTGGTGCATTTTAGTACTGTAAACAACGTAAAGAAGAATAGTCTGATCAAAAAGCTCATCTCAATGAGTTATAAATCTTTAAAACAACGCAGATCCTTCTTAATTCTTTAACAAAAAAAAAAGACATCTCCTGAGAAATCCATATTTGTCTGATAAACAAAGAGGCTTTCTTCAGAGAAGGATGTACAAGAAACATGATCAACGAGCCCCTTAAACTATCAATGTGGAAATATCTACATTTAAAAAAAAGAAGAAGAAATGAATAAGGCAGCTACATATTCTGAAAGTAAACTAGGAAGTTTGAATGGTTCAATATTAAAAAAGTAAACTTATATGTTTACATATTATCACAGATTTTTTGAAGGAGCAGCAAACATATCACTTCCTCTAAAGGGAGTATAAAAACTATTTTTATATAGTATAAAGGGAGTATAAAGGGAGATCTAAATCTTCTCCATGTTTTAGATGTGTTTTTTAGGTAATGAGTAATAAGAGGACATTAAGAGATAATATGATTTAACACAGTGCAGCTGATTAGCATTTTCACTTGGATGTACAGTGCAGACATTCAATATGAATCATCTAACCTCTAAGTATAATGTCAGTGGGACACTACTGAATCTGAAAGTCCTCTACTCACCCGATCTGTCTGTTGGTAGAAGGAGCCTGCGTGATGACTGAGCTGGATTGTGGAGAGGGCAATGCTTGCTGTATCACTATGCTGCTCTCATGGTTGGCCATTCGGCTGTGAGGTTGCTGGTGCTGGTTGTGGCCTGGTTGTGCATGAAGAGCAATATTCTAATGAGAAGAGAGACAAAATGTGCATCAACATACCGATGACAGATCCTGCACTGCAAAAAAAGAGAAAATATCTCGAATATAGTCAGATTTATCAAGTATTTCTTATTATAAAATTACAACAAACTTTTACATTTATAATAAACCAAGCACTATTTATTGCTATGTATTAAATATATTGTTTATTAATTTTATCATTACTATACATCATTGCTATTATTTATTATATGTCACAACTGTACCACTCTGTTTAATGCACCCTGAACTGCATCCAGCTGATATTTCTACCTCCACTTCATGTACATTACAACTAAACCTACCATTTCCACTTATTGTGTAATATTTGTACATTACTGTAGGTGCAATATTTGTATATCTGTATATTAGGTGGGTGCTATGTTTATATATTAGGATGGCAGTTGTGTTGTGTTGTCTGAGATGTGTGTGTTGGATGTATCGTGTTGTGACCAAACACCAAGAAAAATTCCTAATGCGTGTAAATGTATATGGAGAATAAAATGATTCTGATCCTGATATAAGATTAGTAAAGCTATTTGCAGACATTTTTACTAATTCAAGCATTGAATTTTCTTATTCTACTGTATTGGCAGATAACTATGCTTCTTTTTTTGGAAATAAAAGCTTAAAATTTGCAAACATTATCTGCCAGTTGGAAATACTAGCTAAATTTGACGACATTCGGTACAAGATATTTTCACTTGCTGTGATTTTTTGCAGTGCATAAACATGAATTTAGTTAGTAGCATTAATACGCACTGAAATTACAAAATGAAATGTTCAAATATTGAATTTGGTTTAAATACATGCCTACAAATGTTATTTTTTTAATTGATCAATTAAATACTGTACTGAATGCAGCACTAATATTTCAGTAATGGAGGTCGTATACTAGTCATTATTTTACAGATAATAAATATGCATATAAAATTTTTTAAAAAGTTATTTGGCATTCGTGCTCATTAAGTATATGTGAACACTAAAATACTTACCTCCTCAATAATTGTCTTAACTTAATTTAATTTTCTCTGTAAGTTATTTCCAGAAACAGTAGTTATTAAGGAGAAATAGGAAACACCAACGATATAAAAATATGAGAACACTAAATAGCAGTCAATGTTGCCATATATGAACTACTGCGTATTAGTAATGAATTAATGTCTGACATGTAATATGTACTGAATTGTTATCTGTGTAACCAGGCCTTGTAGGAAAGTGCTGGAAACTGAACTACTACCAAACAACAAGTCTCTTTCTGGAACAGTTTATAGACTATGACACATGTTGACTTTTGCAGGGTGTTTGGAGTGTATTATTATATATATGAGTTAACGGAACATAAAAGAGCAAATGGAGAACTTTAATAGTTGTGGTATTTATACCAGTCATTTGGTGATTTCTGTTCTGTATTCTGCCTACAACATTGTTTCACTACGCTGAGGTTTTTGGAGCAAGTTCTTTGGCAAAGCTTTTCTCTTGCTTCCTCTTGATGTCATACAGGTTTTCAATGGAAACTATATGTACTATATTTACTATATTTAGTCCTGCACTGTGCACGTAAAAATATGAGTGTTTTTATAAAGCTTTTATAATGTAATGGGGATTGTCCCAAAATTATATATATATGGCTTAGAATAACAAAAAAGAAAGTATTTTAACTGAAAAAAAAACACCAAAATATGCACATATACTAGAGAAAACATTAGAAGAAGTATTACAGAATAACTCCATCCTTTTGAATCATTTTCTGTTAATTTGCCTACATTTATTTTTGATTAACCAACAGATAATTTCCTGACACTTACAGCTTACACAGGTTTAAAAAAAAAAAAAAAAAAAAAAAAAAAAAAAACACATCTTCAAACTTTTATAAGTAAGTCTTAAATTTGAGGTACCTAACTTGTGTTCAAATATTCAGAAGCCTAAAATAAAATTGGCTTTCACACACTAAAGTCATTAATGCACCGTTCCTAGAATTTAAAAAGAAAAAAAAGGGGGGAAAAAAGGTTACTTTATTGTATTACTGCCTTTATTATTAACCCTTTAATCCTGACTGCAATAAATGAATATAATTATTAGCCCGATATGTTCTTGCACCACTGAGAGGTTTGAAATTTTGTTTTTGTAGCCTACATTGAATGACACTTTAATTATGCTACTGTTATTATTATTAGGCTAAAGAAGTAGAAAACCCATGCCTTCTCCCATCTAATGCGAAGTTGTTTGAGGTTTTCTCTCAACAGTAGTGATGAGGAAGTTAGCTAGGGGTGGGTGGCCTCTGTCAAACCTCAGCACTAAAACAGCATCTAAAACATGAAACCTAAAAGTCTTATCAGAAACTAAGTGTTACTGGTGTCGAGTTTTCATTAAAATGATATAGTATTTTAATCCTGTCTTTGCATTATAGAGTATGATAATGTACTCAATTTACAGAAAAAAAAAAAAAATGCCTTGAATACACAAATATAAACACCTGTCCTGACAGTCAAGAATTTCTGATTTCTTTCATTGTTTCTTAGGAAACGATTCTTCCTGCGTTTCAAGATAAGCATATAGTCTACACTTCGGAAATGATCTTTGCTTCGATGTTTTAAAAAACAAGAACAGAATTCCCCTTCATGCCCCTGGGCAATCTCTGAGCTGCTGCTCATGTGTGAGCCATAAGCCCTAGCTGTTAACTTGCATATCTCTATAACCCTATAGCTCCTTTACTGCGCTCAGCAGAATCTTGCTACGACGTGCTAACTGCTGACTTTGCATCTCTACTACACAGGTACGCTCCTTACACCACCCAGACATCAGCTGTCCTGCAGAAAGTCTAGCCAACAGCTCAGGCTCTAGTAGTTGGCCGTGTTGTGGTTCTGTGTTGTTTAGGTTATGAAACCCACATTGGGGTCAGTTGTAGGTATTAGCGTTCTCACAAGCAGAACAGCGAGAGGAAGGCACAATAGTTGGCCACAACTGTGTGATTATTTTACAGACATACCATTAATCACTTCATATTGTCCGAGACTCAGACACTGATGAAATATTGCTGTCTCTGAGGGATGTATGTAGTGGTTAAAATGCCATGCTAAATTTTATTTAAAGGGGAAAAAACTCTTATTGGTCCTTTGAAGACTTAGACAGATGTTATTGATCCAGTGTTTGCGAGCTGTGTGTGTGTGTGTGCTTGTGGCTTTGTGTATGTTTATTTCTGAAGCAATATTGTTTAGAAGCTATGGGAGCGACAACAGCGGTATTTGATGTAGGGTGAGCCCCACAGTGCAGCTGCACCACAGGCCCCACTCGCTCACCTGTTTGTTGTCCTCCTCCTCTTGGGCTTTACAGAACTCCTGCTCGATGGAGCAGTCCAG
>CM042544.1:18231755-18256755 GCA_023630585.1 Cranoglanis bouderius
GGTCTCTCTGGGGATACACAACTTTGACTGCATGAACGCTTTTATACACAATTTGCATGTGATTTTTTTTTCCTGATGGGTCTCGCCAACTGTTTCCTCTCATGCAGTCAAAACATTCAAATGTGGCGTTATGTTAGCCAGAGCAGTTTTTCCTTACTGACAGGCCGACGGACACGCAAGCTCTGGTCTCGATACAGTGCCTCTGCCAGTCCGAGAACCAGAGTGATGAGAACCAACAACATGAATTCGCTCCGTTTCTCTCTAGGGATCTCTGTATATCCCACATATTTCTGGTTTCTCTCATTACTCTTATCTCTTACGTATATATTATCTCTTATTTATATAAGACTGAATGTACAGTACTGTGCAAAAGTTTTCGGCACATGCTAAGAAATGCTGTAGAGCAAAGATGCCTTCAAAATAATTAAATTAAATGTTTCTACAGTTTAAAAAATACCATAAAGAGCAGTAAACAGTAGCAAATGAAACAAAGTCAATATATGCTGTGACAAAAAAATAAAAAATTAAATAAAAAATAGTAGTCACCGGTACAATTTGTGCAGTTTTATAAGGAAATGAGCTGGTAAGTTTTATTGAGCATCTTGCAGAACCAGACACAGTTCTTCTGGAGACTTTGACTTTCACACTCGCTTCTTATTTTTGCAGCAAAACCCAGCAGCCTTCATTGTGTCTTTTGTCTGAAAAGTGTCTCTTACGTAATATGCTGCTTTCTTTAATGGCATACAAACATTTTTCTGTAACATTTAATTTTGTGCTAGAAAACTAATGTTTGGGAATGTAAAATGTGTTTTGTACTGACTTGATAATGTAGAAGTCATAAAATAAAAAATCTATAACAAAGTTTGTACTTTGTAAAATAGAGCGCCTAAAACTTTTGCACAGTACTGTACATCTTATTTCAGTCTGTACATCTTATTTATTCTGTCTTTGCTATCCCAGAAGTATTAGGCAGCTTGTGTGTTTGCAGCTGCACATCCAAAATCAGTCTGGTACCAGAACCGGCCTGTTTGGTAACACTGTGTAGTTTAATTGCCCATCAGACAGTTTGATAAATTGGATAATAATCACAAGGCTTTTGCTGAAGTCTATCCAAGATCGTACCTAAAAAATGGAGCAAGTCCATCCATATCATATGCACATGAGGCTGCTTGTATATAGTAAGCTTTATTCTGACACATTGGTATCACTTTTTTTGAGGTGTATATAAGGCTCAATCCCTTTAGAGGTGGGTAAAGGAGACTTAGTGGGTTATTTAGGTGCAGACTATCACAGTGGGGTTACAAAAAGCACAGCTCACGGTGCAAATTGATCAGTCCACGACATACGGCTGCTTCACCCCGCATACCCGCTCGTGTGTGCGAGTACACATTCAGCGCGTCTCATGTACACTCTGAAACCTGTCATCACGGCAGTTCAGGCTGATGTATAACTCTGTACTTAGTCGATTGTTATGACCTCCAAAATGAACAAGCTCACTTTCCTTTCTCTGTCACATCTTTTAGACAACTCGAAACTATCTGACCCCACCCGACCACACGGGCCTGCGTGTAATGTCAGAGTGCTGGAGACTCGACTGCACCATTCAGGGCAAAGGGGGCAACTGCTGATATGTTTTCATTTAGCATAGGAAATTTGGATTTACAATAAGTGGGTCCCGATGTGGGAGCATATGAGGTTTAGCGAAGCGGAGTACAGTTTCATGAGGAACTTTTGCTCTCAAGGTTCAAGCAAAAATTCAGGTTCAAGACAGAATTCAAACAGTATGGAGAGGGAGGAGGCGCGCGTAGGTTGCAGCATGCACAAACTTGCACTGCGATTCAACCTACCCCCCACCCCCACTCCCATCCAAAAAAGAACACACACACACACACACACACACACACACACACACACACACACACACACACACACACACACACACACACACACACAGCTCCCTAGGCCTTTGACAGCACAAGTTCAAGGTTGGATCAGTGCAAGCCCGGGGCGAGGAATAAGGCACACATAGGCAATGCACTTATTGTCAAGAAGCCTTCATAATGAACAGAAGAAGGGGCCCCACACTGGCCACCTTCAATCAGTGCCAATCGCTTTACCTCGTCAAATTTAAACATAGACAACTGCTAAGAACTCACATTTTATTTCATATCTTAAGTTAACACCGAGTCCACACAATACACTGTGTAACTGTTTCCTATCTATACAAATATCTGCTTAGCAAATGCAACAATTCGAATAGTTAGAACACAACTGCATGAAAAAGTGAAAAAGAATGGATGAAAGAATGTGTGAGAGCCGCCTTCGGCTACACTGACAGCATTGAAGGTTGTCAAACGTCTATTACTAAGACAGTCACATTTCCAGTTTAACTCCTTCATAAAGCTGATATGACCTGTTGTGTGTTGTTGTTTTTTTAAGATCTAATTTTCCTTCAGAAAGTATAACAGAGTATATCAAGTACAGAAATGTATATTATGTTTTCATTTGTGTCAACAAACGTTATCGCTGATGTAGTTAAGAACTAATTCATACCAACCCCTTCCCAAAAAAAGGAATCAACATATATGATATTTCACAAACATAATAAATTTGAAAATATTTTAATACAAATTTGAATATAAATTCAAACTCAGGACTGAGAAATTCTTATTTTTGTTTATATGCTAACATTCAAAATCATTCAACTGACCTACGTATCATTACTTTTCGGTTTTACCTACAACTAATTTTACTAACTCACTCAGATGCTAATTTTTTTTAGAATTTAGAGCAGATAAAAAAAAATTACGATACTAACCTGATGCTTCTCAAACGACGCGTTAACCTCTTAAATTCCCAGGATCCATTGCCAGGTCGGGACTAAACTTTCTTGCACTCAGAACTACATGCGTTATTATATTCACTGTCTGAAGGCAGTGAATAATTCATAGTAATGAATAATAATATGGGAATAAAATGCTTTAGGTTCAGTAACTGAATAATAAGCAGAAACTTGTAAGAGTAATGCAAAAAAAAAAAAATGCAAAGAAATGATTGATCCTTAGACAACCATTTTGTTATTCTTCTTCTTATTATTATTATTATTATTATTGTTATTGTTATTGTACATTAACATGCATTTATATGTAGGCATTAGATTAAAAAAGAAGTAGTAGTAGTAATAATAATAATAATAATAATAATAATAATAATAAAAAACTATGTTATTATTATTATTATTATTATTATTATTATTAAAGGTTATAAAAAGAAATGAATGATTTAATTTATTAACCCTAATGCCACTAGTTAGCCTACAGACAGTGTGTGTATGGATTAAAGCATGGTTTCAGCCTGGAGGTTTTAGTGCTTGCTCAGCACAAGTCTCCTGAATCCTTCACCATCTCAGTGCTTAATCAAATACTCCGACTGGCCTGCAGAATGACGTAATGCCCTAAGGCATAGCAGTTTTTATGGACAGATAGAAACTACATCCGTTTTATGAAATACAATTTATAAGACAACCAAAGTGTTATTTGGGAATGGAAAGCTCATCCTTTGCAGTGTGTCAGTAAAGCTGAGGCGGTTGAGCTCCATGTGAACCAGAGATATATTTGAATGCAGAGCGGCGCGGGTCCGAAAACCGTGTGCCGGTCGCACAACACTTCACTACTGTCATGCCCACAGGAAACTGAAGTCCCCTCAGTCTCTGTCTGACACACACACACACACACACACACACACAAACACAAACACGCAGACATGCGTGCAACACCTAAACGAAAACTCTCCGGTGCTGCACAGCAAGTGTGTCACAGCTTGAGGCGCGCGCAAAAACACAGAAAGCAACAGAGAAGCGCTCAGTCAACTTCTAACCCTAATCATACGAAGCTGAGTTGAATCAGTAGCTACAGATGAGCGCGGCGCACAAATCAGACATCCTGAAACAAACAGGGCGAAACCTGTTACATGCTGCTGGCTTCTAGAGACAAATCCGAGAGACATTGTTTACTCACACTGATGCCTGGATCACTATAAGACAACACAACTCGCACCGCGCGCATTCCGTTAGACACAAACTTCAAATGTGTTGCCCCGCACAAGCGACTTGTCACTCCAGCTCACTCGGGAGAACAGCCATTGTACCGGGGCCGAGTTCACTTTCCAGCCTGCATGCACGCGCTCTCTGTATCTGAAAACCAATAAACTAAGCCAGCTCTCCAAACAACTTACCGCAGAAGTGTAGAGAAGATGCAGCGCCCTTTCTGAAGGAACCACGTTGGACTGAGCAAAGATTACAATACGATCTATTTAGAGAAGCATTACGTCACCCTCTGGTGACGTCGCGTGGGATTCCTGAACTTCTAAATCACTGCGGTCCGTTTGGAGGCGGGGCGGCGCGAGGCGGGGGCGGGGCCAACGGGGATATGGCCCAAACCGCGCACTACCCTACTAAAGAGTGTGTCAATACAGGAGGCAACTACAGACAGCGCGGACTGTAGGTTGTTTAACGTATTGTTTTGGAATACTATGTAGTAAGGTAGTAATCTGTTCTTGAACTTGGCTGGGCTTAAAGTGGGCGTGGTGACGATACCAGCTATCTGGTTTGTTGTTATGTGGGATGACAAACATGTTCAAACACATTTAAACAATGCTGTATAGTAGCTGATGATGGAGTGTATTTGGGGGCAGCGTGCGTCTGTTTTAGAGCTTCTTTAGAGTTTTACAGGCTGGAGACTTAGACTTAGGAATTGATAGACAAATTTATGTAAATAAATGTAACACACACACACACACACACACACACACACACACACACACACACACACACACACATATATATATATATATATATATATATATATATATATATATATACATACATACATACACACACAGTCCTGGTCAGAATTATTATTTATTTATCTTCAGAAATAAAAGCAAATGAACCAATTTTGTATAATCAGAATATTTTAATAACATGTCCAAAGTTATTGAACAACAACAACAAAAAAAAGGCTTTCAAATAGTGAAATTAAATATACAGACAAAAAATGTACGCTGGACACAATTATTGGCACCCTTTACTAATATTTGATTGCATTACTTTGGCAACAATGACAGCCTCTAAACGTTTCTTGTAGCCATCTAGAAGCTTCTTGCTCCTGTCTGCTGGTATTTTCTGCCACTCTTCCATTGATATGCGTTCAAGCTCTTTTAAGTTTGCAGGAGTCCTTTTTGCTATGGCAGATTTCAACTCTATCCGAAGGTTTCCAATGGGATTTAGGTCAGGACTCATTGCTGACCAGTTTAAAACACTCCATCTTTTCCCTTTCAGCCATTCTTTTGTGCTGTAAGATGTGTGCTTCAGTCGTTGAAAAACCCAAGACCTTCACCTCAAACCTAGTTTTCTGGCACTAGGTAACACATTTCACTCTAAAATGCCAGCTCATTTCCTTATAAAACTGCACTAATTGTACCAGAGAATACTATTTTTATTTTTATTTTTTTATCACACCAAATATTGACTTTGTTTCATTTACTACTGTTTACTGCTCTTTACGGTATTTTTTTTTTAATGTAGAAACATTTAATTTCATTATTTTGAAGGCATCTTTGCTGTACAGTATTTCTTTGCATGTGCCTAAGACCTTTGCACAGTACTGTATACAGTCCTGGTCAGTATTCTTGGCACCCCTGAATTGTAAGTACACAATTTTGAATATCTTCACAAATAAATGCAAATGAACCAATTTTGTATAATCAGAATATTTTAATAACATGTCCAAAGTTATTGAACAACAACAACAAAAAAAAGGCTTTCAAATAGTGAAATTAAATATACAGACAAAAAATGTACGCTGGACACAATTATTGGCACCCTTTACTAATATTTGATTGCATTACTTTGGCAACAATGACAGCCTCTAAACGTTTCTTGTAGCCATCTAGAAGCTTCTTGCTCCTGTCTGCTGGTATTTTCTGCCACTCTTCCATTGATATGCGTTCAAGCTCTTTTAAGTTTGCAGGAGTCCTTTTTGCTATGGCAGATTTCAACTCTATCCGAAGGTTTCCAATGGGATTTAGGTCAGGACTCATTGCTGACCAGTTTAAAACACTCCATCTTTTCCCTTTCAGCCATTCTTTTGTGCTGTAAGATGTGTGCTTCAGTCGTTGAAAAACCCAAGACCTTCACCTCAAACCTAGTTTTCTGGCACTAGGTAACACATTTCACTCTAAAATGCCAGCTCATTTCCTTATAAAACTGCACTAATTGTACCAGAGAATACTATTTTTATTTTTATTTTTTTATCACACCAAATATTGACTTTGTTTCATTTACTACTGTTTACTGCTCTTTACGGTATTTTTTTTTTAATGTAGAAACATTTAATTTCATTATTTTGAAGGCATCTTTGCTGTACAGTATTTCTTTGCATGTGCCTAAGACCTTTGCACAGTACTGTATACAGTCCTGGTCAGTATTCTTGGCACCCCTGAATTGTAAGTACACAATTTTGAATATCTTCACAAATAAATGCAAATGAAACAATTTTGTATAATCAGAATATTTTAATAACATGTCCACAGTTATTGAACAACAACAACAACAAAAAGTAAATATTTTTTACTTTTTTCAGAAGTAATTCAGAAGTAATTCAGAAGATTACCAAGGCATTTTAGAGTGAAATGTGTTACCTAGTGCCAGAAAACTAGGTTTGAGGTGAAGGTCTTGGATTTTTCAACGACTGAAGCACACATCTTACAGCACAAAAGAATGGCTGAAAGGGAAAAGATGGAGTGTTTTAAACTGGTCAGCAATGAGTCCTGACCTAAATCCCATTGGAAACCTTTGGATAGAGTTGAAATCTGCCATAGCAAAAAGGACTCCTGCAAACTTAAAAGAGCTTGAACGCATAGCAATGGAAGAGTGGCAGAAAATACCAGCAGACAGGTGCAAGAAGCTTCTAGATGGCTACAAGAAACATATATGTATGTATGTATATGTATGTATGTATGTGTGTGTGTGTATATATATATATATATATATATATATATATATATATATATATATATATATATATATATATATATATATATATATATATAAACTCAATATCAAATCCGGTGTAAATTCTGAAGTCCATATGAATATCAAACACAGACTCATAATCAATTTGACTTCAATACTAGCTAATATGTAAATAAAGGTGATGAGACAGAAGTAATGTTAATATTTATGAAGCAGCCCAAAATGAAGGAACCTGATGTTAACTCTAAATACTCACAATACTCATAATTATGTAAGAATGTATTCTAATCTTTATATTTTTCTTACAAAAATACTAATTTGTTATTACAAGAAGTCAACTTCAACCATATTTCCCCTCAAATAACATTAACTAGCTTACTTTCTGTCAGCAGGCTAACACTGCATGTCTATAAAGCCAAGCTAGATGCTAAAAAATTTACTGCCTGCAAAATGTCTACTAAATACAGAAATATAAAATCTAAAAATAAGTGTAAACAAAGATCTACATTTCGTACAGTTATGATTGATTTCTTTTACTTCAGAATTTTTCTAGTTGCTGCACTCTATGGGCACAAATGAAAATTTCAGGAAATGAATGCCTGTTCTCTTTCAGGTTCGTATCCCCAAGCCAGCATGCTGATTTCCCCATTATCAACCCAATTTGGCTCACGGTGACTCAACTACCTGATCCAACAAACTAAACCCAGCATCTGAATTGTAAACATACCACCTTTTGCAATTATTCAATGACCAGTTAATTTACAGCCAGCAGGCTACAGCACATTAAAGTCTCTATCTAATGTTAAAACAATGCTTTAATTTAATGAACAGAACCTAATTTCCCAAAAGCATCGTAAAGTTAAGATTTAGGGAGAGTGCTCAACCTGATGCTTGCGCTATCATTCAACAATGATCTTGTGCTGTGGTGCTTTTGTGATAAAGACTAGAACACACACACATGCACAGACACAATTACAATCTGAACACTTGTTGGTTTTATCCCTGATCAGCAGGCCAGTAATACTAATTGCATCGGGCTCACCAGTGTCTTGGCGCATACTAAATAATGGAAGTAGCAGGGGTAAATAAATTATTGGCAGGATTATGTCTGTCTGCCAGTGTTGTATTCAGAAGATGGTGTTACAGAATCAAAGCTCTGACTTCTTTGTCCTGAGATAATTGCTCAGTAGACGTAATGTGATGAAGGTAAAGCCTTAACACTACACAAATCTTTATTGTTAAAGCAGGAAATGCTTTTTATTGCTTGTGTGTTTTATAATGCAATAATTGACTGTGACACAATCTAAATTGGGCATGCATAATAACATTAACATTACCTAAAAAGACATAATGTGTCTAATATCTGTTTTATCTTAATATTGAGCATGTAAGATATGCCAATAAGTCTTGATAATGAGTATATCACAGATTCATTTAAATACTAATGGGGCGTCAGGTTTAAGTGATATGGTAGACATTGATAAATGCAATGGAATTCATGTATTATTCATATTTCACAACGGTCTAAATACCAACAGTGCAGCAAGGTAAAGTAATATCACAGCCGGTTTTGATACTGATCTGGAAGGTCATGGAAATAGCGATACTCTTGTAACTTGATAATTTTAAAAACAGTCTGTGGCACTTTTCACTGGCATAAGTATCCATGGTTTTGCGCAAGGTTAAAGACTGGAGATGGGGGTGAAGTAGCTGTTGAATGGATGAGAAATACGGCACAATCTTCAGCATTCAAAGTCATAACAATGAATTTATTGGTGCCACTAAAACTGCTTAAGAACTGTTAATCTTATATGCTATTCCTTTCCTTGAGCAGGATCTACACCATGTGCAATAGCAAAGACAATGGTGAAAGGGCTCATCATAACCATTAAATTGACACATTAGCCATTTACAGATGAAAATGAAAAAAGTGGCCCACCCAGCAGGCAGCAGACGGAGTCATGGCCCTTAGCGCTTTAGTGACTCTGCCGGTGGCAGTGCAGTGATTTCTGAGGCTGGAGGCTCATGAGAGGAGTCTGAGATGGCTGCAGCAATTAATGACTGTCTGTTCGTCTGAGAAGGGGCTGTTTACAGCGAGCCGTCCGTGCTAAGAGGCTCGTCACGGGAACAATAACACCGGCCCCATCCAACGCTATAACTCAGCCTTTCCCTCTGCCTCTGTCTTTTAACCCGAGGCTTAATCAAAGCTTTATGACAGTCTTTTGTGCCTTTATGGACTATATATTTCCCCCACCAATCCAAACATCATCCCTTGGGAGAGCTGCACAGTAAGTGGCATAAGTGCACAGCCAGGGGTGGGTCGCTGACCCCAAGCTTTAGAGAATTTTGCCTCTAATGCACCAGAGGGGCTGTGCAGCTCACAGGTTTGAGACTTCAGTGAAATAAAGATGATCTTTTTGAGGCTGGAGTTTTCAAGTCAAGTCACTTTTATTTATATAGCACGATTAAATGTCAACCAACAGCAAAGAAACATGATACAATTAAAAATTAAATAAATCAATAATTGAATAAACACTATTTCCATTTTCTGTACCGCTTATCCTACACAGGGTCGCGGGGGAGCCTGGAGCCTATTACTGGGAACTCAGGGCACAAGGCAGGGGACACCCTGGACTGGATGCCAACCCATTGCAGGGAACAATCTCACACACACTCATTTATACAATGTAGAGATGCCAATCAGCCTACAATGAATGTCTTTAGACTGAGGGAGGAAACCAGAGTACCCAGAGGAAACCCCCAAAGCACAGGAAGAACATGCAAACTCCACACACTCGGCAGGGAGTCGAACCCCCAATCCCAGAGGTGCGAGGCAAACATGCTAACCACTAAGCCACCGTTTCCCCCAAATGAAACACTAATGAGCATTAAAAGACAAAATCACAGAGGAAAGGCAGTACAAAAATTTCAGACACTGTAGCTCATCATTCCAATCATTCCAAATTCCAATTCCAAACTGCTTAATCAATATTCGCAACATTCAACACTTATAAAAATAATAAAATATGCACTGTTGGTTATGACTCCCTGCTTAAGAGTCCAATAGCTTCAGGTTTGCAGTACTGAATGTTTCCATTAGAGAATGCGAGCCATACAGAGCTGCTGATTGCCTGTCTATGTGTTTGATCTTGTTAACGGAATGTTCCACTCTCACTGTGTCAACTTATTTCGATGTCTTGAAACGCCTGAGGGAATGGAAATATTATAGCATAAGCCTTCATATAATGTTACATGCCCTTCTTGCAGATCATAAGAAGCATGTCTAAATATCCAAAAGACAGTTTAGAGTGGTTTAATAACTAGATTTTGTTTCAGTTATGCAATAAATTCATGTTGAACACAAAGCTTTACCAGTAAAAAAAAAAAAAAAAAAAAAAAAAAAAAGCTGTCATTTTGGTTTTGTTTCGCTTTATTGAAAATTCTCTATCAACATGTACTACATTAATTGTCATGTAACAGTAAAATGTATGTACTGTTCACACTCTGTCATGTGTGTTCACTTTAGGTAACCACCAATTGTATCTGAATAAGCTTTAATTTCATGCAGGTTCAGATTTCATAAGTACCCAAGTTAGCCAAAACAAAATCTAGGAGCTATTTATTTCCAAGGTAAACATGATCTTGAAACGTATATTATGTGTTGGTGCTCATTAAAAGGCCTACGTCCCCTAAAACTTCCACGTCGTTACATTGTGAAAGGTTATGAAGTGTTGAACAATTATTACACAGACTGACTTGGAACAGCCAGAAAAAATTAGTGATGCTTGGCTAGAGAGTTAAAGGAAAAGTATTTACCATGGTGGAGGCATGAAGCGCTTCATGCTGCCAGTGTGCGTAATGACTCTATGCAGGGATATTATGGTGTCTTTTAAGTCCTTAATGGGGTCTGAAAGTTTGCATTTGGCCATGCTGAGGGATTGAGGTGAGCCAGTGGACCTCTTTAACGTGTCCGGGATTTAAACCCAACATCTTTCTGCTATTACTCATCCTGTGGCGGCTGCTGGGCAGATAGGCGAAAGAGAATACAGAGATGAATTAAAACAGTTATTACTCAGGGGTTTTATTAGACTACTAAAAGTGACACTTCTACTTAACCTCATTTGTATATCGTGTGGAACATGAGGAAAAATGGAATTTTTAGAACTTGCAGCCTACAACAATACTGTCTGCGCTAAAAATATTGGGTAGAGTAAAGAAATATTCACTGCAAATATAAAATCAATGTAATATTTCACACAAAGTAGAGCACCTCATATTACTTTAAGTGAAGTGTTAGGGCATTACATCCAACTCATGAGCTATATACACACTTTGTCATTAAGCAGTGCATTTTTGCACATTTTTAATATTTATTTATTTGTTTTGGGGTTTTTTGTGTAAAAACTGAATTAATATAGGCTATTAAGCCATTAATTATCATTTACATGTTGGTGTGAGATTGCAAAGATTTTTTTTCTGAAGAAGTGACTAGGAATGGTCTTCTGAGAGAAGTAGACCCTTACACTCATGCACGTTTCCCCCATGGATCTTGACACTGATCGTAAAATGCCCACAGTATAGAGAGCATTATAATAAATTACAAATACTTATAATAAGTATTGTGAATCACAGTAAGTTAAACATTTTTTTTTAAATAATAGAAATGCTGTACACACACACACACACACACACACACACACACACACACACACACACACACACACAAATAAACAACACTTCGTAGTCTATGACCTCATCTCAGTTTCTCTAGTTGTAAATGAACAGAAGGAGAACTTCAATATGACCAGAGGCAGCTTTTTGCATTTCCCAGATCAGTAAGGCTGAAATGGAACTGGAGGCTGCCACACAGCTCTGGAGCTCCTCAAAGCCATGAGTGAGCCAGTGAGGTAATGCTTTCATAGGCACGTCCCTTAGCATGCTCTGGTGCTGCTGGAAAAAGCAGGTCGATCAGAGGGAAGGCTGGTCGCACAGCACTGCACTGAGCTGAGGCTGAATGAGGCCCAACCCAGCACAGTCCCCATTACACACCACCCTGGCACAAAACCAGTACGGACAGCCTCTGCCAACAAACGTGAACAGGAAATCATGGAAAAACAGAGGAGAGGGGGGATATGACAGTGAAGAGTGAACAGTGAAGTGCATGGATGTGAAATAAAAAAACAAGTTTCCTTGGACTGATAATGTAACTAGACAGCCAAGTCATCTAACACTATGGCTGCTGTTAGATAAGGTCTATTTTTGTAGGTTGCAGTAATCTCTTCTTCCAACAGTGAACTTCTGACATACATTTAATACATTTGTAATATATGTTTTTTCTTTGTTCCTTCCTTTTGTCCATGGACCTGCAAGCAAATGGCCTAAATATTATTACATGGTGTCCCAAAAGTCTCCATACATTAACACTTAACACTTTTAAGTTAACAAAAATTAACACTTTTTAGCAAAATGTCTTCCAAAATGTTTCATACTTAGTTTATCTTATTTAAATTTTTTTTCTGATAGCTTTTAAGAATGTCTTTGACAAAAGACATTGAAAGGTATTGAAATCATTCTCATGGCCGGATCGGGAAGCTGTCGCAAGGTTGCGATGGACTTTAACAGGAAACATGGCAAGCACATCACACACGATACTGTTGCCAAACTTGTTAACAAATTCAAAAAGACAGGAAGTGTTGCGGACCAACCGAGAAGTGGACGTCCACGAACATCCACTGACGAAGGAACAACCAACTTGGCGCTCTCATATATAGTCCCCTATGTATAGAGATTTTTGGGACACCCTGTAGTATAACATGTCTTACCTTTGAAACTCTTCAAACTTTTAAACTCTTCAAATTCTAGATTCGTGTGATTAGGTATATCACGCGATACCACTTTTTCTTTTCCGACACTGATATTGAAACCTTAAGGATTAGGTGATGCTAATATGCAAATATTGTTTTCTTTAAAAAAAATACTAAGCTTTTAATTTATTTTAACTGAAGCACTTCACAGTTAAACTCTTTTACACAAAAAACACTTACATTGTAAATATAATAAATATAGTAAAGTATAAATATAATAAAATCAGTGCTAACAAAATAAAAAAGTCAAATCTTTTATATGTAAATATTTCCAGTTCCAAAAAATAAATGTATTTTCCAATTCCATCCAAATCTTTGTCATTTACTACAGGATCTAATATCCCACATGTTTTCTCTAATATCCAATCCACTGGTTTTAGCCCAAGTTGTGTTAGTTGAAGCATTATTGTCTAAAATCCCTGATGTCTGTTTGGAACTGGAATAGAAGCTGCATGCATAAACCTTGGACTTAAAGACAATGGAGGATGGTTATGCTTTTTCTATATTAAAAACACAGAAGTGCAGAAATGTGTAATACCCAACAACAACATGGAGTGTATGCTTATTTGTTTACAGATACACAATATGGCCAAAAGTTTGTGGACACCTGACCAATATATGCTTTTTGAACAGCTCGTTCCAGATTTAGTCCCCCTTTGCTGTTATAACAACCTCCACTCTTGTGGGAAGGCTTGTCACTAGATTTTGGAGCGTGGCTGTGGGGATCTGTATTCATTCAGCCACAAGAGCATTAGTGAGGTTGGACACTGATGTCGGACAAGTAGGCCTGGGCACATTCCACGTTCCAATTCATCAAAAGGTGTTCAGTGTTGAGGTCAGGGCTCTGTGCAGGCCACTCGAGCTCTGTCCCACCAACCTTGTCAAACCATATCTTTACGGACCTTGCTTTGTGCACAGGGACATTCTCATGCTGGAACATGTTTGGGCTAAGCCTCTAGTTCCAGAAGGGAAATTGTAATGCTAAAGCATACAAAAACATTCCAGACAGTTG
Organism: Cranoglanis bouderius; assembly: GCA_023630585.1. NCBI lineage: Eukaryota > Metazoa > Chordata > Actinopteri > Siluriformes > Cranoglanididae > Cranoglanis > Cranoglanis bouderius. Next base: position 18,245,665 of record CM042544.1, read on the forward strand.
TGTGCTTCCAACTTTGTGGTAACAGTTTGAGGAAGAACCACATATGAGTGTGACAGTCAGGTGTCCACAAACATTTGGCCATATAGTCTATTTTAATGATATTCTCTTTGTCTAAGGTAGTTTGGTAGTTAAACTGCTTTTTGAGGTTTCTAAACTAAACTCATTACTGATAGCGAGACTAGTCGAGTTCTGGTTTTAAGTCACATACTGCCTCCTTGCGGCTAAAAAGCGGAACTGCATTTTATTCTATTTTGCATCTTAGAGGAAATAAACAGTAACTTTTTGAAGAATAACTGCATGTCCAATGATTGTGAAACAATTTGTAGCACACCTAGAAAAGGGCTTTTGTACACTAATTTGTACATGACTAATTTGTGAAAGGAATCTTTCATATGTAAGGATTACCAATGTGCCACACACACACAATAGACATGTTAATAGTTTATATTTATCAGTTAACAAAATGCAAAGTGAGTGAACAGAAGAAAAGTCTACATTAAATCAATATTTGGTGTGAGCACCCTTTGCCTTCAAAACAACATCAATTCTTCTAGGTACACTTGCACAAAGTCAGGAATTTTGTAGGCATATAGTCAGGTGTACGATTAAACAGGTGCTATTAAACAGGTCCATTATACCTAACAGGTGCTAATGATCATCAATTCAATGTGTAGGTTGAAACACAATCATTAACTGAAACAGAAACAGCTGTGCAGGAGGAATAAAACTGGGTGAGGAACAGCTAAACTCAGCTAACAACGTGAGGTTGCTGAAGACAGTTTACTGTCAAAAGACATACACCATGGCAAGACTGAGAACAGCAACAAGACAGAAGGTAGTTATACTGCATCAGCAAGGTCTCTCCCAGGCAGAAATTTCAAGGCAGACAGGGGTTTCCAGATGTGCTGTCCAAGCTCTTTTGAAGAAGCACAAGGAAATGGGCAACGTTGAGGAATGTAACCGCAGTGGTTGGCAAAGGAAACTTACTGCAGCAGATGAAAGACACATCAGGCATACTTCCATTCGCAATTGGAAGATGTCCAGCAGTGCCATCAGCTCAGACCTAGCAGAAACTAGTGGGACCCTGGTACACCCATCTACTGTTCAGAGAAGTCTGGTCAGAAGTGGCCTTCATAGAAGACTTGCAGCCAAAAAGCCATATTTCCAACATTTAAACAAGGTCAAGTGACTCAGATATGTACAAAAACACAGGAACTGGGGGTGAAGAAAAATGGCAGCAGGTGCTCTGGACTGATGAGTCAAAATTAGATAGTACAGACAGATACTTAATTAGATACAGTGGGTATAGAAAAGAATCACCCCCCCCCCCCCCCCTTTAAAATAGTCACATTTTGTTGCTTTTCAGCCTGAAATGAAGACGGACACAGTTTTTGTATCCAGCTGTATTTACTCAGTGCAACTTATAACATCCAAGTGAAAGATATAACACCATAACACCAATATGTCAGAAAAAAATAATAAAAAATAAAAATGGATCACCCCCCTCCTAAAAATGACTTGTAAACTCAATAAGGTGTAGCTAATCACCTTCTCAATGGCACACAAAGCCATCTGACTTTCAACTGTGATCAGCTGTGGTCATTTTGATTAGCTCAGCATGAAAAGAGCTTTCCTGGAGTATTTTGTATTGCAACTGAAGCAAGCAATCAACTATGGGGGGCAAGGCACTGTCAAAAGATCTCCAGGATAAAGTTGTGGACAGGCACAAGTCAGGAGATGGATACAAAAAAATTTCAAAGGCTTTATCAATGCCTAGAAGCACAGTGAAGTCTATTATTAAGAAGTGGAAGGTATTTAATACAACACAGACTCTCCCTGGAGCAGGACGTCGCTCCAAACTGGATGAAAGAGCCAGGAGGAAACTGGTCAGAGAAGCTACCAAGTGGCCTACAGCAACTCTGAAGCAGTTGCAGGAATTTATGACAAAGAGTGGTTATTGTGTGCATGTGACAACAATATCACAAATTCTCCACAAATGTGGCTTGTATGGGAGGGTTGCAAGAAAAAAGCCACCCACGACTGAGCTTTGCCAAAATGCACCTTGAAGATTCTGAGGCCACATGGAAAAAGGTGTTATGGTCAGATGAATTATTTGGCCTCAACACCAAATGATATGTCTGGCGGAAATCCAATACAGCTCACCATCCAAATAACACCATTCCTACAGTAAAGCATGGAGGTGGTAATATCCTGTTATGGGGGTTATGGGGGTGTTTCTCTGCAGCAGGGACTGGAGCACTTGTCAGGATAGAAGGGAAATGGATGGGGCAAAATACCATCAAATTCTTGAGGAAAATCTGCTGCCCTCTGCCAGAAAGTTGTCAGTGGGAAGAAGATTTACCTTCCAACATGACAATGACCCAAAACACACAGCAAAACTGATCACACAGTGGTTGAAGGAGAAAATGGTGAATGTCCTTGCATGGCCTAGTCAGAGCCCAGACTTAAACCCCATTGAAAATCTGTGGAATGACTGTAGTTCACAAATGGTCACCATCAAATTTAACTGAACTTGAGCAGTTCTGCAAAGAAGAGTGGGCAAATATTGCAAAGTCTAGATGTGCAAAGTTAGTAGAGACATATCCCAACAGAAAGGCTGTAATTTAAAAAAAATTAAGGCAAATTAAAGCAAGGGGGTGATCCTTTTTCCAACTCAGTGATTCTGTTTTTTTGTTTTTTTTTTTGGTGTTATATCTTTCACTTGGATGTTATAAGTTGCACTGAGTAAATACAGCTGGATAAAACAAAAACTGTGTCTGTCTTCATTTCAGGCTGAAAAGCAACAAAATGTGATTATTTTAAAGGGGTGTGATTCTTTTCTATACACACTGTAGATTATTAGACGTACAGGCAGATATTTATCCATCATGCAGTACCATCAGGGAGGCATCTGATTGGCCCCAAATTTATTCTGCAGCATGACAATGACCCCAAACATACAGCAAAAGTCATTAAGAACTATCTTCAGTGTAAAGAAGAACAAGGAGTCCTGGAAGTGATGGTATGGCCCCTACAGAGCCCTGATCTCAACATCATCGAGTCTGTCTGGGATTACATGAAAAGAGAGAAGCAACTGAGTCTGCCTAAATCCTCAGAAGAACTGTGGTTAGTTATCCAAGATTTTTGAGTCAACCTAACTGCTGAGTTCCTTCAAAAACTGTGTGCAAGTGTACCTAGAAGAATTGATGAATTGATGCTATTTTGAAGGCAAAAGGTGGTCACACCAAATATTGATTTCATGTAGATTTTTCTTCTGTTCACTCACTTTGCATTTTGTTAATTGATAAATATAAACTATTAACATGTCTATTTTTGAAAGCATTCTTATTTTACAGCATTTTTTCACACTTGCCTAAAACTTTTGCACAGTACTGTGTATATACATATTTACATTTGATCATCTTTGAAACAGTGCCTATTAATAAAGTTGATATACTTGAACAAAACCAAATACAGAAGATAGTATTGCCCCCTTTAACTTATAACTTCTTGTAGGTGTTTTGCATAGTTGTCCACCAGGCTTGCTGGAATTTTGACCACTTTTCCATGCAATATTCTTTCAGTTGCAAGATTTTTTTAAGGTTTTCTTGCATGTACTGTCCATTTCAAATCATCCCACATCATTTCAATGGGATTCAAATCCAGGCTTTGACTTGGCCATTCCATAACCCTTCTTTTTGAGCCATTCCTTGGTGGATTTGCTACTGTTTTTAGGATCATTATCCTGTTGAAAGGTCCACTTTTGGTTCAACTTCAACTTTCAGACAGATGACCACACATTATCTTCAAGCACTCTTTGATATGATGCAGAATTCATAGTTGAATCAGTGAATTCAAGCTGTCCAGTCCCTGAGGCAGCAAAGCAACCCCAAACCATAACATTTCCACCACCGTGCTTCACAGTTGGTATGAGGTGCTTCTCCTGAAAATCTGTCTTTGGTCTGTGCAAAACATGTCTGCTGTTACTGTGACCAAACAGTTCTATCTTTCATTTGAATGTCCAGAGCAGATTACTCCAAAAGGCCTTTGCCTATATGCTCATTGGCAAAAAAATTGTGTATTCTCTTTCTGATTGTAGAAACATGCACTTTGACACTAACAGTTGCAAGACTTACTAGCAGATCCTGTGATGAAATTTTGGGGTTCTTAGAGACTACTTTTTGCATTAGATGGTCCGTTCTTGGGCTGAATTTGCTGGGACAGCCAGTCCTGGACTAATTGGCAGTCGTTTGAAATCTGCACCTTTTGTAGATTATTTTCCTTATAGTGGAATGATGTAAAAATTTTAAATTCTTTGCCAGACTCATAGGCATCCACAACCTTTTTTCTGAAGGCCTTACAGAACTCTTTAGATCTTGGCACGATAACACCGCACACCTCAATAGCAAAGGGAACACCAGACACTATATATGAGAGGGATATAAATAAGACAAGATCCACCTGCACTCCCTAAGCAGGTTCTAATCACTGGCACCCAATCTTCAACACCTGATTCTAATTTTATGGATTTGAAGGTGTGATAAATGTAGGGGTGTACTTACTTTTTCCATGTGACTGATCTGGGTTTTTTGTTTGTTTGTTTGTTTGTTTAGTTACCTTTATTTTGTTTATCACCTTTATTAATAGGCACTGTTTCAAAAAAGATCAAATGTTTGCTTGTCCAAATATGTTAAAAAAAATTCCATGGGGTGTACTTATTTGTTCACATAACTGTATGTATAAATGATGAATACGTATGCATGATGTATATTTCTCTCTAATATCCACAAAAAACATGTTCTTTGCTGCAAAGAGTTTTTAAGGTGCTAGGAGTGTAAGACTGATCCCCTTTCCCCTGATCTTTGCTAGCTGATCATTACCAGCAGTGGATCCAGAGTCAATCATGGGAAGTAAGACAATTAGAAACTTTCAAACATGCATTAATACAGTTAGTATATGGAAGTAATATCGAAGCAGGAAAATAACATTCCAGCTGGTAAGGTTTGTGGTCTACCACTCTGACCAGCTCAGCCTGTGTTTTGGCAGCTAGGAGATGATCAAACCAAGCTGGATTTTTCAGCAGGGCCTAAACCAAAGCTCCTAATTAGGGGTAAGTGAAGTAAAGATAACATTGTCCAATCAAGCACAACAAAAATTTCCCTCTCTTTATCTTTGTTTCTTGCTTCTAGAGTGCGAGAGATAATTGATCTGTGTGAAATCTGTTGCATATATATATATATATATATATATATATATATATATATATATATATATATATATATATATATATATATATATATCCGCATGAGCAAGTGTGTACAATAAACCTCTATCATCAACAGGTCCGGTAGTCGTGTAGTCTTGACGTCAGAGCGGGTCTCGCAGATGGCCCATCCCCCTCCTCGTCGTGCAGCTGCTCCAGCTGTGTGTGTTTGAGTGTGCGAGTGCGAGTGTATGTGCTCGCCGGTGTGCGTGATTACGTGCCGCTTCCTTTCCGCTCGCCCTCGCGCTCAATGTTGCAACCACCATGACAGGCATCGCCGCTGCCTCCTTTTTCTCCAATTCGTGCCGTTTCGGAGGCTGCGGGCTGCACTTCGACTCCCTGACGGAGCTGATCGTCCACATCGAGGACAACCACATCGGTGAGTGCGGAGCGGCACGCACACGCACACACACACACACACACGCACACACAGCGAGGAAGCCGGGGAGCGCCAATCCGCAATGGCTGGACTCGGCCAGCTACTTCCTGCGTCCCCGCGCTGCTGTTGCTAGGTGTGGTAGCGATGATACCGAGGGTTAGTTTTAGCTTCCCTCGGCGGCATTTCAGCCACCTGGCAAGACTGGAATTGTAATGCAAGTCGTAAGCAAAAGCTGTTCGCCGGAAACGGCACGCAGGCTGTAACTTTTCCGCCCGGTCGATGCTATCCGCCCAAGCGCTTGCTGTAGCTGTGCTAGGCCTGGGCTTAACACACCGCAGCCACACTTCAGATACGCAGCCAGCGCCTAGCACGCTACTCACACAATTATATAGTCGACGTGACTGAAGAATGCCATATTAACGTTGGTGAAAAGTTGCCTAAATAACAAATTAGCCAAGTCGTAGCTCCCGTTAGCTTTGTAGCTAAGAGTTAACGGATTCTTCCGCGTCGCTGCTCAGTAACGTTGACATGCTCGTTAGTTCACATTAGCCGTGTTTTGAAGTGACAACAAAATCAAACCGTGAGAAATGAATTGCGGGTATTAGTAGCTACCTGGTGTCATATTATAACATATCTGATAAGAGGTAAACAGCTCAATCACCCGGTTTGTTTATTTATTTAGGCCAGTTCAATATTTGGTTCCAGCATTTGAGCTTCAATACATCTTTGGCACTGTTTAATCTAGTGCAAACATGGCAAGAGACAGAGCGTGGGCTGTTATTCAATTCAGTTCATTTTAATTCATAGCTGGCTTTGTCACAATAGTACATTTTCTGGAAGGCCATTTACCCACAGTTTCCCAGCCCCGGTCCTGGAGTACCCTTATCCTGCATATTAGTGTTTTCAATGGATGTGTTACAGCTGGTCAACAGTAAAACATGTAGGACATGGGGTACTTCATTTCCAGGGCTGGAAATCTGTGCTATTATTGTTGCTGTATTGCTCCTGCATCCTTTCCTGTTTACCTCCTGGCATTGTTGTTGTTTGGCTGTAGTGCAGGTGGTTAAGCAGCTGCAGTTTGTTTTCCTGTTTGTTCTGCAGCTCTGCTCGAGTTAATCGGGGTCAGTCTCTCTGGTGTATACTTTAGATAGGGCTAAGGGCTGCAAACATTAACTGATTTTATAAAGCAATGCCTGGAGTGATCCTTGCACCAGAAAACTAGAAGTAGACCTGTTAATATGCTTACATTTGTGTCATGCAAATAACGATACATCTTTTTGAACCTAATTTGGTATTCATGGTTGGACCAGTTAAAAAAAAATTTCAGTATTTAAATACGTAATTAAATATAGGTATGTGGACAATGAATTATTTTTTTGTGATTATATTTTTATTGTTATTGCCTAAGAAACAAGAAACACACAAATATTAAAGAAAAAGAAAAGACATAATAAAGATGCCAGTACAAATTACAGAAGTGGATTTTTTTTTTTTTTTTTTTTTTTTTTTTTTTTTTTTTTTTTTAAACAGCGAACAGGCAAATCAGATGATTATTCAGTTATTAAGCAATTCATACACATCTTAAAGTAGTCAGCTGTGTGCTTTTTTTTGCCTCACTGATTCTAGCGGTGCTACATTCTAAGCAGATCGTGTTATGAAAGGTGAGTTTCCAGAACTGTTGATTGGTGTCTGGTGCCATAGGTGTAATATTTTTATTTTTTTTTTTGGCTGCTGTGAAGCCTGACATCAAAAATCTTTTTCTGTGCTAATGTGAAACGATAGCGTGAGTCATCATTTAACAGTAGCAAACAGGGGTCTAGTTGAAATGAGAACTTGAATTTTTATAGTGGATGTCATCAGGTAGCTGCCATTGTCATTAAGGACGTACAGAATAAGTTTGCTTGTAAGCATACTAGATGTTGATTAGGATCCTTCTTAGTAAAATGCTTGTTGAGGAGCTGCCCTTATGCTGGTGCTATTTTTAGTGAAAAGTGTTGCAAAATTCATATTACCCGAGCAATCTAGTGTCAAAGAGTTAGCATAATCATTAGCTAAAATACTTTTAGATTTTGCACTACATAGACAACTAAACGCTTAATTAATGCTGAAGCCCATCTGAGGCTCCAGTTCTCCAGGAAACGTCTTGTGGACGCACATCATTCTTTTACTGTAGTCAGTCTTTCATTATGTTAATTATCAGCACTGAAATTGTGCTGTGTTTGGTTTGATACGTGAGCTGAAGTGTCTGTCTAATCTCTACTCCTGTAATGTGATTCCCCCGGCTGCCTGTCTCCTGGAGAATTTGCCTGGTGGCTGAGTGTGAAAGGATATGTAATGAGAAACCCACCTGCAGATTTGCCCCCTTTTTTTTTTTTTTTTTGTGGCTGATTGGCATGTCTGTCAGCCAATCAGAATAGACCTAGTGGGGTGCAGACAGCTGGACGACTTCTACTGTTCTTCTCATTCATCCATCTCAGCCTGAGGCAGTTAGTCCAGCTCACAGGAAATACTGGTCTACAGTAGAGTTACTTCCTGTGTCGCTTTGTTGCCTATAACACAGACACCCAGTATCCCAGGACTGTTATAAAAATAAGTCTTATTTGTTTCTCAACTTATAGATAACTTATCTGTAAGTATCTACTTTTCATGAAGATGCTTGAAGATGTTTGATCTACGTGTGAGAATCTCAGCACTTATGGTTTCAGTCATGCAGTTTAAGACCATGAGTCATATGCTGATGTGGTGCTTCTTGAAGATGTTGTCCATCTGCTGCAATTCTTTTAACTGAAAGCCTGCCATACAATGTTAGTGATAAATAATGTAATAACGTAGTGATGTATTACTTATTTTAGCAGGCCTCCCACATGTCCCTGATGTATATCAACATTCCAATCGATGCTGTCTAGACTTGCACTGTTACTCATCACTATCTCATCTATTAACAAACAATGGCCATAACATTAGCTTGTGTATCAGCCATGGCAGTGGTTGTGCTGCTGCAGATGCTGTTGCACTGACTTGCTTTTCACCAACAGAGGGGGATACATGCTCAGGTATAGGCCAGTACTGGTTCCATGCATGCACAAAGTGTTTAAATAAGTACATTGTCCATTGCTGTACTAACGCGTTGAACTAACTTCTCCCTATCAGGATTTTGGATTGATAGGCCAGGGTCTAAGAAAACGATTTGTACTACCATGAGGACATATTTGATGGAGATTGCAAAGCACTTCTGTAAGTCACTCTGGATAAGGGCATCTACAAAATGTTGTAAATGTTATTTATTAGCAATTAAACAACCGACTAGTCAATGAACTCATTTTGTAAAAATGTAAACTATTTGTCAGTGAGTTAACAATATCTCGATTCTGGTTTGCATCATGTGCTTTGCAAGTCTGCTACACACACTACACCTCTCTGTAGAGGTCTTATCATTCTTCTGAAGAGATCATAAAAGTAAATGCTGTGTGGGTGAATTTACAGATGAACAGCCTCGTACAGTAAAATATTTGAACATTTACAATGTCTTTGTTTAACGACAGTGATCACAAAAAGCATCCATCACTGCTCAAGACCTAGCCAAGCTAGGATAGTAAACCACTTTTAAGTAGACATACAACACAACACAGAGGAGAGGATTTCTACATTTATGCATCTAGCTAAATATTAATGACAAGAAAACTGTACTGTGGGTAAATATATCAAATCTAAAGCAGTCATTTTCAGCCCAAATGTTCCGTGGTTTATGCACTATGAACTGTGGAAGTGTTCACTCTTTCTGTGGTAGTATAAAATTATATTTAATGTGAATGTTTGAACGCTCAGTATGCAGTTTACAGTTGAAAAACAGGTGCTTTCTCTTTAAGGTTTAATACAATTTTCGACACAAACATGCAGTGAACAATTTTTCAAGCACAGAGCTTTCAGTTGTCTCATTGTATTGGCCAGTGATTTGCATGTTACCGCTGGGCTTTTATCTACTTCTCAAATGTCTGATCAGCCGACTGCTGCCCTGGTTAAACTAGGCCAAATTAATCTTGTTTGCGTAAGTACAAAAGGAATATTATTGCCCTAAATAAATAAAAGCCTGTACACTTTTGACGTTACTGCATCCACACATACTGTATATAAGAAACCTCTAAGCCCAGTGTCAGATGGACATGATCCTACACCAGTCTAATTATACAGGGTTTGCTTGAGGTCAATCAGTCTAGTTGTGTTTTCAGACAGTCAGTTTTGAAATTAATGTATTTCTAATGTCTTCCCTAGTCTCTGGACAAACAAACTGCATATTTAAAGAGTGTCGCCGTCATAAACATGAACTGACTTGCCCGATTTGGGTCCTGTATAATCGGTTCAGAGAAGCTACCACACACATTCACTGTTAAAGAAATGAATTGTGGGTCATTTTATAGTGGCATCAGAGCAAAGGCCAGTCTCCAATATTTGACAAAGACACTACAGACCTGCAGAAGGAAATTGCTGCATCTCTCTGCTGACACCCATTAGCTCCTTGAGTCAATTCAGATAGACTTAGCTCACCTGTGCGTTTTATTGCCATTCATTCCCATATTTGTTGTAACAGTACATGGTGCTGTGTTTCTGTTTGATGTGTTGAAAGCCTCTTAGGCCTCTCTCTTTCTTTCTCTCAAGGTTCTTAGTTGCTTATTAGTTGCTTTCTATGGATGATGTGGCCCGTATGGATTATAGGTGTGAGTTGAAAGTGTGATCGGACTTATTGGTCAGTAATGAGGTAATTAGTGGTCTCTGGAGTTTTAAAAAAAATTCCTTGGAACCACTCCTTCCTCCTGCCTCGCTCTCAGCAAAGTGCAAAATCTGGCACGCTCTGCAAAGGGCGAGGAAGCCTAATTACAGGGTGCGCTGGCAGATTCTGGCCTCTCTTCCTCCTCATCTGGGGACCTGCTGCTCAAACACATTCTCTGCTTTAATTAGTACCAGGCTAAAATGAAGGTCCACGTTGCATGTACATATGCTGTGGTGAAGCATTAGCACTAGGTGGCGCTGTCACACTCTTAGAGCTGCGTTGAGTGTTTGTTAGGAGGCTATGGCACTGCTGCTGCTGCTTTTCCTTGATTTAACTAAGGTAAAGGTGGTATAGGGGCATGATGCTGATAATCCAACAACATAATGTTTTTCTGTATGTCAGTATATAAATTTGATGTTCTTTCAGTACAAAAGAAAACACAGTTCACCTGTTTGATTATGGCTGATCTCGTGTACTGTTTTTCATGAGTGTCACACTCCAGCAGGTGGCCAATGCATCTCTAAGATTTTCACTGGTAAAAGTGGAAGCCCACTATTTTTTTTTTTTTTTTTATTCAAGTTAAGTTACAAAAGAAAGAAGTCTTGGATACTATCAATAAATGAATGTGCTTTTCACTTGACAAAAGCAAGCAATGTATGGTAACATTAACTACATGACAATAGC
>CM042544.1:18261755-18294255 GCA_023630585.1 Cranoglanis bouderius
TTCTGCTGTGCCTCACTCATTCCTTCGCGTGTCTGTGATGGGCTATGGTACTTCTCTCCGTCTGTCCTTTTCACTCATTCGCTCCTGCTTCCTAACCATAATAAGCGTTTTCCATGAACTCTGGCTTAGTCTCAATGGACTAAGAGTGTGTGTGTGTGTGTGTGTGTGTGTGTGTGTGTGTGTGTGTGTGTGTGTGTGTGTGTGTGTGTGTGTAAGAGATAAAAAGGAGAAGAGACCACCACGGTGGACCACCTGCCTGCATGTTGGACCACCTCTCTCCCTCTCCTGAGCTGGGATCTGGTAGGCTGCTGCGCCAGGTCCCTGATTGGCCTCCGGATGCCAGCATGTGATTTACAGAGTGTGTTGAGGGATTGATCTATGGCTAATTGTGTGGCTGCTGAGGGTGTGTGTGTGTGTGTTTCCCACCCTCTGTTCTGGTGCAGAAGAATAATGCTGATCTTAATGTGTCTTTGTGTGTGCGGGACTGCAAAGTGTCAACTCTCTTACACAGTGGTTCCAGACTAATGAAACACTTCAGTAAGAGTGCAGAGTGTCAGAGTGCTCAGTGTTGCAGTGCCAGTGACTCAAAACACACAACACTACCTGGACCAACACTCCAGTGGGGTATAGAGCCCTTATAGCTGCTGTCTAAAGAGCACTCTGCCTTTTGGCGCTGTGGCTCAGGCGAATACCAGGTGGTACTGTCTGCATGCCTGTGTAATTATGAGGTGCTGGTGAGTGTGTGATGCCACGCTGGCCGGAATTGTGCTGCTGATTCACACACACACACGCGCACACACACACGCACGCACGCACACACTGGTTTGCTCTCTCTCTTCAGGGAAATTGTGTGGTTTCTGAAGAACTGAGACAAATATGGTTTAGTTTAAACGGAGAGAAAATATGTTTACTCACAGCAGCAGGATAAAAAGAGGCATTAAGATGCATCGTAGTGTGTGCATGTGTGTGTCTCGGTTTAGGCCATGATTAGCTAAAGTCCTTTCTGTGCAGCATTTGTGTTAATGGTGTTGGAGAATGCCTGCAGAGGTGGGCATCTGAAAACAATTACCCCGGCAGGGCAGTGAAACTGTGGGCTTAAGTTAAACACAGAGTGGACATGAAGCTCCGGGACCTGTGGATTCTCTTGTAATAAAAGCTTCCCAAAAATGCAGGGCTGCATAGCTTTCAGATTTTAGAGCAGGCCACTTTGAGGGTGTTTTACATTTCTTCACACTAGGGGGCAGCAGAACTTTACCATTTAGTCTACTCAGACCAGTCTGCAGAACACCAAGGACAAAATCTTCCTTGGGGATACTGATTCAGGAGCAGCGTTGTGTCCCCTCAGTGTGAGGTTTGGCCAGGTTGGACTGATTTCAGGTTCACATTCCTGGCTATATCTTGCACACTAGACCAATGGGCTGGATATCTGGATAGGCTTCTGAACACAAAGCGTGCTGATGTAGACCAGCACTAAAGTGCAGCAGACCAGATGTCTGGAACACGCTGTATGAAGCTGCACAAGTGTGTCTAATGTGGTCTAACATGTACCCAACTGTGTGTGTGTGTGTGTGTGTGTGTGTGTGTGTGTGTGTGTGTGTGTGTGTGTGATTTCAGTGAAGTCAGTATGAAACCAAAATGCCTGGAAAGACCAACTCCACTTTCCGCATATTTAGTTAGGACCTCTGACTAATTCTGCTGCTCATTTACATTTAATGACAGAAAGTTTATTAATGAAGTTAATTGCCATCTGGGAGCGATTGGGGGGTTGGTGAGTGGCGGGAATCTTAGAGAACCACTTGGTGAGACTATGAAATGAGTAATAGATTCACTTTATATACGCTTTGGGGATAGTCCACGCTGAAAATGAGTGCCTTCATGGAAAAAGTTGTTACCACGTAATTAGCTCCTCACACTCTCACGCAACGTTTGCACTGTGTTCTGCTAGTTATTCCGATTACAATTGGGTTGATTTTCTCAGGAAACCTGCAAACAGACGCTGTCATTCTGACAGGTGTTTAAAACGTTGGGTGTTTTTCAGAGCACGCTGTTCTCACAGCGGTTTTGTGTTTTATGCCAGTCCATGACCATCTTCTCTTTCTCTCAACCCCTTTGTTCTCCTTTTTCTGTCTCAGATACGGATCCTCGCGTGCTTGAGAAACAGGAGTTGCAGCAGCCCACATATGTCGCTCTCAGCTACATAAACAGGTGACACACATCACCACACACAGAACTGCAAATAGTATGTGGTGTGTAACCACATTTGGTCCTTGATATTAATGGTCCGTTTGCTAAATTGTTATCTATAACAGTAAAGCCATGAAGCACCAAGAAGGTTTTTTTTTGTTTGTTTGTTTGCATTAGATAGTAGACAGACTTAACATTGTACTGCATACAGTGCATTGGGCTTTCAGTGTTCTTTTTATTATTATTATTATTATTATTATTATTATTATTATTATTATTATTCATCTCTCAAACTAGCTATTATTATTATCATTATTATCATTATTATTATTTATAGAAAATTGATTTGTTTTTATTTTAAAACAACGCTAAATGCACTTATACTCAAACATTATCAGCTGGCTTTTTCATGTTTATAGTTCTCTAGGCTTCAGCATTGCTGTGCATGGTAGTGTTTTAGATTCCCTTGAATGGCTCCAGTCCCTTTATGGCTCTATTAGAGACTTCAAACCAGCATCTGAGCCTCCATATGCTCCTCATACTGAAGACGCTTGTGTTCTGACATTCTGTGTATAGCGTGGTTTCAGAATGGATCCTCCATGCTGAGAGAGAGCACTGGGTCTCATATGCAGTTTCACTGCTGGTAGAAAGAGGAGTCTCCACTTGATGTGGTTTCCAACTGTAGTCTGTTAATTCCACACCAGCTTTAACAATGTTTGTGTGAACTTTTTATTTTAGTGACACGCATTTATAAAAGCGTTTACAGCATAACAAAACAACTCGGGCCCAATAGTTTGATAATGAAAGCGTCCGTAATGGATCAACTGACTTGGAAGTGATTGCATATGTGTCTCTTTGATGAGGATCTCTGATCACCCTCATTATTTCTGCGTTCTTCTCTGTAGGTTCATGACAGATGCAGCGAGGAGAGAGCACGAGACTCTGAAGAAGAAAGTTCAGCCAAAGCTGTCCCTCTCGCTGACAGGCAGCCTATCACGTAACAGTGTGTCCACTCCGCCCCGACACACCAGCGGCAACCTCACTCCACCTGTGACACCACCTATTACACCCTCCTCATCATTCAGGAGCAGCACTCCCACAGGTACTGAATACACACACACACACACACACAGACACACACACACACACACACACAAACAGACAGATTACTGCAGTGGTTCATTCCTGTCTTTATGATCATATTAGAGCTGGGCGTTTCCAACTAACCTATAATACCATATTTATGTCAAACAATTACAATATTTCTCCAACATGTTTAGCATGCTTCTGAAATCATCATTCTCAAAAATGCTACAGAGTCACATGTCTTCACTGGGGATGGGCACACATACTTCTGCAAGTGATAGTAAAGATCTCTCTTATTGTGAATTGTGTCAAAAAAATAATTACATGAAGGAACAATTATATAATATCTATTTTTTTCATTATTATTTAATCTTAAGTTTTTTGGTCCAGTACTAAACAATTACATTTAAATCCTTATAGAAACTGACCTTAATTTAAAATATCGTGCTTGATTACAGTGGGGACTGAAATTTACAGTCTACACTGACAAACATTTTAGAGCAATTTTAGAGGATTGTTCAAAAGGTGACCTGCTAGCAACCAGACATCTGCAAATTAATATAATAAGTAAGAAAAAAAGAAGGGCTCGAGATGCTGCACAGGTTCACAATGGTTTCAATGATGGGTGTAGACAACAAAAAAAATGGCTTAAATAATGTGAGCGCTGCAGTTACTGAAGATGAATTAACGATTGTGTGTTGAAGCATGTTTATCACACAGCCACTGTGGATAACAGAATGCCATGTTCTTTATTACAAGATGTGTGTACTAAGTAAGGAATACAACACATGCTGTTATAGGATAATAATCAACGATGAGGTGGTGATGTGGCCTGCCGCAAATAACTGCACATTTGATTCCTCTTATACCAAAGCAGTTTAACAACTACAATTTTGTTTTTATTTATTAAAGAATGAAAATAGTTTCAGTAGTTACGTTTGATGTTATGACACTCACAAAATCAAGTTCCTGTTATCACTTCCAACATAGCAGCAATAAACTAGTCGCAATAAGGCAGGAAAAAAAAAAAACTTGTCTAGGAATGTTACCAGGAATGTGCAAAGTGCTCCCTCCTGAAGATTTTACTGTCGTGGAAATAAATAAATACACGTGTCTTTTCCGAAAACTTCATCGTATCAATGGTTATACATTTTCTTTTGTTGAATAGCAGCATGTTTATTATTTTTTTTTATTTTATTTTTTTTATTATGCTTAAATTAGGTGAAGCAGCTACCATACAATTCCCAGTGAACTACTTGTTACTATAGAAATGATAATGTATTAGAATGAGCACATTAATAAATCCATTACAGATGTCCGTATTGTCGCAGCCATGATGTGTAGAAAATTAATTGCCACCTTCTGACCAATCTGATTTGAGAGTTCAAACTCGCTGTGGTATAAATATTAATCGATTAACGCAACAGACAGCACTGTTGAGCTCTGGCAAGAGAAGCTGGACCTCATGCACACACTCAAGCTGTTTTTACCTTCTTCTCTCTGTCCCACAGAATGTCAGACAACTAAGCCCAGATATTTTACAGCTGCACTAGTTGTTTGGTGTGTTTACTAAAATACAGGGATTGGTTTAAAAAAAAAAAAAAAAGTTCTGAAGTGCAATAATAATCATACCAATGCTTCTATGTCCTTTATTTAATTTTGTTTCAACTAAATAAGTAATGAATAAAACATGACGGGGCATGCTCTTATAGGAAAATGATCAATGATGGGTTGGTGTGATGCATCCCGACATGAAGCTACAGAAATGTATTAGAATGAGTGCATTAATATAAATGTGATTTGAATTACAGCTGGCACTGCTGTCAGAACCGTGCTGTTAAAGACAATTATACCACAGCGCTGTTGAATTCTCGATTCTGATTGGCTGACAGACGTTCTAAGGCGCGTTCATATTCCAGTAAATGCACAACTAAAGTAGTTCCAGTCAGGGCTTGACCGCATTACAATTCCATAACACTTCGCTGAATTAACTGAACTGACGGAAAATTTAGCCTACTGTCCACTACAGCAGTCAGAGCTAACAACAAACAAAATGACAGAAAATGTCGTCTTTCCAGAAATATTTAAGGAATAATTGAGGGCAAATAATGTGCACCCGAGGTGGTAATGCGCTCACGAGGCGAAGCGCAGGCTTGAGCCATTGATATGCAGTTACCGGAGAGAGAGCAAGAGAGCGCGTGCGATAATCCGGCGAACAAGTATCAATATTTATTTATTCGTTGTATTTTCTGCAGTAATAATAATTTTTTAAAAATCCTGTGAACAAGTAGGCTTATTGACATTTATTTATTTATTTGTTCTATTTTTACATTACCGTCATGAAACAGAAAAAAGTGGCTCAAGCCTCCTTTACTAGCTCTAAAATGACGTTTTGCAATTAGCAACGGAGGCTTGAGATGGGATGCGTAATAAATTAGTTCCACACACAAGAGCGTTTTAAGGGCAATAACCTGACAAACGTCTTGAAATAAAACATCTGAACAATGTCTTGAGGTGTGGTAACTGTGGTATAAGCGGAATAATTGACTTCGGTCCGTTGAATTATTAGAAATTAATGCACACCAGAGGTGTAACGGCCACTCCGCTTCGCATTACCACCTCGGGGTGTGCGTTATTTTCTAATAATTCAACGGACCGAAGTCAATTATTCCTTAATTAATCAACACATTCTGACTATTCAGACCCGAGAATATACCAGTTCTAGGGTATAAAAACCTATGGCATTTGATTGCTTTTCACAACATTTAGCATTTTCTGCATTCACTGCAGCTTTATATTTTCCCATGCTCCTGAGTAGTTGGTTATTTCTTCTCTTTCCTCCACATTTAGAAGTCAGAGCATTTTATTTGTGTGGGTTTTGTTTGGGAATGCTGGTTGCTGGCATGATGCTTTTCCTGTGCATTAACCCATAACCCTTGACAACATGCTTACATTCTTTTCCATAAAAGTACAATGGCAGTGTGTCAGCGCTATCGTAATAGCAAAGCAAAGGTCTGTGAGAAATTCACACTACCCTTTTTTTTTCTTTCTGCAAAGCTACAGGACCCATGAGAAACAGTTCTTTGGCTGTATATATCCTGCAGGTAGTGAGTATGACGAGGAGGAAGCAGACTACGAGGAGTCCGACAGCGATGAGTCTTGGACCACCGAAAGTGCCATTAGCTCCGAGTCCATCCTCAGCTCCATGTGCATGAACGGAGGCGACGAGAAACCCTTTGCCTGCCCCGTGCCTGGCTGCAAAAAGAGATACAAGGTAAGGAACAGCGGCAGATCTGCTTTCGAAATTCTGCAGCAGTGGATCTGAGGCGTGTAAGTGGTGCTGAAGCAGGGTCGTGATGATCAGCGGTTCATACAATAGACAATAGAGCAAAGCTGTCTGTGTCAGATCTCTCTGTAAAAACAATAACGCTTTAGACTGTGAGACACAGCTATTGACGGAGTACACTCAAGACTGATGAAAGCTCTCAAAACGCACCGCTCTGAGAGCAGACTCCTACGGCCATACAGTCCACTTCAAGGCTTCAACAGGTTTTATGGGATTTTCCGCTGGCATCTGGCGCATGCTCCCATGATGAATTATGTACAGCTTGAGGGAGCCGTGTTCATTAAGAGGCACAGGAAGTGGCTGGTGACAGGCACGAAGGAGATTTTCCATGTTCATGCCATTTTTCCATGGCGTTAGATGTGGATTTGATTTGGGCTGGAGTGGTTCTCTGCGTACCTGGTCTTGACACCAGATGAGTGTCATGTTACCAAGCTCTAAAAGGTTGAGCCCAGTCCTGCTAAATGTTAGTGCTCCACCAGGTTCGAGTTTCATAATGTGACCTAAAAAAAAATTTTATCTATTCAACTCAATAAAATTTTTTGTATAGCTTTTATTATTAACAGTCGATATTGTTACAAAGCAGCT
Source organism: Cranoglanis bouderius (assembly GCA_023630585.1). Taxonomy (NCBI): domain Eukaryota; kingdom Metazoa; phylum Chordata; class Actinopteri; order Siluriformes; family Cranoglanididae; genus Cranoglanis; species Cranoglanis bouderius. The sequence goes on from CM042544.1 coordinate 18,268,957, forward strand.
GTACAGAAATTTGGATTTAGCTTCCTAATGAGCAAGCCAGAGACTGTGGCAAGGAGGAAGAAATCGTTAGAGGAACAAGATTCAAAAGGGAACCAATCGTCTTTGCCTATTAATGAATCCTCTTCTGGATAGTGGGATTAGAAATCATTACAGTATACAATTGTAGAAGAGTAAAGACAAACAGTACTAAGTGTGCTGAAAGTTTGTTTAGTAAGAGAATATTGTAAATGAGGCTACGTCTAATTTTCGAAAACGCTCTCCCAAGTGGATAAATTTGAAAACGCTGTCTTCGGGTTGTAGTGTTGACTGTGAAAACGGCAATATTCAAAACCAGTTCCGTATTTTTGGTTATGTGACCCATTCATCTCAAGACAAACAAGCTGTGGATGATGTTGTACTGCAGTTGTTGTGCCTGCTATCCAGTTTGATAGGTTTGTACAACCTTCAGATTTCATTTTTAAATAAACGCCTGACAGAAATGATGTAGGCCAAAGCTTCTTAGGTTTTTACGCATGTGCAGTATAGGGACGTAAGCGCGTGTGGACGAGCAATTTTTGGAAAACATTTGAAGACACCAATCTAGATGGAGTGACTTAATTCATCTGTTTGTGTCAATTCTGTATGACTTGGCAATTAAATTCACTAAGAGTTAGTTAGGTTCATGGTGTATAACCAGAGAAAGGTCTCAGTTCTATTATTAGAATACAAGTGCTATTTTCTTGTAACAGAGAAACATGCATGCATGCTGGAAAAATATACATTACAGTTGTTATGGAAAACCTGGTATCATTGAATCCTGATTATTGCTGGATTTTCTTTCGCAGAATGTGAACGGTATCAAGTATCACGCCAAGAACGGCCACCGCACTCAAATCCGGGTGCGCAAGCCGTTTAAATGCCGCTGTGGGAAGAGCTACAAGAGCTCACAGGGCCTGCGCCACCACACAATCAACTTCCACCCACCCGTCTCGGCTGACATCATCCGCAAGATGCAGCAGTAGGCCTCCGTGCCTCCGTGCCAACCAGATCCTTCATACATACGTTCCATCATTAGAAGCTGTTGCTGCATTTGATACTTTTCCTGCTTTGTTACTCTTTATCCCTCCTTGTCCTCCACGAGGAAGACTCTGTCCCTTCATTCCACCTCTCCATGAGGAAACTTGTACCCCTTCATTTAACTCTTCCATAAGGAAGACTCTTTCTACCTTCCCATCGTTTCATACCTCATTTAGGAGGTTCTCTTTATCCCCATTTTCATTCCATCTCTTTGTGAAGAGTAAACCCTTTCAGCCTCTTAATTCAAGAAACTCCTATGTTCCCTTTACACTACGCTTTGAAATGCATGCATTTTTATTTGTATCCTGTTATCTGGTTTGTGTCTAATTGAGATGATGTATCATAGAGTTTGCAGTTTTGTACTTTTGCACATTCAATTATTATTCTTTTTCTGTCTTGTATTACTATTGTCATAAGGTGCTTATTGTAAAATTATTGGGATGTTGAGACAAGATAAGGCTTGGCATCACTGTGGGATAGATTCCCAGCAGTTGCTGTGACCACTCGGGGCAGTTTGTGATGCGTGTCAAAGCCACAACCTCACAATTCAACCAGCATGACTTTTTTTTTTTTGGCTTCTGACAAGAGAAAAGGGCAGAACATTTCTGACTGTTTGAGCTACCCAATAAGAGTATAACCGACATTTTTAGTTATAGATTATAATAAATGCATATAGACTTTCATAATCGGATGTTAAATATATCCTTTTATTCCCAAGTTTTGGGTTGGTTTGTTTGTTTGTTTGTTTGTTTTTTCCATTTCCAGTTTTAAAAATTATACCAGGCTAGAGATTAAGTTTGGGACTTTTGGAAGTTTAATCCCATATTTGTCATCCTTGGACAAATTGTGTTTTACACCTATTAACAATCTCAGGTGACAGATTGCCAGCATTTCAGACACATTATCTTGCCCATGTGGTCTAATGGTATTTTTTATACAGCTGTTACACGGGTCCCAGGCCAGCTGTGGCCGGTGTGTTCTAGAACTCCACAGCTGAATCCATTGCCTGCTAAAGGACCTAAAGCACTTTGTAGCACCTAGTTGCCAACCTAGTTAGGAAGTTTCCATTGCCAAATCTACACACTGACACGCTGCTTTGGGTTTAGGGTACATGTGCTCTCTCTTTCCCCCCCCCAGTCTAGGGGATTTCTTTTATTTTCTTATCTTTCATCAGAGCCCCAAAGTGTCTGTTGGTGGAAGATTATCGTAACTGATTGCCTTGAACTGTTGTAGACCATAGCATTCCATAGCTTTGGTGTAACAAGTCGATCTGGTTGTGTTTTTATCCTTTGACACTGGCTGAGCTCTGGTGTTACCTGAGCCGCCTTTCAGATGTAAAGATGACAGTTATTGTACTTCCCAATATTAAAACTACAGCAGAGCAGTTGCCCCTCGCCGTCTTTGGTGGCCTTCTGCACCAACAGTGTTGTTTTGCTAATGTGGCAGTAGGATAACTCAGGGATGTCCTGTCCTAGAGTTAGAAGTTCATTTTTCTGCCTTTTCTGCTTGAGTTTAAATCAGACAGGAGCAGATTTCTGAGTACCAGTAGTAATCCTGCACCAGTTTTTGCATTAAATAGAATAGTTATATAGAAAAAAGGTGTTCTATTCCAAAATCAATCACCCTACTCTGGGAGGTATCAGAAGAAAGACAAGAAGAGTTGGCAGAGAAAGGCCTGACCAAGAGCCAAGCTGCCAATCGCTCATGATCATGACATTCTAACTGCATGGACATCAATGTTGTAATGCAATTATCTGTTTAAATGAACATTGTGACAGTATTATACTGCCAATCTAGAGGGAAGTATTGGACATGTTGTGCATAGTTTATGTATTATGTATCTGTGTAAGTGCATTAAATTATATTTTCATACATTTGGGGGGGGGGGATGGAATTCCTACATGTAATGCCATTGACACCACGGGTTGTTTTTAAACTGGTGTCTTTCTTCAACAAAAATAGAGAAAAAAAAAACTGACAAAAAAGCTGCTTCATAAATGTAAACCTGGTTACAAGTTAAATATTAAATGGCCTCTGATGTGTTTCAATATCTTTGCGTGTGGAATGTTTTATTGTTTTTATAACCATGTCAGGACATGTGTTTTTCACTTTCAGTGAAAAACAGAGTGGCTTTTATCTAAAACTAAGCAGCACTTATCTAACCACACCGGCAATTCAGCAGAACCAGCTATTGTTCCAAACAAAACTTTATTGGTGTATATCAGAGTAAGAAGACACACACACAAGAAAAAGGTATCTAGAAGACCTTACATTGTTAACTTTAACCAGAGTAAACACACATTAGTTTGGTTAACTGAGAACAGATTAAGTCTAGTGCTGGGCAACGTTCAGTAGTACAATGCTGTGTACAGGTTTACAAGTTAATATCTCATCCCTTCTGTGCAGGATAATTAATAAATGTAACACACTCAGTTTTTGACATCAAACTCTCGAACATAACCTTGGACTAAAACGTTAATTTGTGATTTTCCTTTTTAGTCTAAAACCAGGCTTAATTTGTGTGAAGGAAACCAGACCAAGAGGTTTTGAATTCAGTGCACAGTGACAGAACAAGCATGCAACTAAAATATAATAATGGCTGAAGTATCAGTTGATTTAAATGGAGAAAAAAATGCATCCCTATTAAGAATGGTCTTGCTCTTTATAGCCTGTTCTTCATGTGTGATATTTAAAAGCATTTTCTAAAATAGATTATTTTATGATTATATGATCAGCTTGTTGTGTATAAACTAGTATTTTGCCCTGACAGTACAGAACTGTGCTAAATCAGCACAGGGGAAAAATAGGTCATACCTGACATTATTTCATAAAGCCTGGAGAGTGCTTGCAGTTACATGTTAAGATGTTACACTGACTATATGTGACCGTGACAGTGAGTCAGTCTGTACAGCCTTCTCCAAAGAAACCCATACTAATAAATAGCGCCCTGAAAATCATTCATCCTGCAGTATCTCTATTTGATTGTGTTATAGTAACCCCACCCATCTCATTGGCAATGTGAGCTTAAAAAGAAATCATTAGCAAAGAGATAGTCATGAGCTAATTAACTGATTGCTTAGAAATAAATGCTCACAGCATAACACGCGGCTAAGCATTAACGGCTGCAGTTTCGAGGTGATAAAAGTGAGTTTAGAATAAATGTGGTGACGATTTTCTCTCTGGCTGGTCTAATCGAAGTTGAGCATGTTGCCATCGAAATGGGTGAGCACGTGCTTCTCGAACAGCTGCTGATCGCAGTCTAGGGGGAACTGCTCACTGCACATGGGACACACCTTCCAGTGGCTCTCCACATGCTCCTCGAACTTAGACTGGTCATAATTCGGAGGGAAGATGACCTCACACAGCGGACAGCGCTTCTGCAACTCTTCGCTGTAGGAGAGCAGGAGAAAGTGGATGCATGAGAAAATGGTAAATACAAATGAGTGAGAAGGGGGATGGAGAAAACAACAGAAAATAGGCAAGGCGAATAAAAGACAGTGCATGTGTGCGTTTGTGTGTAATAAGCTGTTTTGATGATGCGGGAGAACCAACGGAGTGAGGCAGTAAAACAGCATCTGTGTGTTGGGCGATGTGGGTGGCCCATACAGCTAACTCAGCCACAAACACAACTCCTGCAGAGCTCAACAACATGACACATGACAGCACTTTCTGTGTGGTACTTTCTCAGGGTTTTTGCGCATTTTACCTGGTATCAAAGCAGAACGGCATTTGTCCATCATTGAGGAAGTGGGTGGGCGGCTCGCTGACCGTGGCCTGGTTGTTGGTTTGCTGTAGAGAGAGCGCACAGGTCAGAGAGCACTCATTACTGCTAGTACCTTTGTCAGCATTAGCATTAACATCTAGCATGCAATGTGCACCACAATTCCTCTCTGAGCTGAATTACTCAATTAGGTGCAATGTTTGGAGGCAAGCTGCAGCGTCCTTAATGAGCCTCCTTAAGTTCAGATCTGGCAAGCTCAGCTAATCCCCACTCAACATAGCAGAGAGGGCACAATACAAACCATAAAAAGCTTTTCCACCAGATAACGTGGCACGATCCAGATACTATTCTAAACCCATAACTATACATACCCTGGTCAAGGGTGTGTGTCTGTTTCTCATTACATAACTGTCTGTCAATGTAGAAGGAACTTGTATATTATTTTTGCAGCACTGTTTATTTGGTCAACCAGGAAATGCTGGGAAATTCCTTGGTAGACCTTCTCATTTCATATACTGAACTCAAGATCTCGCTTATTTTTGATTCTCCAAACACATACTGATGAGGGTTTGCATAGGGTTCTCCATGACGGGAATGTAGTCCAACATTACTACGGAAAAACACTCTGCCATGCTGTCTGGTAATTCTAGCTAGGACTATTTCAAATGGCAGGTGTATGACAAGTACTGAACCAAGAGTGTTCAGTACTCTTGGTTCCCTGGAAAGAAGGCTAACCAAATTAAGCACAGGTTCGATTTTGTTTGTGATTTAACGCCATGCCATCTACCATGGCTATTTTCATTGTGGGAAACAGGTTAGAGTGTAGTAAAATATGAAGAATTTAGAAGTTTATCTTCTATAAAAATTCAAAAAGTAAAACTGGCCTCACTTAATTAAAAATCTTTTCATATGAATGAACCAAATTAAAAAGGGCCCTTGAGGAGTTGAAAGCATCACAGTCCTTTAAAATATGCCTCAGAGATATTGGACTTGGGCATAAAGGGGGATCTTCAAATCTTAACAGATACTTGTGAGAGTCTGAAGTGGAATTAAGCACAGGTCACTTGACAATGGAAATAATGACAAAATTTTGGCTCACAGAATTGTTGCCATACCGTGATGTACGGTGCAGTACAATCAGGCCTGCTGTGCATATTGCTTGGGCCCAGGACCAGTCATTTAAAAAGGACTCCCAAAGAATTACTCACACAACCCTTGAAATGTAAACAACTATATCACATAATCAAACTATAATGCATTCTAATGTGATACTATGTATTCCTTTAAGAACTTTGCCATACACTTCCTTGGGTTAAATGGTCCTTCTATTTTGAATTTTTCTTTTCTTTTTTGTGCACCTGACTTAACTGAAATCTTAGCAAACCTGCATGAAAGAAAGTAACTAATAGACAGACCCTCTACAGATGAGAAAATGCCTTTACCCAGAAATGATTCAGTAGCCAAAAAAAATAATAATAATAATAAATCACCAGACCAAACCATTTTACAAAATCGGGGTTATTATTAACTTGTTGAAAACAGCCTACATTTGTTAACACTTAAAGTTTTATCAAATTGATGTATTTCAGACATATTTTTATTTTGCATCTCAATGAAAACCAGGGACAGCTTCCCTGCTTGTCCCCCATGATAGTGGGGCTGAGTGATAGAAAGCTCTTGCTGGTGTGTATGTGGAAGTGTGATCCACTCACAGTGTTTGGCTGCTCCTCGGGCTCCTCCAGACCATCAGGGCGGCTCAGGTTGCGGGCGGGCTGGCTGCACACCACGTTACTGTCCCAAGATGGAGGTCCAACAGGAGGAAGCCTAGGCATCTGATCATCTGAGAACTCCCCATCTGCACTGTCTAAACCAAGACACACACAAAAGACTACCCTTCCTTATCTGAAGGTGTGACCAAAGCTATTTAAATGTGGATATCTTTAGTTTTTTATTTCAGTTGTTTTTTGAGTGGCATGTGGACAGAACACTGACCCCTGCTTTCAGAGGAGTATGGGTTTCCAAACATCAGCTCTGTAGGACGCTGGGCTACCAGTAAAGGAGAGGGGACATCTGGCTGATATGGCAAGGGGTACTGTAGAAAAACTGGTGGCACATCCAAACTACCATCATCCTCCTCATCTTCCTCGCGGCTAGCACTTCTCTGCAGCTCCTGCTATCAAAGACAAATTTATTAAAGCTTAGCCAATGAAAGGAAACAAAAGTAATACTAGTTAACTCTAAATGGCAACATGGTGGCAATGCATAATTTAAATGCCCTAGATGGAAGCTACATTTAAATTTTACTGTTACTAAATGTAGCTGGGCTGCCAAACAGAGACAAAATAAAAATAAAAATAAAAAGAACCTTAAAGCAGCAAACAATTTATTGACGGCCATTCAGATTTCCATCAGTTTTCTTTCTCTCCATCTTTAGCTCCAGACAATACATCATCTGCCACAGTATTTTAGCTGAAGCGTTGTGGACGCACTAGCCACCCTCTCGCACAAACAGTTTAATTAGCCCCTTAATTAAAAACTCCTCTGCCTGTTCAAAGGGATGCAGAACGTTGCCTTTTACTGAAGTTTTCTGCAGGCGCCAATTTAATTTACAGTCTCAGCCTCAAATTGGGTCATTTTGCTAGTTGAAGCATCAGGCTCTGTGCTCTAGCTACCTCTCTCAGCAGTGCTTTCTGTTTTTTGGATATTTTTTTTGGGCTGCTGTGCATCCCTTTCTGTGGTCCAGAGTAATTGAATGGAAAATGAGGCCTTGCTGGCTCTGCTGCCCCAATTAGAGAGATACGTTAAACCCAAACCAGATCTTGGGAGGGGAAAAAAAACAAGCACTCTGTGGGCATTTTTAGATTGGCACAAGTCTTTAAAGAAGAAAAATGAAAACCCGCACCCCTTCCAGTTTCTCCTTCTCTTTGGATAAAGCATCGAGGCTGTCCTTCAGCTCCTTCAGTTCCCGACCCTTGGCTGCTACCTGGCTCTGTGAGATGAGGAGAACAGTAGTGCAATATTAGTAAAGAGCATATGGTGTTAATAACAGTGAAGACTGGGGGTATAAATATCCAGAGAGAAAAAAAAAAGAATTCTTCAGGCTGGGTGTTCTTTTAGCATTTATGCGAATGGGTAACATTCGCATTAATTGAATCACTACTTGCAGTGAGTGACTCCCTTCCATCACTGCTGTATAATAACCATTCTGCTATCCTTCAGCCATGTTACTCGCTGTGTTCAAATGAAGGCACAGTGAGCCAGCCGTTACATTAGGCTGTCTTGCATCGAATATCTCTGTCTGTCCTTCTCCTGTCTCGTGTATACAGCAGTAAAAAGCTGTCTCCACTCAGTGCTCTTATAAACCTGCCCTGTCTGCACAGTTGTGCTAACAAATGATACCACTCGATGGAAAAACCTTGAGTCAAAGCCGTTCTGCACAGACAGAAGAGAAGAAGTGCAGAGGCTCAAACTCTCTCAGCTCTTTATTTACAAAGCAGCTCAGAGCAGCAGTTATGATCTATAGTCAGGTTTCCATTGGTAGGCATGAATAAGTTACAACAGTACAAGAGAGTCATTTAGTGAATTGTGAGACTAAAGCAAATCTGGCTGGGTTCCAACGGACCAGAACAATTTATGGTTTGTGGCACAGCACCTATTGATTGTTTACTATAAAAGTTCTTAAATGTACATTTGTGTTAAGGTTTGTTTCACTGGAGTTTACATGAATGTCCACCCCAAAAAAATCTAAATTGTTGGGTCTGTGATAGTGTCATTCAAATAAAAGACATTAGTTTTTGTTTTTTTTTTTTGTTTTTTTTTAAGTGCATAGCATGACATTATATTTTAAAAATTCTTTCATATTTAATACCCGTACTAGCAATGCCTTGTTGAAGCAATTACTCTGACAGTGATTGTTATGAAACAATCCACTATCATGTTTTTCATCAACATAATTAGAATGTGCATGACAAAATATATATTTATATACTGACTAGAGATGGCCCCAGTCCGATTCCCAGGATCAGGATACCAGCAAAAAATGGTGGATTGGATATTGGAGATTATAGTTTAGAGCTTCAGTTAAAATAATAATTTTAAAGCTTAGTAGTTTTTAAAGAAAAGGAATCGATATCAGTTGATACTCAAAGTTTCTGTATCAGTACTGGTATCACAAAAGTAAATGTGATATCATATCATCTTTAATATTTAGTGTGTTTCATGTAAAAAACAGAGACCTGCCAACAGGTCTAAATTTATAACAGAGGCTTTCCTTTGGGTCCAACTGTGCTTTTACAGCTCTGGGTAAGTTAATTTACTTTATAGTAGGTTACATTTTTGTTTACATTTGTTGGCCAAACAACAATTGATAAAAAAATACATAAATAAAATAAAACCTTTTTAATTAATAATAATAATAATAATAATAATAATAATAATAATAATAATAATAATAATAAAAGAGAAAGTCTGACAGTTTTGTTATTTCCAACCACCTTTTCATGTATAGATACACTCTTCTTTAATCATGGTTATGTCCACAGAATAGCTTTAAAACAAGTTATTTTAAATCTGTGTGCCACACAGTGAGAGGTGAAACACTGGGTGTTGATTAAATCCTGTTCCTTCTGTTGTAAATAAGCTAGGAATTTAGCTAGAATTTAGACCATGTGAAGAAAAGAAGAAAACATCCAGTGGTACTGGAACTATGTTTAATGGTTTTCTGTTATATGATATACAGTTGGGTCCAGAAGTATTTGGACACAATTTTGCGTCTGTACACCACCACAATTGATTTGAAATGAAGCAATATATTATTTAAGTATAGACTTTCAGCTTTAACTTAAGAGGAATAATAAAAATAATGCATTACCATTTAGGAATTACAGCCATTTAAAAAAAACAACAACAACAAAACAGTCCCTCCATTTTTACAGACTCAAAAGTAATTGGACAAACTAACATAATTCTAAATATAAGGATTTTTTTCCAACACTTGGATGCAACTCCTTGGCAGTCAATGACTCCCTGAAGTCTAGACATCACCAAATGCCGAGTTTCCTCCCTTGAGATGCTTTGCCAGGCCTTTACTGCAGCTGCCTTGTTATTGCTTGTTTGTGGGACTTTATACCTTCAGTTTTGTCTTCAGTAAGTGAAAAGCATGCTCAATTGTGCGTAGGTCAGGTGACTGACTCTTTGACTTATTTGCCTTAAGAAGCTCTGGGGTTGCTTTTGCAGGATGTTTTAGGTCATTATCCATCTGTACTGTGAAGTGCCATCCTATCAGTTTTGCAGCATTTAACTGAATCCGAGCAGAACGTATAGCTCCATACACTTCAGAATTAATCCTGCTACTTCCATCAGCAGTCAGATCATCAATAAACACCAGTGACCCAGTTCCTTTGGCAGCCCTACATGCCCATGCTATAACACTGCATCCACATGTTTGACAGATGATGTGGTATGCTTTGGATCATGAGCCCTTACCGTCCTTCGCCATACTATTCTCTTCCCATCATTTTGTTACAAGTTATTCTTGGTTTCATCTGTCCAAAGAATCTTGTTCCAGAACTGGGCAGGCTTTTATATATGTTTTCGAGCTAAGTCTAATCTGACCTTTCTGTTCCTGAATGTTACCAGTGGTTTGCATCTTGAGGTAAGCCCTCTGAATTTACATTCATGAAGGCTCTGCTTGATTGCAGACTTTGACAATGATACGCCTACCACCTTGAGAGTGTTCTTGACTTAGCTAGATGTTGTGAAGTGGTTTTTCTTCAGCAATGAAAGAATTCTGCGATCTTCCACTTTAGTTGTCTTCTGTGGTCTTTCAGGCCTTTTTGTGTTACTGGGCTCACCAGCGCATTCCTTCTTTTTAAGAATGTACCAAATTGTTGATTTGGCCACTCCTAAAGTTTCTGCTATCTCTCTGATAGGTCTGTTTTTTTTTAGCTTGATGATCGGCTCCTTCACTTGCAGCGAATCCTCTTTGGACTCACATAGAGAGTTCCATGAACAGCTGCCAAATGCAAATTCAACACTTGAAATCAACTCCTTTTGTCTCCTTAATTTGTCATGAGATAATGAGGAAACAGGCCACACCTGGCCATGAAACTGCTTGTTAGTCAATTGTCCAATTACTTTTGAGCCTACGAAAATGGAGAGAGACTGGAAAAAAATGGCAGTAATTCCTAAACTGTTAACCCCTCGATTTAAAGCTGAAAGTCTACACTTCAATCACATCTTGACTGCTTCATTTCAAATTTATTGTGGTTGGTGTACAGAGGCAAAATTACAAAAACTGAGTCGCTGTCCAAATAGTTATGGACCTGATTGTATGTAATTCACGTTGAAAATATGAGCAATTATTTCCTACAGTGTAATCACAGTATTAACACAGTATAGACTGATCACTGTATATTTCTATGAACTGCCCATTTAAACCTGGTTCTGTCTAAGAAAAGACAACAGAGAATGCCTCCACAGGAGGAAAAACTGATTTCACTGCACACATGGACAGGTTACACATTGGAACCATAGGGGGCGCTGACCTTGTAGCGGTCCTCCTCAGCGGCCAGCTGCAGCCTCAGGTTCTCGTTGATCTTCACCTGCTCTTTCCACTTTAGCTCAAGTTTAGCCAGCTCGTCCATCAGCATGCCGTTGCGCCCCTTCTCTTCCTACAGTACACATCACATGTACAACATATCTTTGGTACTAGCATGATTGTAAGTGCAGCATGTGCCAGAAATCTACCATAAATACTCAGTTAAAAGCAGGGTGCATGGTTGTAACTAGATGCACATGGTGATGCACTACACGCACACGTCACGTCTGGCATGAAGATTAAACATACAAAGGAAATGATAATTAATACTAAAGAAGCAAACTGACTTACACACAACATCTGTTTGCACTTCTTGTATTTGTCACTCTTATCAAACACATCCTTACTGACACCCTTCAGCTTGCCCTGGATAATAGCATCCAGCACGTTGTCTGATGAGCCTGGGCTTCCTGTCACAGAGACAAAAGCTTATTGATATCTTTATCCTTAGCAAAGAAAACTGTTTTTAACTACAAGGAACTGTCTTTTGAATTACAGTCAGAGAAAGTCAGATGTCTAAAAAGTTAATACACAAATTGGATACTATTAAGCTAGGATACAAGAAGACTTACCTGGCACAGACGCCTCAGGGCTGGCAGACAAGGGCCCAGTTGCTGCATCTAAACCAGGACTTCTCTTTGCCTAAAAAGAGCAACATTTAGCATTGTACCTATAGTAAGCATGAACTGATGTGTTACTTATCTCAGTGTGAAAAATATTCTTGTTCTCAAAGTATCACTGAGCTCAAAAACTTTATTTCTGAATACTGGATGGCTGACTGATTTATAGACTGGTGTTTTGGTCAAGCACTATGTTTCCAGTAAAACAGTATTTTCAGTATTTCCTAGGTTTTTGATGCAGTGAAGCCTGCCACATCTGCTATGCAAATTAGTGGTGGATTTACATAGTATCCAAACCTGGCATGCTAAACCAGCTATATAGCTAACTTGGGTAATATTAGTGAAGAACAAAGATATGTTCTGATAAGTGAGGTTACTGTTAAATAAATTGCTCAGTATCAGGCAATGAAAATTGGAAATCAGTCAATGAAATCCAACTCAATCTACCTGTGACAAATTTCCTGTAATTTTTTTTTTTTTACTACAAGGGTAAAGGTGGTCCAAGTTTCTTGGGCTTTAAAATAATAATCCCCACATAAATTATTGTAATTGATTTAGAATAACATATTCATGAGTTCATTAATATGTACTTGAATAATAAAAAAAGAGTGCTTTCTGTGTTACTAGATCAGCAGTACCCACCCTTCCTCTGGTCTGCCCTGATAAGTTAAGATATAACACCAACTTGACACAACCAGCTGTAATATTCAAACATGTTAACTATATCAACAGTACTTTGTTTGGGTGGGAACCGGTAGATCTCCCGAGAGCAGTTTTGCCTACTCTTTTCAAGAGAAAGTAGCTAATGCATGCTCAAAAAATTCGCCAGATTACAAGATAGATAAATTGCTTTTCTTATTTGTAAATTTAACCAAGAAGAAGTGTGCATGTGCGACATATGATGTTGATCAGTGATTGGTTGTTGGGAACATAAGCTCACACAAGCGTAACTCAGTCAGGCCCGAGTTGACTGAACCTGCTCACTCACCTCATATAACCAGCATCGAGTATTGAGTGCAGGACAGTTGCTAACATCTGTTCAGAAAGTCACTAGATTTGTCGCTAATCTCGTTTTGAGATAAAGTGGTCAAAAAAGTCAGCAAGTTGTTAAGCTGGCAACACTGCCATAGAGTTGAACTGGGCATTAGATTATCCAGAGGCGTGATTACTCACCCCTTGCTGCTCAGAGAGTTTGACCACCTGTTTCTGCAGTCTCTGGCACTCCTTGTATTTCTCTTTATAATGTTCTGCAGCCATCTGCAACCTGAGCTTTAGGTCTTCCACTTCCCTCTGCAGCTCAGCCACGGCCAAATCCTCAGACTCCTTATGCTGCTAAGAAACAGACATATCACTTTTATACCACATGACTGCAAATTTAAACCTGAAACCCAAAGCTGGTTGCTCAAATGTAGAACAGGAATTCTGGGAGTGACATTACAACTTACTGCCTCCTGCGTGGCTGAGTTCTTCATTTCCTCCACCTGTTTTTCTAGACGGCTGCACTCGGCCCGTGCCTCAGCTTGGCCCTGTCTGAGCGCGTCAGCCTCCAGCTTGACCCGGTAGAGCTCAGCCATGCTGCGATCCCGTGCGCTGGATGAGTCCCGCAGCTCTGTAGACAGCATGCTAGCCTGCTGCTGAGTGGCCTGCAACTGCTCCTCTTTTTGCCTCAGCTGCTCCCGCAGTGCCTTGCTCTCCCCCTAAGAACACACATGTACACACACACACACACACACACACACACACACACACACACACGTCACTTGCATGCAAACACACAAAATTTCAAAATAGTCTTTACTTACCTGGGGCATCATCTACATAATTTTAATCAGTAAAGCTTAAGTTTTGCATCAATCAAACTTTCAAACCATTTCACGGGGATGCATGCATTCACATTTGGCATGAAATTCCCTTTACACAGGCTGCGAATTTGTGTTTCAGTTTGTTTCTCCTGTGTCAACGGTCTACTGTCGTCACCATACTCTTCTGGTGATTTGATCAAAAATAAACACACCCTAGACTGTGATAATTATTTGATTTTCTTGTTCTCCGCATGAATGCCCATGGGAGTCAGGGGACCAAATGTTACTAGACTGAAGCTGACTACTAAAGCATGTCAGTTTAGTGGCTAGGTAGTGGCTAGCAATAAAACTCATAGGATCATGTATTAATAAGTAAGGAGAATTTTTTACTAGCTCAGTGCAGTTCTTCTTTCTCATTAGTTTATGTCACCTCCACTCTGCACTTCTCCACTTTCTGCTTTCTCTGCTCCCCCCATCTCTCGCCTCCCCCTGACCCTTAGTTGCGTTCATGTCACCACCAAATTGGAAACAAGGTACACTGATTTCTTGAAATGGATCAATAAATACAGTAGGGTTTTTTCCTCTTTTTTAAATGGGGTGAAAAATACTTGGCCACTCGTAAATATACCTGGGCGCAACACCAAAGTAAACCTATGTGTGGGAAACACCGAGATAATACAACAGGCACCCAAAAATTTTAAAAGTGTCAGTTTCCACAATCTGCCAAATGGGAAGAGACAGGGGTGTGTAGATTTACATTACCGAGGGGGAACTGTTAGCCAGTAGCTGGCGATGCTGCTTGTCTTTCTCTGCCAGACAGGCTTTGGCTCGTGCCAACTCCTCCTTCAGCTGTGCGATGGTATTCTCCTTATTCACGTCCACTGATCTTAGCATCTGCAGCTCAGCACTTAACTTAGTGTTCTCTAGCTCTCGGTTCTTCAGATGAATCTGGGTCACACACACACACACACACACACACACACATATATATATATATATATACAGACATACAGAAAGAGCGAGAACTCAGTGGCCTCATTTGTGTTAAGACTCTCAGACTGCGGCACTTGAGCACAAATGGTCCATAATTATCACCAGGCTGCATTTCCCCTCTGCACGGAAATGCGCTGCCTAACTCTAATTATAAGAGCAATAAGGAAGCACCGGTAGCACTGGGCTAACCCACACAGCCAGGGGCAACAGAAAT
Organism: Cranoglanis bouderius; assembly: GCA_023630585.1. Taxonomy (NCBI): domain Eukaryota; kingdom Metazoa; phylum Chordata; class Actinopteri; order Siluriformes; family Cranoglanididae; genus Cranoglanis; species Cranoglanis bouderius. The sequence continues at coordinate 18,283,961 of CM042544.1, forward strand.
GAGGTGTGGGCCTAGCTGTGTTTCCGTAGCTACAGCTCCATGTCACGCCTTGTTCCTGTGCCCACCACCAAAAAAGCAGCAGAGACATGTAGAGCTTCCTGTGTGAACAGAGCCAAGCCTGTTCCCAGAGAGCAGGTAAACCGAGGGGGAGCACAAACCTAATTAAGGTCTGTTTTAAGAATATCAGCAGTTAGATTTACTGGCTCTGACTAGTGTGGGCCACCAGTGTTCTTTCTCTCCAGATACCCAAGTATCACAGCAAACTGCATTATCACACGTATTGATAGATCCGGGCGTTCAAAGATGTGTAAAGATAGATGCCATTTTTAGTAGATTCATGTCCATTTAAACATGTTAAATAATATAGCACATAGCACTAATACAGTGATAATTTTGGTGGTGTGGGACCAGTTACCTTATAGAGCTCTTTCTCATCCTTCTCATTCTTCAGCTGAGACTCCAGTGCTTCTTTCTCAAGAGTGAGCTTCTTCACTCGATCTTTCAGGCTGTCAGATAGAACATTAAGTAATCGATAATCTTAACTCAGAATTTTCACTCAAGTAATACAGGTACAGAATTTCTTTGCTAATCTGAAGTAGGTATTAGGGTTTGACAATTTCAAACTAGTGGGAAAATATTACAATGTCACATTATCACAGTATAAAGTAACAGGATGATTTAACAAGGACACACAATGTCAATGATGTGCAGCACCATGGTAAATATGTGACCCCCGAACATCCCAGTGTGCCTCAATACAGTCGCCACCCCATCCCTGCAGGGTCCTAACACAGTCAGTTAGTTCCCTAACACCTATTACATATATGCATAGTATGCCACATCTTATAAATTACTTATTCATCATTGTACAATGCAGCACTGCAATTGGTGGATGCGACCAATTTTTGTCTAATCTGAGGAGGTTAACAATCTAATCACTAAAAGCTGACACAGGCTGACACAAAAAAAATCTGGTCTCTAAAGATGGCAGTTAAGGCATAATTTGAATCCTGAACGGGAAAGGCAGAAATCACATTTTATTCTTCCATAAACAACTCCAAAACAACTACTAGACTAAAAACTGTAGGTTGTGTTTCATTTAAGCCAGCTCACAACATAATGAGGTCTAGGATATGTGCACCAACTTTTGATTTGAATTTGATTTGTGGTGCAACCTGAAATATCTGAAGTAGATTTTACCAATTTGAAAATAGTAGTGGCAAGAGTAGTAGGCTGCAGTGTATAAAAAACTTGCATAAAAATGAACACACAGATTGTAGGACTGGAATAGTAAATCCGTATTTTGATACAAAAAGACACACCAGTCCAACTCTGTCTCCTTCTGCAAGCCTTTCTGGGTGACCCCAATAAGATCTTCTTCCAGCTGCAGCAGCCGTGCTGTGTTTTCCTCCATCCTCTTCTTCACCTCCTCTCTCTCCTCCTGTAGGCTCTTAGAGGACAGCTGCAGCTCCTAAGATATACACATACACTTCTCAGTATTCGTAAAACTTAATGCAGACCCTCCAACAGGAACAAAAGTATAAAAAAAAAATACTGCTGCACAATTCAGCAAATACATAAGTGATTTCACACACTCACATTAAATCAGTTTTAAAACTCTCTACTTTATGCTGACACTTTATGCTCACACTATTTTAACTGTTAAAACTGTTGCACTGTGAAATCTTCCTTATTTTTTATTTTTGGAAAAAAATGTGTATTATGTGACTGAAGAGACCTAACAAAAACCAAAGAAACATCCATCAGCTAAAATCATTCCTCCAGAATTCCCCTCTACTGTATCCTTTTAGGAGCAAAATCTTTAGAATTATTCTAGCAGCACATAAAACAACATATAAAAGTGCAGTCATAAAATTAACAGCCACAAATAACTGGGCAAACTCATCTTAACTCAATTTTCCCTCTGTGCTCATACAAATATACTTCTAAAAACTCCACTCTAAGTCACCCAATGATAGCGGCAATGATAATAAAGAAGAAGCAGCTTTTATTTGTCACATACATACTCACCGTTGGCTTTATTATGAACACCTGTACATCTAATCGGCCAATCGTGTGGCAGCAGTGCAATGCAAAATATCATGCAGATATAGGTCAAGAGCATCAGTTAATGTTCACATCAAATCTCCTGATCTCCTGGGATTTTCACACAGAACCGTCTCTAGAGTTTACTCAGGATGGTGCAAAAAACAAAAAACCTTTTAGTGAGTGACAGTTCTGTGGCTAGAAACGCCTTGTTGGTCAGAGAAGGAAAATGGCCAGATTGGTTTGAGCTGCCAGGAAGGATACAGTAACTCATATAATCACTCTTTACAACCTTGAGGTGGATGGGCTACAACAGCAGAAGACCTCATCAGGCCGATCATGAGCTTTTTCATGAGGTCTTTTTCCAGTCTTCAACTGTCCAGGTTTGGGCGAGTCTGTGCTCATGATCGGCTCAGATTCTTGTTCTTGGCTGACAGGAGTGGAACCTGATGTGGTCTTCTGCTGCTGTAGCCCATCCACCTAAAGGTTTGATGTGTTGTGCATTCTGAGATGCTTTTTTGCACACAATGGTTGTAAAGAGTGCTTATTTGAGTTACTATAGACTTCCTGCCAGCTCAGACCAGTCTGGTCATTCTCCTTTGATCTCTCTCATCAACAAGGTGTTTCAGCCTAAAGACCATCTGCTCACAGGATAGTTTTTGTTTTTCACACCATTCTGCGTAAACTTTAGTGACTGTTGTGTGTGAAAATCCCAGGAAATCAGCAGATTCTGAAACACTCAAACCAACCCATCTCGTTCCAACACCCATGCCATGGTTAAAATCACAGAAATCATATTTTTTCCCCATTCTGATGTTTGATGTGAACATTAACTGAAGCTCTTGACCTGTAAATGCATGATTTTATGCACTGTGCTGCTGCCACATGATTGGATGATTGGATAACTGCATAAATGAGCAGGTGTACTGGTGTTCCTGTTAAAGTGACTGGTGAGTGTACATTGCAGTGAAATTCTTTTCTTCAAATATTCCAGCTTGTTGGGAAGCTGGCATCAGAGCACAGGGCCATGATTCAGATGCCCCTGGAGCAGAGAGGGGTAAGGGGTCTTGATCAAGGCCCTAACAGCAGCAGCTCGGAGGTTGAACCTTCTGATCAGTAACCCAGAGCCTTAACCGTTCGGCCACCACTGCCCGAAAAGCACTGACGTCATTTATTAATTAGCTTTTTATTATGGGAACATGTAAATCATGCAAATCCTCACAACAGTGAGTGATGATGTACTGAAATGGATGTACACCAAATAAAAATCCACAAAAGTAAATAAACTTATTGGAGTAAAATACTAACTACAGTTGCACATGGTATAGAAAGTTCAATGCCTTTTCAACATGGTGAACAGTTGGATTCTATAACATTTGATACTTTGGATTTTGTATTTAAACAAGCCAACACTAAGCCGACGTTGTATATTTGCCTATAGACGAACCAAATTGAGCATGCTAATTTGACTTGCACAGTGGCTCCAGCGGGAAGTACAGATAAAGAAAAAAGTGTCACACCCTCAAACTGTGGAAAAGATGGGCTCAATGTATGAGACTGTGTGGATAAAGACAGGCAGCAAATTGACACAACCAAAGCAGTATGATGTGTTATACTGTATGTGTTAAAATGTTACTATGATTGAGATATATATATATATATATATATATATATATATATATATATATATATATATATATATATATATATATATATATACACACACACACACACACACACTGTAATGAGCAGTAAACAGTAGTAAATGAAACAAAGTCAATATTTGGTGTGACAAAAAATAAAATAAAAATAAAAGTAAAAATAGCAGTCTCTGGTACAAGTTGTGCAGTTTTATAAGGAAATTAGTTGGTAAGTTTTATTGAGCATCTTGCCAAACCAGACAAAGTTCTTCTGGAGACTTTGACTTTCGCACTTGCTTCTTATTTTTGCAACAAAACCCAGCAGCCTTCATTGTGTTTTTTGTCTGAAAAGTGTCTCTTACATAATATGCTGCTTTCTTTAATGATATACAAACATTTTTCTGTAACATTTAATTTTGAGCTAGAAAACTAATGTTTGGGAATCTAAAATGTTTTTTTGTACTGACTCGATAATGTAGAAGTCATAAAATGCCCATGAACGTTAGCTAGCTAAATATTTTCAGATTGAGCCCTTCCTGTATCTTTGGCTTTTTTTTTTTCTTCTTTTTTTAATAATTGCACAGTTACGTGCTTCTTACTAAGAGTACTTTACAAGGTTTACAAACAGAAAAGTGAAATCTCTGTTATGGCATACCCTATACAAACAAGTACATTTTTATCCTTTGCAATAACATAGCTTCACAATAAAATGAAAATATCACCATTGCTTTTCCTCAGTTTCATAATGGAGCTTCAATGTACCTAGCTACGTTTTCTTATTAGCTTGTAGTGTAGCTAGTTACTTTATCAAATGGATAGTTTGACTATAGCTTAGCTATTTTAAATCATGCATAGCTGGTAGCTCATAAATGATTTAATACATGTTAAATTTTCCACCAACTTTAACTAGAGGCAAGGAGAAGAAACCCCCAAGCTCTGACCTGCACTTCTTTCCTGAGCTGTGCAGTGTTCTCTATCTCCTGCTCATACTCTTTTTGAATTCTGTCTCTCTCCTCCAGCAGCTCATCTCTCTCTTTCTGCAGGAGCTCCATGCTCTTCAGCAGCTCCTCCTTTTCCAGGCGCACCTCCTCCATCTTTTGCTGAAAAACAATGCATGGCGCAAATGCAGCACTCATCAGCACATACAGGAAAATGTTGCACATGATTAGTTATTCATCAAAGCCTCACACTGAGGGGTGAATCAGACAGGAAATTGACAGAAGGTGAGCAAAGCAGCTCACATAGGCTCACTTAACATATGTTTTATATTAGAGAACGCACAGCACTTCATCGCACTCAAAACACAGGAGTGATAATCAGGCATTAGGGAGTTTTTTTTTTTTTTTTTTTTACTTTTCTGTAACACAATTTACAGCTCTCTACACTTGCTTACCTCTAGATAGCTGGTTTTGGTGGTGACGACCAGAATGTCTGATCCACCCTCATCCTCCACCGTGAGCAGCTCCTCCTCAGTGGGGCTGTTAGCACGGAACTGGAAAGGCGTACTGGCCCCACGAATCTCTCCTTTATGAGTGACATAACAGAACTGGTAGAATTCCCCATCATCATTGGGAACGTAGTAACCTGCACAAATAGTTATAAACACAAATCCATCTTGTTATTCACGTCATTATCAATGAAGGAAAGTTTAGATGGATGATTTTGCCAAAAGCTTATAGAAAGCCCTTTGGAGAAAGATTTATTTAAAAAAAAAAAAAAAATTGTAGCCTCCATTTAACACCATGTTTTACAACTCACATGTGCAAACTAAAAGTGTGCAAGCTCATAAATTGTTTTACTATATCTTTCTGCTATCTCCAAACCATACTGGTGCACCTTTATCTTACATTTTACAAAGATTCCAGTCTGTGACCTAAACCACTGCTATAAAAGTGGCCCATCAACACTTGGGCGTGCTAATAGGGAGTTTGAGTGTTCCATATTTTACTGCATCCGTCATTCGGATATTAAAAGCTCTTAATATACCTCTGAAGGGGCCCAAGCCACAGTGCTGCATTCAACTGAGCAAAAAAAAAAGTGTCAGATAGAGGTGCAATACAATATTATATTAATGTCATCTTACCTTGAAAGATCACTGATCTGTTGACTGCGGTGCCTTCTGTGTACATATCTGGTAAAGGAGACCACAGGAAGGTGTAGTAGTCACGAGCTGTGCTCCAGCCAACCTATTAGAGAAAGGGGTTTACATGGTAAACTGGCTAGATCCATATTAAAATGAAAAGAAAAAAATTTAATACAAGTCCGAATTTTACAACATGGGATCGCTCGACATGTAATTTAGATAAATACGTTCTAACAGGTTTATCAACTCACCATTCACGTTAGAAACAGAACAGGCACCCTATTTCTATAAAAGGAGGTCTATTTTGTCTGCCACATGTGCGGTCTAATTCAAAAGACACTAGATGCAGTGTTCAGATGGTCATGGCATTACCCATGGTCTGACTCACTTGTTTACATCACCGGTACCCTTTCAGCACCAAAGCCTGAAAGAAATACTCAAAGATGTGTGCACACATGTGAACTCTTCATGAGTTATAGTTGGATGATTGATACATGGCTCTTCCCAGCTGCTACATGCGCCAAGACCACGTTGGATATGTTCGGTTGAAGGAGCGCGGCTACAACTCAGGCTTAACAGGAAGAGGAAAATAGGTGAAAATTTTACACGTACTTCAAACTGAAAACCAAAATGTAATTATATGAATTTTATGTGTTGTTAACTGAAGGCTGATGAGGGGGGTGCACAGAAAATATATCCATAACTTCAGCCGTCTGCCATAAAACTGTCAAGCAAAATCAGACTCACGTTGTACTGGCTGTGGGTCCCAACACGCACACACACCCGCACGCACACACACACACATGCACACGCTAAACAAGCCTGTTGCTTCACAAGTGTGCACACAGGAAATCTACAGCAAGTGATTTAACATGCATATGTACAAATCCACAAATGCAGAGTCACTGGTAAATGGTGATATTTAAGAGCTGCTCTCACTGTGCAGTTCACCACAATTAAAGTTGCTGTAATCCCCTGACTGTACAAGGGAGAGTAGCCTGGGGTGCTGGAGCTGTAAAGAACAGGAAACCATTAAAGGCAGTGTCATTACTGCACACTGGACGCCGCTCACTCATTAAGCCCGTTTAGGGTGAGTGAGGGCGAAACTGAACCCCTGTGTGCCTCTCATTTAAGCCCAGGGAGCAACTCACTGCCAGTGGCTGATCACAGCAACATATAAATGGGAAGACATGACGTTTAACTAAATAAGACGGTTAAAATTAAGACATGTCTGAAACACATTCATCTCTTAAATAATGACTTGGTGAAGCCCTTCTAATTCTGAATATATATGGCACTCACTACAAGTAATATCCTTCCTACTCATCCACACTTTCACATTTGATCGGATGACTTCTACAAACATGTGAGAACTGCAAGCAAACTATGCCACAGAATGTGTTTCATGCAAACAGCCCCCTTGATGCCTTAAAGCCCCACTCCAGCAGCCTTTTTCCTGCTGTCACACCCCCGTATACAAACACCATCTGTGACCTGACGTAATCACTGGTGGGGGTGGGGGGGGGTCACCACAGAAAGGCACTTTATGTTATTTAGTTGCTGGTGAAGCTATATAGAGGTGTGAATTTTGGTCAATTTCATATTCTCATTAATGTTAATGTACAGTCATGTGAAAAAAATAAGTACACCCCAAGGAAAATGATGGCATTTTTGATATATTTGGACAAACAACCATTTGATCATTTTTGAAACAGTGCCTATTTAAAAAGTTGATATACTTGAACAAAACCACAAGGAAAATTAGCTTTATCAATCATTTATTCAACAGAAATAGGAATAGATGTGATATTCTTCTATGGAAAAAGTTAGTACACCCTTGGCCTCAGAAGCTAGTATTGTCACATTTCAATGGGATTCAAATCCGAGCTTTGACTAGGCCATTCCATAACCCTCCATTTCTTCTTCTTGAGCCATTTCTTGGTGGATTTGCTAGTGCGCTTAGGATCATTATCCTGTTGAAAGGTCCACTTCAACTTTCAGACAGATGGCCTCACATTATCTTCAAGCACTCTTTGATATGATGCAGAATTCATAGTTGAATCAATGAATGCAAGCTGTCCAGTCCCTGAGGCAGTGAGGCAAACCTAAACCATAACATTTCCACCACCATCCTTCACAGTTGGTTTGAGGCGCTTCTCCTGAAAAGCTGTCTTTGGTCTGCGCAAAACATGTCTGCTGTTACTGTGGCCAAACAACTCTATCTTTGATTTGTCTGTCCAGAGCACATTATTCCAAAAGGCCAGGTCTTTGCCTATATGCTCACTGGCAAACTGTAGTCTTGCTCTAATGTTCTTTTTAGACAGCAAAGGCTTTTTCCTGGCACGCCTGTCATGCAGGTCAAATTTGTGCAATCTCTTTCTGATTGTAGAAGCATGTGCTTTGACACCAACAGTTGCAAGACTTACTAGCGGAGCCTGTGATGAAATTTTGGGGTTCTTGGAGTCTTCTTTTTGCATCAGACAATTTGCTCTTGGGACGGCCAGTCGTCTGAAATCTGCGCCATTTGTAGATGATTTTCCTTACAGTGGAATAATGTATTTCAAATAATTTGGAGATCTTTTTCAATCCCTTGCCAGACTCATAGGCATCTACAACCTTTTTTTCTGAATGCCTTACAGAACTCTTTAGATCTTGGCATGATGACACCACAGACCTCAATATCAAAGGGAACACCAGACACTAGATATGAGAGGCTTAAATAACACCTGCACTCCCTAAGCAGGTTCTAATCACTGGCACCCAATCTTGAACACCCGATTCTAAATTTATGGATTTGAAGGTGTGAAATGTAGGGGTGTACTTACTTTTTCCATGTGACTGATCTGGGTTTTTTTTTTGTTTTTTTTTTTGGTTAATTTAAATTGTGAAAATTACAACAAAATGTAAATTTTATGTGTCATTTGATACAGTGCATCACCTTTATTAATAGGCACTGTTTCAAAGAGGATCAAATGTTTGCTTGTCCAAATATGTCTAAAAATATATCAATTTAAAAAACAAAACAAGAAAAAAAACCCAACAAGGTTTCCATGGGGTGTACTTATTTTTTCACATGACTGTACTTTCCCAGGAGCTGATCAGGACTTTAGAAATTCTGTTGTGTTGGTCCACTCACCATAACTTAACAGCAGACGTTTTGGCTGTTTTATAACACGGACTCTCGCATCTTTGTTTTAGTTCTGTATGTATTTAAATGTGAGGAGGTGAAGTCCTGAAAAGAAGTTAAAAGCTCACTGAAGCATCATCACTGGTGCCACTTTACTAAACTCTCATTTAAAACCTGATGAGAGAAAAGCAGCTTCATGCTCAGTAAACTTATTTTGTGAATCTAATCAGTTTCTTTAGCTGCTTGTATACAAAAGTTATGCATGTTTAGAATTAAATGACATCCACAAGAGATCATTTGCGCATTGTATTTATTTACTCATATTGAGAAAGTACCCAAATGAAGCTAGTGTGAAATACATGAAGGAGTCAAGCTTTGCCTAAACAATAATAAAATATTACAGCTCCATTTTGTAATTTCTCTTGTTTGCCAATGAACTGTTTGATGTTGGATACATTTGTAGGAGTTCTGCTCAATACTCAATGCCAAAGCATGCTAAAAAAAATACAGTACTGTGCAAAACTTTTAGGCACCCTATTTTTTAGTACAAACTTTGTTACAGATTTTTTAATTTAGGACTTCTACATTATCAAGTCAATACAAAAAACATTTCAGATTCCCAAACATTAGTTTTCTAGCACAAAATTAAATGTTACTGAAAAATGTTTGTATGTCATTAAAGAAAGCAGCATATTACGTAAGAGACCATTTTTCAGACAAAAAAAAAAAACACAATGAAGGCTGCTGGGTTTTGCTGCAAAAATAAGAAGCGAGTGCGAAAGTCAAAATCTCCAGGAGAACTGTGGCTGATTCTGCAAGATGTTCAATAAAACTTACCTGCTAATTTCCTTTTAAAAATGCACAAAAAACAAGTTCAGAAACCACGGCTTTGCAAGATATTATGTGTTAAAACAAACAAATCTGAGATGTAGGCCTACAGTCAATGTTAAACTAACCTAACAAGAAAATCTCTTAGCCATTATAAACTGCTGTGTGTATGGTGTGGATTTTTTTTTATAAAGACCTTTATAGAAAAATATAACACTATAACCCCCCTTATATTAATGACGGGACACAGGGGCAGAAAATACAATGTCTGCGTAATGAGTTTTTAGGAATGAAAAGCATTAAGCCTTCTGAGCTTAAGTGTCAGGAACAATGAATATGTCCAGTTTTCCCACTAGCTCAAAACAGAGCATTTTGACTTAACACATAAGGTGCAGAATACGTGTGAAATAGTAATTTTGTGAAATATATTTAATTACTGTTGGGTCAGGACACAATAACAAAGGATACATGTGGGTCCCGCAGCAAAATCAGTCGACAACCACTGCTTTCATTTTTGTTATGTAAAACAAAAAATCAAATCAAGTCAGTGTTGAATCTACCTACAGCAGTA
>CM042544.1:18299255-18306755 GCA_023630585.1 Cranoglanis bouderius
AGAAAGCACATGTACAGGCCCGTCTGAAATTTTCCTGAATGATTCAGAGGAGAACTGGGTGAAAGTGTTGTGGACAGATGAGACCAAAATCGAGCTCTTTGGCATCAACTCAACTCGCCGTGTTTGGAGGAGGAAGAATGCTGCCTATGACCCCAAGAACACCATCCCCACCGTCAAACATGGAGGTGGAAACATTATGTTTTGGGGGTGTTTTTCTGCTAAGGGGACAGGACAATTGCACCGCATCAAAGGGACAATGGACACGGCCATGTACCATCAAATCTTGGGTGAGAACCTCCTTCCCTCAGCCAGGGCATTGAAAATGGGTCATGAATGGGTATTCCAGCATGACAATAACCCAAAACACACAGCCAAGGCAACAAAGGAGTGGCTCAAGAAGAAGCACATTAAGGTCCTGGAGTGGCCTAGCCAGTCTCCAGACCTTAATCCCATAGAAAATCTGCGGCGGGAGCTGAAGGTTCGAGTTGCCAAACATCAGCCTCAAGACCTTAATGACTTGGAGAGGATCTGCAAAAAGGAGTGGGACAAAATCCCTCCTGAGATATGTGCAAACCTGGTGGCCAACTACAAGAAACGTCTGACCTCTGTGATTGCCAACAAGGGTTTTGCCACCAAGTACTAAGTCGAAGGGGTCAAATACTTATTTCACTCATTAAAATGCAAATCAATTTATAACTTTTTTGAAATGCGTTTTTCTGGATTTTTTTGTTGTTATTCTGTCTCTCACTGTTAAAATACACCTACCATTAAAATTATAGACTGATCATTTCTTTGTCAGTGGGCAAACATACGAAATCAATACTTTTTTCCCCTCACTGTATCTTTCACTTGAATGTTATAAGTTGCACTGAGTAAATACAGCTGGATAAAACAAAAACTGTGTCTGTCTTCATTTCAGTCTGAAAAGCAACAAAATGTGATTATTTTAAAGGGGGGTGATTCTTTTCTATACCCACTGTACACACACACACACACACACACACTACTGTACAAAAGTTTTAGGCAGGTGTGGAAAACATGCTGTAAAGTAAGAATGCTTTCAAAAATAGACATGTTAATAGTTTATATTTATCAATTAACAAAATGCAAAGTGAGTGAACAGAAGAAAAATCTACATGAAATCAATATTTGGTGTGACCATCCTTTGCCTTCAAAACAGCATCAATTTTTCTAGGTATACTTGCACACAGTTTTTTGAAGGAACTCAGCAGTTAGGTTGGCCCAAACATCTTGGATAACTAACCACAGTTCTTCTGAGGATTTAGGCCTCAGTTGCTTCTCTCTCTTCATGTAATCCCAGACAGACTTGATGATGTTGAGATCAGGGCTCTGTGGGGGCCATACAATCACTTCCAGGACTCCTTGTTCTTCTTTACGCTGAAGATACTTCTTAATGACTTTTGCTGTATGCTTGGAGTCGATGACATGCTGCAGAATAAATTTGGGGCCAATCAGATGCCTCCCTGATGGTATTGCATGATGGATAAGTATCTGCCTGCACTTCTCGGCATTGAGGAGACCATTAATTCTGACCAAATCCCCAACACCATTTGCAGAAATGCCCATTTGCCCAAACTTGCAAGGAATCTCCACCATGATTCACTGTTGCTTGCATACACTTATTTGTGTACCGCCCTCCAGCCCTTCAGCGAGCAAACTGCCTTCTACTACAGCCAAATGTGTCAAATTTTGACTTATCGGTCCAGAGCACCTGCTGCCATTTTTCTGCACCCCAGGTCTTATGTTTTCATGCATAGTTGAGTTGCTTGGCCTTGTTTCCACGTCGGAGGTCTGGCTTTTTGCTGCAAGTCTTCCATGAAGGTCACTTCTGACCAGACTTCTCCAGACAGTAGATGGGTGTACCAGGGTCCCACTGGTTTCTGCCAGGTCTGAGCTGATGACACTGCTGGACATCTTCCAATTGCAAAGGGAAGTAAGCCTGATGTGTCTTTCATCTGCTGCAGTAAGTTTCCTTTGCCAACCACTGTGTCTGCGGTCCTCAACGTTGCCAGTTTCCTTGTGCTTCTTCAAAAGAGCTTGAACAGCACATCTGGAAACCCCTGTCTGCCTTGAAATTTCTGCCTGGGAGAGACCTTGCTGATGCAGTATAACTACCTTCTGTCTTGTTGCTGTGCTCAGTCTTACCATCTTACAATGGTGTATGACTTTTGACAGTAAACTGTCTTCAGCAACCTCACCTTGTTAACCGAGTTCCTCACCCAGTTTTATTCCTCCTACACAGCTGTTTCTGTTTCAGTACTGTGCGTGTATATATATATATATATATATATATATATATATATATATATATATATATATATATACACACATATACACACACACAGGTTTCCAGTGCCAGAGGATGCAAAGCAGCCCCAGAGCATCACCAAGCCACCACCATGTTTGACTGTGGACAGAGTGTTCTTTCTTCATTCTTCTTTCTCCAGACATACCGTTGATCCATCATGCCAAAAAGTTCCAGTTTTGTTTCATCGCTCCACAGAACAGAATCCCAAAACTTCTGTGGTTGATTTATATGATTTTGAGTCAATTTTTCTTGTGTTTTTGGGTCAGTAGTGGTGTATGTCTTGAAGTTCTGGCATGTAAACCTTCTGCGTTTAGTACACGCCATACTGTGCTCACTGAAACCTCAGAGCCTGTTGCCACCAAGTCTTGCTGCAGGTCTTTTGCAGTCACTCGAGGGTTTTTCACAAGGTGCCTTCTCAGAAGTCTGGTTGCAGCCGTTGATAGCTTCCTTATTCTGCCCCGTCCAGGTATTTCATGTATTTTCTGTCCTTAGCCAGTTCAGGTATTTCATGTGTTCCAGCTCAAGCATACCTGGTGCAACTAATGAAGCCCTTGATTCGTTGCATCAAGTGTGCTTGAGACAAAACCTGTTTTGCATATTTGTGCTGTTGTGAGGGATTCTGTTCAGGGGTTTGAATAATTTTGAGACTGGAGAAGTCATTATAAGTTGCATTTTCAGTTGAATTTGGGGAAACCACTTGAAGCATTCATTGTTTTGAGCTACTTCAATTGCTTTTGTTTGATTTGTTCATTGCAAACAGATGAAAGTCTGTAAATTTTGACAATAAACCTGAGGGGGCTGAATAATTTTGATTGCAACTGTATATATGCACACACACACACACACACACACACACACACAGATACAGATCAGCCATAACTTTAAAACCACCTACCTAATATTGTGTAGGTTCCCTCTGTGCTGCCAAAACAGCTCTGACCTGTTGAGGCATGGACTCCACAAGACCTCTGAAAGTGTGCTGTGGCATCTGGCTTCAAGACATTAGCAGCAGATCCTTTAAGTCCTGTAAGTTGTGAGGTGGGCCCTCCATGGATCAGATTTGTTTGTCCAGCACGTCCTACAGATGCTCGATCGGATTGAGATCTGAGGAATTTGGAGGCCAAGTCAACACCTTGAACTCTTTGAACACCTTTAACTCATCATTATCCTGCTGAAACTGGCCACTGCCATTAGGGTATACCGTTGCCATGAATGTCTGCACAAATGTTTAGGTAGGTAGTACGTGTCAAAGTAACATCCAAATGAATGCCAGGAGCCAAGGTTTCCCAGCAGAACACTGCCACTGCCGGCTTGCCTTCTTCCCATAGTGCATCCAGGTGCCATCTGGCTGTCCATATGATGTAAAAGAAAACATGATTCATCAGGCCAGGCCACCTTTTTCCATTGCTCCATGGTTCAGTTCTGATGCTCACGTCTCCATTGTACGTGCTTTCGGTAGTGGACAAGGGTCAGCATGGACAATCTGACCAGTCTGCAGGCAATAGGCTGCAAAGCACTGTGTTCTGACATCTTTCAATCATATCCAGCACTAACTTTTTCAACAATTTGTGTTACAATAGCTCTTCTGTGTGATCAGACCAAATGTTCCACAAGATGTTGGAAACATTCCTTTGAGATTCTGGTCTATGATGACATGACTGTGTGACCATGAAAAGATACACATGGTCAGCAACAGTACTCAAATAGGCTGTGGCATTCAAGCAATGATTGACTGATACTAACGGGCCCAAAGTGTGCCAAGAAAACATTCCCCACACCCTTACACCACCTCCACCAGCCAGGTTGGATACATGGATTCATACTGTTGGCACCAAATCAAATTCTGACCCTACCATCTTTGTGCTTCAGCAGAAATCGAGATTCATCAGACCAGGCTACGTTTTTCCAGTCATCATCTGTCCAATTTTGGTGAGCCTGTGCCCACTGTAGCCTCAGCTTTCTGTTCTTGGCTGACAGAAGTGGAACCCGACGTGGTCTTCTGCTGTTGTAGCCCATCCACCTCAAGGTTTGACGTGTTGTACATTCTGAGATGCTTTTCTGACCTCCCTCATCAGCAAGGCATTTCCATCCACACAACTGCCACTTACCATTCTGTGTAAATTCTAGAGACTGTCGTCTATGAAAATCCCAGGAAATCAGCAGTTTCTGAAACTCTTACCAGCCCATCTAGCACCAACAAACATGCCACGGTCAAAGTCACTGAGATCATATTTTTAACCAATTCTGGTGTTTGATGTGAACATTATACCTAAAGCTTTTCTCATGATAATTATTAAAATGTTTGATGTAAAATTCAAACTAACACATGTCTGGGTGTACAAAATAAAAATAAATTTTAAATAAAGCAAATAAAATAAATAAATAAAATAAAAAGCTGTCTGCAAGTTTACCCACAAGGCTTAAACATTTAAAGAAATCAAAGGGAAAAGCTATCCCATATTAAGTTAATTTATCTATTTGCTTAATTCTTGCTAATTTCCTGAACAATAATTTGCTGGTAAGATATTAAAAACTTAATATATGGCCATTTTGGGCAAAATAGTTGTTGAAGATGTGCTTGAGTTTTTGATTTGCTGAAGTAAACCAATTTGGTTATAAACGTAATGCATTTTCTTTCGAACCATGTCAGACTGTTGTAGCGAGGCAATCAAATAAACACACTGCTATCTGCACAATAAACCTAAGCAGAAACTAACCACTAGCAATTAATCAGAAACGTAGAAGTTTTACCTTGAATATGCCAACCCAGTCCTTGGGATGGGGCTTGATGAACTGTGTGAGTGTGTAGTGACACTCCAGAGCGGCATGGGGGAGATAGCTCTTCCCCACATTCTGGAAGATGACATGAGCAAAATTAGACGTCTCCATGGCACTAGGTGCTGTCGTTCCCTCCTGTAAAAGTCTATCTGTCAATCAGCAGCTGGCCCTGTATTAAAAACATGAGACGAAAGAGTAGATGGGTTACTTTTAGAAATGACACATCCAGTACTTCCCGAAATGACACCATACATCAGATACATGCCAAAAAGTCAATCATTTGGACTTTCCTCAACTTAACAATTGCTTTATAGAATAAAGTTAACCACATACATCACTTATGACATGACAAGCCTTGCATACCAGGATTACTAATGTCCCACTTTTTTAATGATAAGATGAAAGATAACATCTTATGGGAGTGTACGCATAAACCTGTCAGAATTAAACACCCCCTGAAACCATGGCGACCCTTTAGGCCTCTTTTCAAAGCCACTTTCACGCAAGTTTAAATTGAAATGATATAAATAAACATATAATATGGAATTATATATATATATATATATATATATATATATATATATATATATATATATTTTTTTTTTTTTTTTTTTTTTTTTTTTTAAATAGTGTCTGCATGTCTTTGAAAGCACTGTATTGAATATCCATTGAAATGTCTTGTTATTTTGGTGCACTGACAGCATTCAAAATATTATCGTATTCAAAGGTTTTCTTATGTATATGCCGTGTTATCTGTATACAGACCATGTACATGTATAATTCTATGTATAACTTGCTAACACAGCCAACTACGTTTGAACTAGTTAGCTAATGCTATACTCGTATTTCTAGAAACTTATACACTTAACGTTACGATGTTGTTATTATTATTGTTGTTATTATTATTATTATTATTATTATTATTATTATTATTATTAGCATTATTTATAATGTTAGACTATAACGAGTTAGGCTAACTAAGCAGAAAGCTGACTTCATTACCACGTCATTTAAAACCCACAAAGTTCGTTTCTAGTAGCATGAGCTGCTAGGCTAAACAATAACAAACGAAGTTCCCAGTAATTACTTAACCTTATTCAGTTATACAGAAATACTATCTGAATACATACATCATAACGCAGAATTCAAGTCTACCTGTCACCCTAAGGATGAGAAAATCGAGTTGTTTTTCATAT
Source organism: Cranoglanis bouderius (assembly GCA_023630585.1). NCBI lineage: Eukaryota > Metazoa > Chordata > Actinopteri > Siluriformes > Cranoglanididae > Cranoglanis > Cranoglanis bouderius. Next base: position 18,305,559 of record CM042544.1, read on the forward strand.
ATAAATCCTGTATATACAGGTGTGTGTTTGGCGGATCTATGAGCGGCTAGCTTCAGAGAGCGGATTATGTCATTAGAGCTAGCGTTAGCTACTAAGCTTCTATTTAGCTCGGACATACCTAACATCAAAATACCATTTACGCTAAAAAAAACTATCAAAATGCTATATACAGTGGTATAGTATTAGTGTATAAATATATAAAGTATGGCCTACCCCATGTTTTCTAACTAGCAGAAACCCTTGGTCGTGTTGTTGACGCACTTTCCAGACTCAGCTGTACATTCCCCACTCCACTTCCTGGAACATGACCACGTGACTGTCTTACGCACGCACTTGAAACGTGTCTCTTCAAATCATAATCGTTTCCTCGTATATGATGTGTATGTTCACACCGATACTCCAACACACATCTGTTATGCGCTCTAAGGTACAGGCTTCGTCAGCCACGTTTAACCATGAGCAGGGGCAACCCACGTCCGAGCACTCTTACTGTAACACAAGTATCGTTCTCATCTCTGAGATTTCTGAGAGAACTTATAACTCAAATTCATAAATAGCCGCAGTACTGTGCAAAAGTCTTAGGCACGTGTCAAGAAATGGTGAGAAGCAAAGATGCCTTCGAAATGTAATGAAAATAAACGGTTTTTTTTTACATGAAAAAAAAAAATCTACTGTAAAGATCAGTCTTCTTCTTCTTCTTCTTTCGGCTGTTCCCTTCAGGGGTCGCCACAGCGAATCATCTGCCTCCATCTAGCCCTATCCCCTGCATCCTCTTCTCTCAGACCGACTACCTTCATGTCTTCCTTCACTACATCCATAAACCTCCTCTTTGGTCTTCCTCTCGGCCTCCTGCCTGGCAGCTCTAACCTCAGCATCCTTTTACCGATATATTCACTCTCCCTCCTCTGAACATGTCCAAACCATCTAAACCTGGCCTCTCTAACTTTGACTCCAAAACATCTCACATGTGCTGTCCCTCTGATGTACTCATTCCTGATCCTATCCATCCTCGTCACTCCCAAAGAGAACTTCAACATCTTCAACTCTGCTACCTCTAACTCTTCCTCCTGTCTTTTCCTCAGTGCAACTGTCTCCAAACCATACAACATCGCTGGTCTCACTACTGTCCTGTACACCTTTCCTTTCACTACTGTAAAGATCAGTAAACAGTAATAAACTAAACAAAGTCAATATTTA
>CM042544.1:18311755-18331755 GCA_023630585.1 Cranoglanis bouderius
ATTCATTAGTAGGGTTGCACCAGAGTGCATAAGCAAAATGCTTTTCTTCTATACTGGCGTGTCAATACACCCAGTCAATGTCTTTGCTCATTACCTGAGCAGGAAAACTCTGATTCATTATTTATTGTCAGAAACCCAGAGCTAATTCAGCTGCATGCAGTCATATTGACCTGTGTGTTCTGAATGCTGTCCTGAGAGAACGTTCCCAGCTATAAAGAGATGAGAAGGTGAGAGCTGTAGGATCCGTGAAAATGAAAACTTTTTTGCGTTCATTAAAGGGGTCGGAAATAGTACAGGGCGATATGACTATCAATATTGTGATAAATTTGGTCACAGATTGCATTTCTTAGATATCATGGATATTGTGATTTTATTTTATTTTTTATTTTTTTAACTGACTGGAAACAGATGATTTGGTGTTAATTTTGCAGTTAATCTTTAAAAACTTTACTTTTTTCTTTTTAATTATTTAAATATAAAAAATAATATATATTTTGCATACATTAAGTATGATCAGTATCATCAAACATTTTTTTAATACAATGCTACTGTATTGCTGGGAAATTGTTTGCAAATCTGTATATCGTGATTCATATAGTCTGAAAGTATTGGAACAGCAAGGCCAATTCTTTTGTTTTTGCTGTACATTGAAGAAATTTGAGTTTGAGTGCAAAAGGTGAATGAGACGATATATCAGAATTTCAGCTTTCATTTCGTAATATTTACATCTAGATGTGTTAAACAACGTAACCCTGGGTTTCACCCGTGAAGACTGGACTTGTTGTTAAAAAGGATAACCAACTGACCAGAGAGCTGTCTATGGGAGAAAAGCAAGCCATTTTGAAGCTGCGAAAAGCGGGAAAATCGATCAGAGCCATTGCACAAACATTGGACATAGCCAATACAACAATTTGGAATGCCCTGAAAAAGAAAGAAACCACTGGTGTACTAACAACCAGACAACAAACAGGTTGGCCAAGGAAAACAACAGGAGTTGATGACAAACATTGTGAGAGCTGTGAAGGAATGCCCAAAAACAAGTCAGTGACATCACCAACAACCTTTACAGTTCAGGGGTGAAGGTATCACAATCCACCGTTCAAAGAAGACTGCAAGTGCAGAAATATACAGGGTGTATCAAGATGAAACCAGTCATCAGCAGTAAGAATTAGAAGGCCAGAGCCACAAAAATTCTGGAACCAAGATTAACCTCTGCCAAATTGATGGAAAGGCCAAAGTGTGGAGAAAGAAAGGATCTGCTCATGATCCAAAACATACAAGCTCATGGGTCAAGCATGGTGGAGGTAGTGTCATGGCCTGGGCTTTGCATGGTTGCTTCTGGAACGGGCTCACTAATCTTTGATGAAGTAATTCCAACTTTGATGATGGTAGCAGCAGAATGAATTCAGAAGTCTACGGAAACATTCTGTCTGCCAATTTTTAGAGAAATGCAACCAATCTAATTGGGAGGAACTTCATCATGTAGTCAATCACCAGACTATAACCCAGTTGAGCATGTATTTTACCTGCTGAAGAGGAGACTGAAGTTAGAAACCCCCCAAAACAAACAACAACTGAAGGTACAAGCCTGGCAAACCGTCACAAAAGAAGTGTGCAACAGTTTGGTGATGTCAGTTGGTCGCCAGCTTGATGCAGTTATTGAAATCCAAGGATATGCAACCAAATATACCATATATTATTGTCGTATTGCACACCTCTAGTTGGAAGTATTTGTCAGATTACCAAATAATATTAAATAGTATGAAAATTAGTGCACCACCAAATGTTTCGTATAGTGTAGTAGTCTACTATTCTGAATGATAGTATGCTGTTTGGGAGCCTGTGTCTCATTTGTGTTGAATGGAAAGCGCCAGTGAGTTATTCCAATGCATCACTCATGTGACACTCTTGCTTTTATGTTATTTACAGACATGGGCTATTCATTGTGAGTGTTCAAATAAATCTCTGGCTTCATGTACATAAAAAGTCTGAATTTGACCAGAAATACCACTAAGTTGAGTATTGTTGCTGACCATGTGCATCCTTTCATGGCCACAATTTACCATCTTCTAATGGCTACTTCCAGCATGATAATGTACCATGTCACAAGGCAAAAGTCGTCTTAAACTGGTTTCATCAACATGACAATGAGTTCAGTGTTCTTCAGTGGCCTTCCTAATCACTGGATCTGAATCCAGTAGAACACTTTTGGGATCTGGTAGAACGGGAGATTTGCAGGATGAAAGTGCACCTGAAAAATCTGCAGGAACTGCGTGATGCAATCATGTCAACATGGAACAGAATCTCGAAGGAATGCTTTCCAACATCTTGTGGAATCCATGGCATGAAGAATTGAGACTGTTTTGAGTGTTCCTAATAAAGTGGTGTGTGTGAGTGTGATTACACACACACACGCACAGAGGGCGGCCTGTCCAGTCTCCACTGCACTCTCTTTTGCTAGTAGTGTGCTGGAGATGCAAAGAGACTAGACAAAATGTGACTCATGCTATTAAAGTTCATTTCCCACCCACAGATTGACTCTTCGGGTCTAAACGCATGGGCGCGCACACACATAATACACATGCACATCCTTCATACGTTCATACATGCTTTCTGTTTGTTCTCCACCTCTCAGCTAAATATGACCCATGTTCTTTGAGCTGCTCAACCACTTTTTTACGATGTAGCCCCAGCAGATTAATGAAGATTTATGTTTTCAGTCCCTTTCCTGCTGCACTGTGATTAAAGCTGTTGAGCTGTCCATGCTTAAACTGACTGTTCTGCATTGTATTTAGAAACACCATACTGCAATCTCTCTATTAACTCTTAATCTGAAATGCCGTCTGTGCAGACCTTCTGACATAAGCTGCAGTATCTCCAGACCAACAATGGAATGAGTCCAAGGCTGCTCACTCAAGGGTTTTAAACCTTTCAACTCCACTTTGAGGGAGGTTACAGATTAATGAAAATAATAAATCACAATTTTGGACTATTACCGATATGCAAAGTATACGTTTTTAAATAATCCTGGCAGTTACTGTAATACAGCCCTTCCTTTCCTATAGGCTTGGCTGAGATGCAATGGCTACCTCATGTTCTAAGACAGCCGGCTCTTATACTGAGCCAGCACCCACTCTGTGCTTTATGGCCCTTTTAATCAGGAAGTTGTTGCCTCTGGCTTTTCGGCACGTAAACAACAGCACGCTACTAGTTTTCTTTCCTTAAATTGTTGCCTCTCCCGACAAGACTGCGTCAGCATGGTTTGGCATGGGCGCCGCTGAAACGGCTTTTGGGTGCGAAACAGTCATAAGAATTCCACAAACCTGCTCAATCTCTGTACTTAGCCCCTCGAGTAGACATTATTCTCAGCTCTACCCTTGTGCCTGTGAACCGGCCATAATGAAAAGCGAGCCACAACAAAACTGAGCATGACGTCACTTTCGTCTGTGTGTGAAAGTAGATGGAAATGCACTGCTGTAATTATAGAACTTTTTCCTGCCTGTGTAATTAAGGCTCCGAGATGGGAGTCAAAGTAAAGAGCCACACAAGCTCTCAGCCTCTTTATTCCTTGTTTGCTTATTTATTTATTTATTGCTGCATATTGTACAATTAATGTTCACTGGACTTTCAGTGACATCTACAGATTGGAATTTGCGGGTCTTTTTAAAGTTGTACCAAGATGGGTTTTTGTTTCTTTGGTTTTTTTTGTTTGGCTTAACATGCCTTATTTTATGACTTTGCTTCATTTGCATTTAATTTGAAATTAAAAGCCTGGTTGAAAAGACACTCATCACTCACTCACTGGGTTTTACATTATACATGCAGCCATGTTAAACAAATTCTAGTGGAGCAGTGCACAGCTACATCTAACCCATCATATGAAGGGCTTTGTTTGGTATTTTAGTGAGGAAAAAGCTAACTTTAATAGCCTGATTTAAGTAACTCTGTGGTAATATTAATTCTGGACTCATACAAGACCTCTATAATACTTTTGCTTAGTTCAAAAGTTAATTGTAAAGCCCTTTACAAGCTCAGCTAGGTATGGACTAATTAGGTACCACCTTCAGAAAGCAGTTTTCTGATTGGCGCAGGTGTTGGAGCCGCGACTTCTGGTAAGCTGACCTTCATGGTGGGAGGAGTGGAGGAGGAATTCACAGCAGCCAAGGAGTTACTAAGCTGCATGGGAGCCAATGTAGTGTACTGCGGTCAGGTTGGCACAGGACAGGTATGCCTCCAAGTCTGCATTTGATGTTGCTCTTGTTCCTTTGTATGTCAGTAACTATGAGTTATGTTGTATTTGTGTAATGATGTGTTTCTCACATTCTCTTCACAGGCTGCTAAGATCTGTAACAACATGCTGTTGGCAATAGGAATGATTGGAACTGCTGAGACCATGAACTTAGGCATCAGGTAAAGTTGGCCAGTCTTAGGTTTTTATTTTATTGAAGGTGAGAGAGTACAATATGACGGTGAAAATGCTATATCTTCTATATCACTCTTACTCTGCATGTGTATTTTGGTCAAATTTGGCCAAGTTATTTTATTATTACTTTTTATTTTCGTATTTGTAGACACTGTTGATCTGTAACACTCAGTGGTGTAAGGAGGCTCTGTTTTGGTCACCTCTATCAGGCTAGGGCTCGATCCCAAGCTACTGGCAAAAATACTCAACATGAGTTCAGGCCGCTGCTGGTCCAGTGACACCTATAATCCTGTTCCAGGAGTGATGGAGGGAGTCCCCTCAGCCAACAACTATCAAGGGGGCTTTGGAACCACACTAATGGCTAAGGTAGGATTTGTCTATTTTGTTTCAGTGTTCTCTTTCTGTCTCTCTCTTGCTGTCATTCATCCATATTGTGTTAAATGTGCGCACACAGTGTGAACACAAATAGTACTTTTAATGTTTAGCATGTTCCAGTGACTAGATCTAAAATAATGATGTAAAATAATTATTTAACATAGAATCATGTTTTAATGCAGGATCTGGGACTTGCACAGAACACAGCGACAAACACAAAGACTCCAGTTCCACTGGGTTCTCTGGCTCATCAAATCTATCGTATGATGTGTGCACGTGGTTATGCCAGCAAGGACTTCTCCTCTGTCTTCCAGTTCCTGCGGGAGGAGGAGGGCCAGTAGGGGGTGACGCTCATTATTGTGGCCTAATTCTACTCTCCTGCCTCACCAAGACCTATCGAGAGTAATGTTTGTACATAGTACAACACTGACCCGTGTGATCTCGAAGACTTCAAGTCTATGAAGTCAAATGAGTGAATGAGTAGATTAGAGGATGTGAATGTATAAATTTAAACATGTTTAGTCCTAAAGAGTTCAGTCCTTGTTATTGGAATCATGTTACCTGTTCGGGCCTGCCCTGTACAAACCATGTTCCCATGTTTAACTCTTGACACTGTGAATCTGAGGCAGTGGTTTCAATTTTTTTTAAAATTTTTTTTTTTTAAAGCAGATTGGTGGTGGTGTGTCCTGTAGACTGACTTTCAATTATATGTGTGGCCATGTTGGAATTGCTCTTATGGTTTCAGCTGAAGGAACTGGCAGCAGCTGCAGTGAGGAAGTGACACGTTTAGACTCCACTAAATATAAACACTCCTTTGCTCCAGCTAGCTGAGCCACAGCACACCTTATCTTACAGTTCTGTAGCACTTATTACTTTTTTTTTCCTTTTTCTTTGGTAATGGGTTTTTTTTTTCTAGTTTTATTTTCAGAGTTATTGCTATCATGTCTAACAGGTTTGCAGTGGTGTCTACATGTCCATAAATCTTATGTCTCTACTCTGAAATTAAAGCAGGAAAAAAAAAAAAATCTGACAATGACAGCTGGTTTGCTCCAGGTGACGCTTAAATTCCTGGCTTACACACTCACTAATTAACTCCAAATGATCCTTTTCTCATGGTTTTTATCATTCCTGCTGCCTGATCAGTGTTCTGATTGGCAGTGCCATGCTGGTAAAATGAAGACATATGTCAGGGTGCTTTAAATATTCATGGTTTGAATCTCCGGCGCAGTTCGTTTAGGCAGGTGAGAACACAGCAATCGCACTGCGGATAAAAAGCGATTTGACTGTGAATCGACCCAACCGCAGGAAGTGATCCAAACACACCGTGTATAATAGGTTGCGTGCCAAAGGACTGAGCTGATCGCTGAGCAGATGTGCGATTTGTTTAGGATATTTGGACCAAGGAACCAAAACGAAAAGAAAGTCTGGATGTGATGCAGACAATACATAATTACACGAATAACCTTTTAAAACTGATAACTTATTTAGCGCCGGTTCTCCATGCTCGGGGATTTTTGTGATTTCTGCGCGAATACGAAGACTTTTGTTTCTCACTTTTTTCCGTCTCTGTATTTCAGACCGAATGATGAAAGCGGTTTACGTGTCCGTTTTCAGCCCTACATCTCAATCATCCAAAGTTGTTTTGCTCCCCCACATGTTCTGTAATGGCACTGTCCTAACATCGGATAATTAAGGCACGACTGTCGCAGTCCTGAGATCAGCAATATGAAAAACAGGGAAACCAGGAAATGCAAAAAATAAGAAACGGTTATAAATTCGCTTACGTTTAAAGCTGCAACCATAAACACTGGTTATTGTACATGTTCTCTTCATTGTCCGTATGATTATCTTGAAAATTAAATTGAGTATGCCTAAATATCAAAGCCCCTTCTTTACTGAGCAGCCTAAGAATTGGGGTTCCAAGTGGCAGACGAACAGGCTTAAATATTTTCCCCACTGTAAGCCCATACAAGTTGAATAAACTTTAAATAATTTATGGAAACTCGCTGCCCTAAAAAGGTTAATTTTGTCTTGGTGAACAAACAATGCATTTCAAGTTTAATGTACGTAATATCGAAAAAGGATTGCATTAAAAAGTGTTAGTTCAACTAACTTAACTAACAACTGCATAAACTTGTTTTTCTTAAGTTAAACTGAAGTTTATGAGTAGACAAAACCCAAAACTTTATAACTATTTAATTGATTTAATTTGATTATCTTTGAAGAATTGTTACTCTTTAAGTTTCAACTGCACTATAAACAAGGACAAAGAATACATCTAACAAGGACTTACTTGAATTCACAATTTATTTAAATTCACTTTCCAAACTCAGTTTTAAAAGAATAACAAAGGGGGGAAAATTTTTAATAACCAAATGCCAGTTTAAAATCTTTAAAACAGTTTTTAAAATATTTGCCAAACATTACACAAGCACGGTATGTATTCTTATACTGTATTAATATGCCACATAAACAATTGCCAAACACTAAACTGGCATAGTTTATGAAACAAAATTAAGGAATATTGAATTTTTGTCTAACAAAACAGAAAATGAAGCTGAAGACAAATGTATGTTTTCTTGTCTTACATGGCAAGCTGATTTGAAACTTTGCCTTTCAACTCCTTACCCAAACATAATATCACCTGCTGAATGAAATGGAACATGTTGGTGATGCACTTGAGAAAAACAAGACATATGGCCAGGGGCAGGTTCTCTAAATTGTCTATCACATTTCCCTCCAAGATGATTTCCACAGAGGATGGATGGAGATGGAAGGAAAGGGGATGCTGTGCCACATCTTTACTTTCTAGGTGGAGGATTCCAGCTGGCACATGTTGGTATGAGTCCTCGTCATTAGAAGCCTGGACATGAATACAGAGGTCACGTAAACAAATTTTAGCTGTCTAATATTCCTTTAGATATCATTTAATTTTTTAATTGAACGTTTAACTAGACAAACGTTTTTGTTTAGTTATGTGCAAGCATAATGATTTGTGAATTACGTACACAAATATATGCAGGAGTTTGAAAATATTGTGTCTGCTTTTGAATGAGTAATTGCATATAACATGAACTACTAATTAAATTAAAATTAAATTACTAATTCCAAATGATATGCATAATTATACTGAGTCAATGAGATCATCCTGGATTGCAATTTGTTTTTTTGTTTTTTTAAATTGTTGTAGCATTAATTAAATTTTGCTTTCTTTCTTTCGACATACAATAGTTCTTTCAAACTTCAGAACTCAAAACTTCCTCCTCACAGAAAGAGCAGCCCCAAAATCATTTCATTTCATTCATTTTATTACTAAATTAGCTATGACTCATTTTTACTAGCGATATAGGAGCACATCAAGGAAAATAATAAAATAAAAAGTATGTAATGACCCTTTTAATTTACATCTATGATAGTTTTTTTTTTAATTAACAATATTTACAAAGCATGCTTTGAAGAACTCAACTGGATCATCACCAAGAATTACTGGAAGTCCTCTCATGGCAACACATCTGTGTTAGCGAGGTCAAAGGTCTGAGGTTACAGCGGTGGCAGAGACAACATTGTATCATTTGTCAACATAAAAGGAAGGAAATTTCCATCAATCATTATTTTGTCTGTCTTATTTAACAGTCTTGAAGTAATTATAATAGGGTGACTTCAAAATTATGCTGTAAGTGTATTTTAAGGCTTTTGAAAGAATACTCCTGATGTAGGCATGGAAATGGGTGGCTTCCCATGTTTGTAATGTTTTAACAAGTGTCCCCTTATGTCACAAGCAAATATGCAGTACTTACAATTGCAGATTATTGCTTAGCTTTGCTTGGATCTGCTTGGAATCTGGAAAAAAAAAAATTACCTGGTGACGAGGTAAACTGTCCTTAAAACTTATGATCTGTTAAGTTATCCACATAATTTTCCATAAACAGCTACAAAAACAGTAGTAAAGTTATCTAGCTTGACATAGTAGAACAGACTCCGTATCGACTGAAATGTATACGGTAGCTAACTAGCTTGGCTAACACCATGAAGCTAGGATGAGCATGAGGTTGTAATTATTATTCAAAAAGACGAATCCATTCATATAATACACATTCGCGCATTTGTTAACCTTTCCTTAGAGACAAATAATTTTCTCTGAGAGCCAATCACTCATTTAAGCTGCATACATGATTGAGAAATGGTGCTTTCGCCCGTTTGTTAATTGACGAACACGTATTTGGATTTAGAAACACATATAAAAGTGGTCCAAATCGGGTGCAAAACAAAACGATCTGCGATTAGCTAACTGCTATCCCTTGCGACCAATGGCTTGATATGTAGCTCATTTTAACTTTCCCAAACTAATTAATAATGGCTTGTTTCAGAGCAAAACGTACCTACAAAAAAATCCTTCGACTCACCAGCAAATGATTAATTTAGTGTACTTAATTAATTTGGGTTAAAACAAATTCAGGGAAAACAGTAAACGCTATTTTAGGGAATGTAACTGTGCAGATACGATAAATATAGCTGTCATCAATTATTTATAACTGTTTTTTTCTGTCGGTTTTTTTTTTTGTTGTTGTTTGTTTGTTTCATGATAAATTTTACATGACAAAATGAAGTCAAGGCACAAGTAGTATGCCATTGACTGTCATGCAATTTACCCAAACTTAATCATTCTTACAGCACCCCCTCATTTTATGTGTTTCACTGTCTCTTCTCTCATCAAAAGTAAATTGTGATACCTCATACCAATGTGAAGCGCAGTGGTGGAAATGTTATGGTTTGGGGTTGCTTCACTGCCTCAGGGACTGGACAGCTTGCATTCACTGATTCAACTATGAATTCTGCATCATATCAAAGAGTGCTTGCAGATAATGTGAGGCCATCTGTCCGAAAGTTGAAGTTGAACCGAAAGTGGACCTTTCAACAGGATAATAATCCTAAGCACACTAGCATATCCACCAAGGAATGGTTCAAAAAGAAGAAATGGGGGGTTATGCAATGGCCCAGTCAAAGCCCAGATTTGAATTCCATTGAAATGTTGTGGGTGATTTGAAATGGGCAGTACATGCAAGAAAACCCTGAGCTATCTTGCAACTGAAAGAATATTACATGAAAGAGTGGTCAAAATTTCCAGAAAGCCTGGTGGACAATTATGCAAAATGCCTACAAGAAGTTATTTCAGCTAAAGGGGGCAATACTAACTTCTCAGGCCAAGGGTGTACTTACTTTTCCCACAGAAGAATATCACATCTATTGATATTTATTAGTTATTGAAAAGCTATTTTTCCTTGTGGTTTTGCTCAAATATGTGTGTATATATATATATATATATATATATATATATATATATATATATATATATATATATATATATATATATATATATATATATATATATTCAGTACTGTGCAAAAGCTTTAGGCACATGCAAAGAAATGCTGTGGAGCAAAGATGCCAAAATAATGAAATTAAATGATTCCAAATTTAAAAACAAAAAACAAAAAAAGAACAGTAAAGAGCAATAAAGAGCAGTAAACAGTAGTAAATGAAACATGTAATATGTTGCTTTCTTTAATGACATACAAACAATATATATATATATATATATATATACACATATCTGAGTGAATCAGAGTAAATAATCATCCATGTTTAATTTCTTTACCTAAACATGAAAAAATAATACAATAAGACATATAATCAAAAGAAAAACAATAAAATATATAATAATACAGATATTATAAAACTGAAACAAATATATAGTAAACTATAACTGTATACAAAAATGCGGAATTCTTTTTGCAACTCATTTGCGGGGTTTACCTTTGGGCCAATGTGAGACAACCTGTAACTGCAAAAAAAAAAAAAAAGTTTGTTCACATGAAACTTCATTTATAACGTGGTTTCGTCGATTTTAATTCTATTCCTCTAGACATATTAGGCAGTACCTTTTTTTTTTTTTAACGTTTAAGCCAATTAGCCAAATAATGTTGAACGCTAGCTAACGTTATTTAGGGGAAATATGACTGTAGTTAAGAAAAGTTATTTTTATATTTTATTATAAAAATCAGATTAAATTCAATTGTATTTTACTTAACAATGAGTTAGTTTTAAAACTAAATTTGGGCTGCTGCATAACTATTTACTTTTAGCTAGTTCTCTAACATTTCCTTAGATTCAAGTTATTTCGAATACTACGTTTAATATTCACTCATGATTTCAGTTTATACTCGGATGTAATGTTGAATTATGACGGTTTAGTCGTGTAAAGCTGCTTTCACACCAGGTGTTTTAAAGAGAAAATGAGTTGCCTGATGCTTCTTTTGTGCTGATAATATGTGGAAGAAAAGGCTGCTCACCCGACGCTCACACTTTTGGGTTTAGCTGGATTAGTCCATATTGCGCCCAGGGCTTTCGATCTTACCCAATTTTAGATTGTAAATACATTCAACTAAACAATACAGGTTGAACTATATTTAGTCTATATAAACAAGCAGCATATACAAGTGGATATACTACAAAACAAGAATCCTGCACATTCATTTAAACGTTTACTTTATCCTTGTTGCAAATTAAACTAATGCAAATGGAAGCGACAAAACGTGCGCAAGGGTGCACTGCAGTAAGACTGGCATGCCCATCATATTTTCTATATGATGTAACCATGTTTCCACCGACTGAGTTCTGGGATGAAAAAGATAATCCATCTGTGCGAGGAACTGTCGTGTATTTATGCTCAAATATGTAAATTTTGGTTTGACAATGTTCTATAGAGCAAGTGCACTCTCAAGGTAGGAATGACAAATCCAAACAGGCTTAACGGGAACTCCCACTCTCCTTTCATTTTCTCACCTTTGCACTCCTTGCATACCACCACACACACATACAGATACAGACAGACAGGGGAGGGAAAGAGGGAGGGGGAGAGAGAGAGACAGAGAGAGAGTTTTGTTTAGTTGGAGCAACAGTGAAAACTGTCATTATAAACAAAATCACACCTTTCATGAAATCGATTGCACAACCCGAGCATATTTGTACAGGTACCAAAACATTTTCCTTACAATAATAGGTGAAATTGCGATAGGTGGCAACTGGTTATTTGTGCTTTATTGTTTCGATTTTTTTTTTCTTTCGCCATCCATTTTTAGTTGCCCTTACAGAAAAGTCACACAGACTACACATATGAATAATCACAAGATTCATTATGTGAATTTTACATATAAGATACAGTATGTTTCATACATTTTCACATTTCACAGTGCCTGTATTTTTCTCACATTTTTTTTCTTGCAAGGAATGCAGTTTTATTTTTCACGTGTTTTTCCTCATATTTCTTATTTTAGTTTCTTTTCACATGTTAATTTTTCACGTTGGGCATGTGGTTTTGTTTTTTCCACATATTATTCACGTCATGAATCAGCATAATCATATGTGAACTTTATGATCGCATGTGAATTGTATGTGATTTTCCGTAAAGATGAGCATAAGTACGAACACTATTATTATTATTATTATTATTATTATTATTATTATTATTAGTAGTAGTAGTAGTAGTATACGTCTTTGTTGTTGTTTGTTTGTTTGTCTGTTTGTTATAATGCCAGTTAGCCTTTACACTACTTCCAGTATGTTTTGCAGACAAAGTGTATGATTTTGAAATGTTGTCTCTTTTACACTGTCACCTTTGTCTCACATTGTGGAGCGTTCTCGTCACTTTTTTTCCCCCCACAAAATGTCGGTCAGGCTCTCAGACCTCTAAACGGACTGTAGTGGTGTTGGAGGGTTTCTTTCTTTTCTTTTCTTTTCTTTTCTTTTCTTTCTTTCTTTCTTTCTTTCTTTCTTTCTTTCTTTCTTTCTTTCTTTCTTTAGTTTTTAAGGTGGGCCTTCCTCCGATTACTGCTGTTGTCCCCTTTCGAACACAGCAGTCATGGAATAACAAGTTCACTGGTCTGACTGTGGATACAAACAAGACAAACAAAATTGAAGGGAAGTTTACATCATACAGTATAAGTCTAGTCTTTTACTTTTTGCAGGACATTCCAAATGAATCACTGACTGGAGCTCTGAATGGATTGAACATTTTGCCTTCGGCATAGTGATTTTGACTGTGACAGTTTATGTAAAGGCTTAATGATTCGTTTCAAAATAATTTACAACTTATTTTGACAATTTGTAATTTAAAAAGTGGGGGCGTACTTTTGCCTTGAATTAATTTCAGATTATTCAGTTTAACTGATTAGTCAATTTATTTAATTTATGTGCATAGACCCAGTACTTATAGCAGATATCTCTTTTAAAAACACTGTGATTAGTAGGCTACCTGGCAATTTAGTTGCCTCAACTAGATTACTCTAATAAAGCACAAATATCTAGTTCCCACCTATCTCAATTCCACCAGTTTACGAGTGTTATGTTTTGGTACCTGTACAAATACGCTCATAGTTTGTGCAATCGAAAGTTTTCAGTGTGATGTTTATAATGTCAATCTTCAATGTTGCACCAACTAAACAAAACTCTCTCTCTCTCTCTCTCTCTCTCTCTCTCTCTCTCTCTCTCTCTCTCTCTGTCTCTCTCTCTCAACTCTCTCAACTCTCTCTTAGAAAAAGGAACAGGAACATAAGTATAGGTGTGCTTAAGATCTAAGCCTGTAGAGAACCACACAGAGGTTCTAATGCCAGATGTCACATGATCACAAGGCAAACCCATAAAAAGTCCATTAAGCTAGGAGGCCTAAGTGCTGCCTTATCTAGCTGACAGTTCTTCCAAACAGAGCTTTGTGCTGGGGTTCGCCTACACTCAGCGTGCTTAACCACTGTTCATTTGAATTGCTTTGCTCAATACTTTATGGTCAGCTTGTTTCTATATGACCTTCTTAATGCCTTTCAGTATTGCCTATGGTACTCCAACCCTCAGTGCTTTGATTCAGATAGGTCTATGGAATTAAATTCTCCAGAGCAATTAAAACGGAAAGAATAATATGTATATATATATATATATATATATATATATATATATATATATATATATATATATATATATATATATATATATATATATATATATATATATATATATATATATATATATATATGTCTTTGATCTTTAGGGTTCCTTTATGTTTGTCACTCAAAACCGCTTCATAATAAACAGCTTCCTGCAAGATTGTTAATTTTGCTGGGAAATTTGGTAAAAAAATCCCGAAAATCGTGTTATTAAAATGCAGTGTCATGTGCTGAGGATGATTAACCTCCATCCTGTCAAAAAGGCCGAACAAACAATGCTACAAAAAGAATTAATACATTTTAATCAACCTAGTTGTTGCTTACAATAACCACAGCTTTAGAAAAACTTAATTCTTAAGTATCCGAGTCTGTGATGACAAATATCTTTTAGGACGAATTTATTTATCATTGTATTTCGGTGATTGGTTAGATTTCAAGAAAAACTAACTAAATTAGACTAAAATGTGGGATGACGTTTGTGGGATGTAATTTTATAAACATTCCAGTTTGATTATTTAGGAACTCCACTATTATTATTATTATTATTATTATTATTATTATTATTATTATTATTATTATTATTATTATTATTATTATTATTTGCTTCGAGATAGTAGTGAAAAAGCCACATACTCGTAGACACATAACACTGTAACCTTCCCCTTTTCTAATGTCTAGTCTAATATTCTGGCAACACTAACGAGTCTTAAAACGGGGCTTAAATACATTTAACTTTTGTGCTTAAATACATGACCACTGACCATGCTAAACAGTTCTTCTTTAAGGGTGTATTTTTACTCGCAGCTCAGGCTGCACGTGTGCTAATGACTTGCTGTGAATTATTGAGCTCTAGCTGCAGCTCGCTGGATTTAACTATTTTGACGGGAAATTCCACGTTATGTAAAATGCGCATTCAGTGCAATCTTTTATTAACTGGTTGCCATATATGTATAGCAATTATTAACGAATGTTTTCTTCCCACAAGAATACCTAGTTAAACCGTCATTGTGGTGTAATACAATTATTTTAAAACCCTTAAAAGGTAAACTCAAATAATTTAATATTATGTACATATACTTAACGTAAGCTATTTTTTTGTTGTAACGATTTATAAGTCTAAGGTCACAATATCTTCCAATATTTGCTAAACAAAAACCAACGAGAACCCCCAGGTTACAGATAATTACCATTTATGCACTTCATGATGTATCATATATATGAATGCGTTTATGTTTATTAATATCAGTGTGCCAAGTGCTTTGATGTTGGTTGTAAATCGTGCATCAATAATGCTGGTGTTAACTTCTGTTCACCTACTCGTTCACTTTCTCCTGTAGCTGATCATAAAATAGTTGAATATTATTGGACATTTTAATCGTGACTTAGTATAAGGGGTATACGGTTCTATTTGGGTTATACATGAAATAGAATCTTGTAATACTAAGGCCACGAGAAGGAGCTATTAATTGTTAATCAGTAATTCTTGTTCTATCTATCTATCTATCTATCTATCTATCTATCTATCTATCTATCTATCTATCTATCTATCTATCTATCTATCTATCTATCTATCTATCTATCTTTAAAGTGAAAATATTGCTTAGTTGTTCATATTCACAACAACTACGACAACTAAAGAAAGTAAACCCGAAAAGTGGCCTAGGGAACTGTTTTCTTAAAACTGTTTTCCATTACAATGCGTACTATAACAGTCTACAAAGGGAATGGTCCTATTTGCAAGATAAATTAGTAGTGTCTTAACAAAAAGTGGGTTATAAGCCTACTTATCCGATTTAAACAAACGCACCTTTCTTCCTAACTGTAAAAGAAAATACCATCAATGTTATTAACCTGACTGACTTACTTTTTAATTATTGCATATTTGCATTATTATTCTCCTCTGACAGCAGCATTGCTGAATCTATATGATGACCACAACAAAAAGGAAAAGTTATGATTAAACGTCAAAATCATTTTAAAGACCTATAGAATATATCAAGCTTTAGGAATAAAAACTGCCTAGTTTTCATTAAGGAGACAAAAATTCCTCTGTTTTCTGGCTTTTACATTTCTTTCAAAATCTATCATAAAGTCACCCAGTTATTTTTTCTCTATTTAGTAGCTTACACGCCTCTTCATTTTCATGCTGAGATGTCCTACAGTGTCTGCTCTTAAAGACAGATAAGTCATCGCTCCATCCTAATCGTTTACTTAAGATTGTCTGATTATGACAACTATAGAAAAATAATCGAAATTTCGCTAACCCAAATCTGTTGCAAATCTATTACCTCTATAAATCTATTAAATCTACCCTAAATATATTGCCATTGTCTATTACTATATGGTTACTTATAACCAACTTTAAACAACTAACTAGAAGCAAAAGTAAAATAACTCCTGAATGGCACATAAAGGGTTCAGTCCAAATTTAGATTAGGCCACATCGAAACCCAAATGTTTTGGGGGGCACATATAAACTTACTTATTTGTAATACAGCAAATTAAATTTCTCACTCTCGCTATATTATATAGGAAAGACAGTGAAATATAAATGGGGCAAAAACCATCTGACGTCTGTGTTCCAGATCGGGGTGGTCAGGAAAGTGTAGGCTTTGCCAACAAAACGGCTCTTAGCTCATTTTAAGAACAGCTCGAACAAAAAAACGGAACCAGGGTTTTTGTTATTTTTACTCATAACGCTAAATAGGTTTATGGTCAGAGCAATATTAGGCCAATTTAGCAGCACATTTTAGGAGACATAGGAAAGCGATGTATATTATGGCTTTAATATATTACGTATTATTATTGTTGTTGTTGTTATTATTATTATTATTATTATTATTATTATTATTATTATTATTATTATTATTATTATTATAGGTGGTAGTAGTAGTAGCATAGTAACCGGTCCTGCTTTAATAATAATAATAATAATAATAATAATAATAATAATAATAATAATAATAATAATAATAATAGTAGAAGTAGTAGTAATTAATAGGTCTGCATATGCTATGCTAAAATGGGAATTTAATTGAATCGTGTTCATAATACTGCTCGTATTCAATCACGCAACAAATATTACAGTGTAGTTTAAAATTAAAGTGTTACAGGATAGCTTACTGTAATTCTCTTCTCCGAGAGTGGCAATCGTGAATTTCATGTATGCGTACTTCTGATAAATAAGTATTTTCTTTTTGTTACATTTACCTTCGAAAACCAAAATACCGTTTCATTTACAGTTGGTTTCAAAATAAAATAATTTGGTAATGTGCGTAGATTTTCTTTCAGGTGATTCTAATTAAAATCCTATTTATCAGAGCCAGACTGAATCTCGTCTTTTCCTATGTCTCGCTGCAATTGCTATAGTGCTTCTGACACCTCAACAAAGTTGGCTCATTGGTCAGAATAGAAAAAAAAATTCAGTAAAGAAAACCAAACACATCAGTACCTGTTTTCATCCCCCTCTTTTTTATTTATTTATTTTTTTTACAATGCTGAGAGAGATGTGTGGTCGTTTCCTGTCAGACGGTCAAAGGCTTCAGTGACACGTAAAGCGCCTTGGCTAGACTGCAACTTTCAACTTGACCTTGGCCTCCAGCCGTGCCTAAACTCTTATGGAGTCTGGTCCTGCCAAATTCTGGGCAGAATACCGCAAATTCTTAAAATGCACAGTTCACTAGGTGAGTGTGATTTGCTGTAGCCTATGTGACAATTTTATGTAGGGCTTCGTCGCTTTCTTTTATTCGCTGTCACGGGCCATATATTTTCTGCCACAAACTCCGAATCATCATAGTGGTATTAATTGGAAACTGGTTTAGCTGGTCATTATATTTTTCATTAATGGATATTAAGTTTCATCCATTCATTTCAGAGGAAATTATCCCATGGACTTCCTAAACCTGTTAGAGGAAACGAGGCCTGTAACAAAGTGTAAAATGAGTACCAATGGAGTAAAATTGTCATCTACCTTAAGACTTAAAAGTCATCAACATTATTCTTTATTGACTGAAAGTACCTTACCATCTGCGTTGAAGAAACAACGAAAATCCGACTTTGCTCATAAACCTGAAATGCTGGCCATTTGTACATGTTCAGGGAGTCTTGATTGGTTTCAAAAATAATTTTCGCAAACATAAATAAGCAAATGTAATACTTTTAGTAAAATATATGTCATATTTGTTTTATTCATTCTGGCTTTTATAAGAGAAATTAGTTTAGAATTTGAATAGAACGCCACTTGATTCCCAATCAAACACTAAACTCTACAGATAATTAGTCTCTCTTCTATATCTCAGTTCAGTGGTGGAAAAAAAACAAACATGCCCGTGCTTTGCATTATCTTCTGCCTTGCACGCTTATCGTCCTCTTTTGCATATCACGTGCTTCCCTTCGTCCAATAACCGTTCGCGTTTAGTCTGCACGGGCGCGTGAGCGTCGCTTTACTCTCTCAAGTTCACCGTCGCATTTTTTCAGTCGTGGGGATTCCTGAAAGAGCTGGAAAAGGCTCAATGTTGGTCGTGCTATGACAGCGTCTCTGCTCCTCCATTCCCGCTGGATCGAGCCGGTGATGTTTCTCTGTGACAGCGGCTGCTCAGACGACGTGAGCAAGAACATGGAGGGATTCGCGGGAGGCAATTTCTCCGCCAACCAATGCCGGAATCTCGTGGCCCACCCGACTTCTCTTGCTCCCGGTGCACCCTATGGATCGAGTGAAGTGCCCGTATCTGGAGTGACGGAACCTGTCAAGCAGTGCAGCCCGTGTTCGGCAGCGCAGAACTCCCCCGGCGCTGCTTCTTTGCCCTATGGATATTTCGGAAGTGGCTATTATCCGTGCCGAGTATCACATCACGGCGCAGTGAAGTCCTGCGCGCAGCCTGCCGCTTACGCAGACAAGTACATGGAGACGTCTGTCTCCGGAGAGGAGTTCTCGTCTCGAGCTAAGGAGTTCACTTTCTATCAGGGCTACTCGTCCGGACCTTACCAACCCGTCCCCAGTTATCTGGACGTGCCAGTCGTGCCTGCTCTAAGCTCAGCTCCGGAACCGAGACACGAGTCAATTTTGCCCATGGAAACTTACCACCAGCCCTGGGCCATCACGAACAGCTGGAACAGCCCTGTGTACTGCCCAAAGGAGCAGACCCAGTCCAGTCATCTCTGGAAGTCGTCTCTTCAAGGTATTAGGCCTATGTAGCTAGTGCATCCATTTAACCTGTCGTTCATCATTATAACAATTCTGAGTAAAATGTGACGACGATTGAATAAATATTCCGTGAATATATGTAAAATATTATTAAGCTACAATTATGCACAACGTTTTTGCAAACACATTTAGGCTTACACTCACTCAGTTAAATATATTCGTCACATCAATTTATTCATATATATATGTATATATTTATCAGTTCAACTTCACCTTGACGTCTATCTTCATTACCCCATTAGTAAAATGTTATATGTATGTTCTTTTCTTTGAATGAGTTTACGAATACTTGCAGATAAGAGGTTATCTATATGAATGGACATATTCGTAAATATTTTCCTATGAGTTTCTGCCAGATGTAACCATGATTTTTTTTTTCTCTCGGCCCCTAGACAATGTGTCAGGAAGTGATGGCGCTTCCATTCGCCGCGGGAGGAAGAAGCGCGTCCCCTATACCAAAGTCCAGCTGAAAGAACTGGAGCGCGAATATGCGGCCAATAAGTTCATCACGAAGGATAAACGGAGACGAATATCTGCTCACACAAACCTGACCGAGCGCCAGGTCACCATCTGGTTTCAGAACAGGAGGGTAAAGGAGAAGAAGGTGGTCAACAAATTCAAGAGCATCACTTAAGGGGCTACAGAATTTGAGACGGACATAGAGAAGGAGCCACTTCGTTATTTATTATGTTCCTCTGGGAGTGACTGTGCTGAGATGTGTAGCCTATAGCTTCCATGCAAGAAAAAAAAAAAAAACATTCTGCTTAACTTTGAAGGCCATATATGTTACACGGCGATCGTCATGAGGGGGCAAATAAACTGTCAAAACATTTGTATGCCTATACACAATTTCTTTGTTTTTGTGGCAGTGCTACCCGCCACATAAACCCCGTTTCGTATTGAAACACGAAACCATTGTGCTAATTGTAATTGCGCGGGAGACAAATGCTGTGTCTAGGTTCGGTAACATGAAGCTACAATTGATCCAATGTTGGAAGAACACGCT
>CM042544.1:18336755-18366755 GCA_023630585.1 Cranoglanis bouderius
GAACCTTCGCTTTATTACATATTTAAAGTACTTGTTTTGATCTTTGATGATTATTATTCAAATTTGTATATGGTAACGTTTTTTCCTTATTACACATTGTTTCTGTCATGAGAATTAAAATAATAAATAAAGCGAATGAAAGAAAGAAAGAAAGAAAGAAAGAAAGAAAGAAAATAAATAAATAAATAAATAAATAAATAAATAAATAAATAAACAAACATTGAACTGCAAGGCATCGGTCAGAATCCACAGAAATATAATGCCATTTAACAATAAAACGAAAATACAGACACGTTTGAGCTTTTCCTTTAAAAAGTACAAGGAAACAATCACAATTTATTTATATTTATTTTATTTACATTTTTATTTATATTTTTATATTTGAATATATCAACTTTTAAACTATACTATATATAAAATATTGCAACAAGTGCTGTTAAAATAGTATTAATTAATTCTAGCAATGCAAAATATAGTGAGAAATGAACAGCTTCAAATATGACAAATAATCCAAATATAAATAAAGAAGGAAGTAATAACAATGAAGTAATCGTTGGTTAATTAAAACCCTTCGAAAAATGTGGCCATAATTATCAAATAAATTTCAGTCACCTCTGAGTAACTATATGAGACTTTTGTTATTCCATTTTTGTGAAAGGTTGTTGAGTATTTCTAGATGTCTATCCCTTTAAAAGGAATATAGGCCTACATGTTTATAGGCCAAGTATTTTTTTCTTCCGTGTTTGTGTAAGCGCATGCGTTAATTATTTTGCCACACACTGCAAGACATACAAGCAGTCTAGTACAGGATATATAGTATATACTGTATTGTAAAAGCAACGAAGCATCTACTTGAAATACTCGATTGAAGAAATAAGTAGGCGTATTCGAGCGCCCCTTGCGTAGGTCTTTGGTGATGGGCGCTTTGATAATGTGGGCTTTTTCTTCGATCTTCATTTCCTTGAACCGGTGACAAATTAATTTGTACTATAGAGGATGCCAATTAATATACACCGTTTAAAAATGTTGTTAAATTTGGCTTAAATAAAAATGCGTACAAGTGAAGTAGTTTTAATAGTAAGAAACAACAACGAATTAGTAGGCTATTTTTTTCAAGATCTGACAGAGAATCGCTCTTATAGTGTAAGCATGTGCTTCATCCCGCACACAGGTCATTTCTAGGCTCCGTCTACTTAAATTTCACAGCAGAACATGAGTTATACCCGTTTCAACGTGAACGTGAGCTCTCTTATATAAACAGAGCTGGCTCGCGCGGTAGAGTCATTCTATCAAATAGTTAAGAATTACCTTCACAACACTCCATAAAAAGACGAAAATATTTCACTAAATTTGACTATTTTAATAGACCATTGCTCACCCTTATTTTGCATCTGATTATTAAAAATAAACGTTAAAAACGTGTTTGTATCCTACCAGATATGTTAGACGAAGCTGGAGGCTCTGTTTAATCTCCTTTTACCCGTGACTTCAGGTCTAATTGAAGTTCACGAAGCCCATGTAGGTGGTGTCTCCTAGTCGCACTCTGCTTGTCTGTGCGGACAATAAGCTACTGCAGCTAAAACCCGCCATAAAAAGAGCCCATATCTCCGTCTGCCTTTAGTGTTGGTTCCCACCCTGCCCTCATTTAAGCTTTAAAAATAGCAATAGCATAAAAGAAATTTGGCCGTGAATGTTACTTAGTAGATACCTGGAGGAGAAAGTCCAACAAACCAATACTTCGAATTATTGAACAGGTCAGACTGAAGTTTTTCACCTCCGTTTTCGGGGTATTATATTTAAAGCAACCCACATCTCTCCCCATAGGCCTAAACGCCTACATAAGGATACCATCAGCCGTCCTTCTCTATGGAGGCCAATGTAATTTTAACAGGGCCGCAGTCCAAGTTAAAACTTTATGGCCCTAAACCGTGTTTAGACCACTCCGTTTCTCCACTACCGCTTGAGGCCAGACACGACAAGACAGCTCTTTCGGTAGTTCTTACCGGAAAATTCATAGAACAAAAGATAACATTATAATTTTAAATAAACATGTTGATTTGAGCAAGCTGTGCTCGGTGCATGATGGAAACGGGTAGGCTGAAGAATGGCAATATTATGCTCCTGAATTTAGCTGCATTTACACCTCCGTCTGATGCACGACCTACATTTTCACGGATAAGGGTAGTGAATTAACTTCTTTAGCCTATGACTAATCGACCGTGTTACATATGCTGTATAAGTGCAAATAACTGCATACGGGCGCATATAAGGATTTACTAACAACACCAAGGAAAACTGCAACGAGTGTAGGCAAACTCCATAAACATTTTCCTTGAACCCTTTAAAAATATACCCGAGTGCCCAACCATGTACTATGCGTTCTATGATAAATTGGTCTGAATAAATTAATTCCAGTAATTGAGTCATAAAACCAAATAAGAGGGTGGCAAATTGGGAATGGATTTAATGACAATTTCCCTTTCAGCAAATAATACCCTATAAAGAAGAAGCTGTGGTATAGAAATATTTACAGTAATTCTATGCATTCTGCAATCAGCTTATAGTTTTACAGATCACATAACATTTACAGAGAAGTCGAATACGTTCTTTTTCTAAGTAGCTTATTTGGATGGATAAACAAAAGTCTACGGCGGGAAATACAAAAGGGGAAAAGCCAAAAAAATGTTTCTTCTTACAGCACATTTACAAATGCTGGCACAATATAGCCTACACTTAGGAGTAGATGTCAGATTCTGCTCATGGTCACATGACTTTCTGCTCTCTGCAATGGAT
Organism: Cranoglanis bouderius; assembly: GCA_023630585.1. Classification (NCBI taxonomy): domain Eukaryota; kingdom Metazoa; phylum Chordata; class Actinopteri; order Siluriformes; family Cranoglanididae; genus Cranoglanis; species Cranoglanis bouderius. The sequence continues at coordinate 18,339,549 of CM042544.1, forward strand.
GGAGATGGATCTCCACGTCACCTCACTGCTCAAAATTTCTACTCGGCGATTGCGCTCCAAACCCACTAGAGCTCTGCTCGGCACAACGATGTGAAGCAGGACCGGCGCTTTGGTACGGGCCATTAGATTATGGATTATGATGAGCGCGTGCCCGTTGGGTCTAATATGTATTTGCCTAACTGCACTTACTACGTTTCCGGAACGGACTTTTCCAGCCTTCCTCCTTTTCTGCCCCAGACCCCGTCTACTTGCCCCATGACATATTCCTACTCATCGTCTAGTCTGCCTCAGGTTCAGTCCGTCCGCGAGGTAGCATTCAGAGACTATGCCATTGACCCTGCCAGCAAGTGGCACCACCGGGCCAATCTGCCACACTGCTACGCGCCAGAAGACATGGTGCACCGAGACTGTCTGCCCAACCCGGGGACTTTAGGGGACATGTTCTCGAAAAACAGCTCGGCTGTTTACCACTCGGGTTCCGGCCATGCTTCCAGCGTGTATGGCAGCGTCGGAAGGAACGGGGTTTTGCCCCAAGCTTTTGATCAGTTTTTCGAAACGGCTTACGGCAACGTGGAGAATCAAAACAGCGAGCAGGCAGCGAGCAGATCTAACAGCAGTAAAGCCCCTCCAGCAGCTGCGGCAGCATTAAGCTCGGGGACAGAGCCATGCCGGGACCTCGAGGAGCCAGACCGCCGCGAGGAGACCAGCAGTCCCGAATCGTCTTCCGGCAACAACGAGGAAAAATACGCGAGCACAAGTACGTATGAACACTTGAGTCGGTTATGGGAGAAACTTTGTAATCTCGCGCGCCCCTGTTAAACATTTTATGTGCTGTTTTATAAGCATATAAGGTTTATGGAGGGCCTGTAGATTTACTCTAACAAAACTTTGTTATAAACGCAAGATCACGTGCTTTAAGGTTGAAATTGGCCGTGAATGATAGGGCATTTCCTCTCTAAAGTCTTATAAGTCTTCTTTAGATCTGTCAAAACCTACCAGTTGCAAACAATCTTAATATTGTAGGTAAATTCGGTCCGCAGCTGTGATTAGCGTTCAGATTTCAGTAAAGTTGTAAGTGTGTTTTGATTTCTATGTATATAACATTTACGCATGAGATGGAAGGTTACTAATCAGAAAACTAAATGAACAGTCTTTTCTTTCTAAGTAAAACTGCAGACAGAACTACTCAAATTTTACCTTGCCCAATAAGTGTTTTTTTTTAAACTGTTGCTTTTACAACATTCGTGACAGAGTTCGATATGATTTGTTTGAATGTTACTTACAGGAGCAAGCACACCTACACTAAACTACAATCAACTCAGCAGTCTTACGTTAATTTTAAACGTGAAGTTCATTTTACTGATCAAGCCTGTTATTTATTTAGGGTTTATGTTTTTTTTTTCTCCTCAGATGGACAAAAAACCCGTAAGAAGAGATGCCCCTACTCCAAGTATCAAATAAGGGAACTGGAAAGAGAATTTTTCTTCAGCGTTTACATAAACAAAGAGAAGAGGCTGCAGCTATCCAGGATGCTTAACCTTACCGACCGTCAAGTAAAAATCTGGTTTCAAAACAGGAGAATGAAGGAAAAAAAGTTGAACAGAGACCGTTTACAGTACTACTCGGCAAACCCTTTGCTGTAGAGGTTGTGTGTATGAGAGAGATAGGGTGAACTTCAAGGTCGCAGCGCCTGCACATTCCAGGAGCGGATCTGAAGGTCCAGAAACCTCATTTCACCATATATAGGCTATGCAATATCGGCGATATTATTATTATTATTATTATTATTATTATTATTATTATTATTATTATTATTATTATTATTGCATCGCCATTCACTCAGCAATGTCAGATACATTTTACAGGGTTTTTATCTTTTATTGTTTTATGGCTTTATTTTCTGACGATCGTGTGTACTTTATATTTATAAATGTGATATGTATACCTGTTCAAACCAATGTATAGGGGGAAATCGTTCTACAGAAGGAAATTCACTTAAAGAAATGATCATTAATTCGATTGTCCTTATAATGACATCATTGTTGTTTTTTCTTTCTATTTCTTTTTTTGACAAAACAAATGAATTGGTTTGTACGGATTATCTTCTACTTGAATTTTATCCTTTTTTTTGTGCTAGACTTTCATCTAGGCCTAAAAGAACTGATTTAATGAATACAAAAGTGTACGAACTATAAAGATGTGTATGAAGAATAACTTAAGAGCAATAGCCAAGTCGACAAGGACACTGCTTAACATGTTACCATTTCACTATAAATGTTAAGCTAATATCTTCGAATTGTCATACTGTAATTTTTCCAACTTGTGATACATTATGGACTATGCATTCAGAACTCGTTATATAAATCGATTCGTGAAAAGAAACAGTCTGTTTTCCTTTCTCTTCTTTTTACCCTTATGCAGGATCAAATGTTTGATTGATATTTTTTATTGCCGTGGAAGTTCAAATTGATTCGGGGATCAAATAGCTGCCATTATTAATGCCTCGTATCCATTACGGAACTGCCTCAAAACACTCTGTGGATGTCTCGGTGAATCAAATCGGCTTTAAAACCCCTCGCTCCAGTTTCGACCTCCCAGACGACCGAATGTATGCTGACAATGCTTTGATGCAAATGTAGTAATGCCTACAGTTGTTCTTTAAATAATCAAGAAAACAATACAGTTGAAGCGCATCAATCAAAAAGTGATTACTTTCATCGCAAATACTTAGCTTGTAACCTATATTTTACAGTTTCAATGTGACCTATCAAAATACAATATAGGATATGGTCACAAACCCAGTAAAGGCTTCATGCCACTCTCAGGTCTAATAAATAAAGACGCGCGTGAAGTAATAGCGAGTTCCTCGCGCATCCTTTGAGGCTCTGTGGAATTTGGACATCCCTCCCCCACCGGCGTTGCTGTAGCAACTTGGTCATAAAACCCATCTTAGTCTGGAGCATTTGTACAATTGGGGTGCGGTGCAATAAACTGTCTGAGAACCAAGGTTATTAACTGTGACTAAGAGCGCGAAAAACAGCGACTGCAATCATTGAAAGCTTGCGTTCACCGACTCTTCCGGCATTTGTCTCAGACTCGTGGACGGAGTCCTCAGTGATTAGTCTTCCTGGGCGCCAGCGTTTTCTCCACAAGGTGGCGCCATTCAGCTCAATGTCATTGCCGCGGATTTAAAATATATTGCCGAAAAACAATTCACGTCTGGTTCTGAAGATGGACCATGTCCTCATGATATAATAAGGTATTTCAGGTAGGCTAAACATCGAGTTATTGCTTATCTAAGTGTTCGGCGTTAGAGAAACTAGTAAATAGATTGCCTAAAACTACATCCACTATAACTGGCTATGCTACAATATGTTGCTCATACATCTGAGACAGTGTTGGAATATGTTTTTTTTTACAGTGTAACTTATAGGGATTACTAAGATTTACAGTATAATTAGGCTAATTTTATTTTACCTAAAAACGAGGGGGGAAAACAGAATAAACTATTATTCAAATATTATCAAATACAGGCTACATAATGCCCGAACCAGTAGGCCAGGCTGAATTTCCTAGTGTCTTTACAATATTTACAATATTCCTAGTGTCTGTACAATACTTACAATATTAGGATATGAAATATAATTCCCTTATTTTGCAAAAAAGAAAAAAAAAAGAAAAAAAAAGAAAAGAAAAAAAGTTTATTAAAGAATTATCTGTTAAACTAAACGTGCAAAAGTCATTCGCGCCACGTCGAGAGAGAAAGAGCAAAAACAGTGTTGGTTTCATCTTAGATTAAAAAGAAAACATTCCATGGCTATCGAAAAATATAAGTAATCCATGAAAATTACCATGTAGCGAATATATCCTCTTGTTAATATAGGCCTTTCTCTCTCTCTCTCTCTCTCTCTCTCTCTCTCTCTCTCTCTCTCTCTCTCTCTCTCTCTCCGTGTGTGTGTGTTTTCTTTTCTCCTTCCCAACACACCAAACATTGTATATCACTAATATCATAATTTTGTTCTTAGTAAAATTGAGACACGTAGGTAAATGTAGTCTAAGTTTATGTAATTGACATGCAAGTTAAGTGTTTGTAAGGTATTTGTTCTCGGTTTTCATATAGATATTATAAATGACTATTATTCAGTTTAAATATCAAACATCAATCGGGCGTTTTAAAAAAATAAATTTAGTATTAAACAATATTTACCATATAGGCTATAGGCTGTTATCCTGCAGGTTGCATTATATGTCTAATTATTATAAAAAGAACGCATTTATTGTAAATTTGGAGGCCAATTAGCGACAGGATAATTTGCTCAGATAGGTTGTATAGGCTAATATATATTTTATACTTCCTGGTTGCATTTTTTTCTAGTGAGTTTTTTTTCGATATAGTTCAAATGGTAAGATCGATCGATCTATAGATAGATAGATAGATAGATAGATAGATAGATAGATAGATAGATAGATAACGATAAAAAGATAGACAAATACATTTAATTAATTGCACATAAATTAAAATGAGTTAATTGAATTAATTGTATTGAAATGTGATAATGCTTTCGAACTGATACAGTCAGCAAAACATGACAAAAAAAAAATCATTTTGAAGTTGAATGCGGTTGAAACGGTTCTTCGTAGCCCAAATAGATTGAAATCTCGGAAGATCAATTGTAATTCGCTTTATTTTATTACTTTACTTGATTAGTTGGTCAGTATTACTAAGGTTTACCATTTTAACCCAAGCTGTTTTATAGACACATTGTTTTTTATTGTGCTTTTTAAAAAATCTGGGGTGCTCTGGCTGACATACCAGTGATAATGAATGTGATGATCGTGTTAAATTCCCTTCATATGTGCTCATACAATAACAAAAGCACAAATTCAGTAAATACCTATTTAACTTTCTTGTTTAAAAAAAATGGTAGGCCAAAGTGGAAGCAGTACACAACAGTTAGACTACGTATGTGCGGTGGGAGGAGCCTTTAGCTCCGATGCGTTTTAATTGGTTGGTAGCTCACACTGAGTTGTACGGTTATCAGTAATTATATTCAGCATGTTTTACCCAAGAAATGACATCCAGAAAGGGTTATCTTCTTCGACCGTCAAATTATACCACGAAGATGGCATGCTCCGACACCCCATCTGCAAATTCGTTTTTGGTAGACTCTCTGATAAGCGGTAGAACCGAAGGAAGTGCTCACTACTACCAAAACGGTGGCGTGTACTTGCCATCCAGCTCCGACTATTCCTATGGATTGGCTAATTGTGGCTATTTTCCCGGATCCAAACGGACTGAGAACCAAAATATGGTACCGACAACTGGCCCATATATGCAAGGAATGGAATCATGGTTGGAGACTTCGAGGTCATGTCGCACTGAACAGCTCAGCAGTCAGAGCGTTTCCCGGTCATTCTCCCCTGCCATAAAAGAAGAAAACTCTTATTGCTTCTACGAGTCAGGGAAGTGTCTAAAAAGCACGGGAACTGAAGACATTTCTTATTCCCGAGTGACGACGACCGTATGTCCAGCAGGGAGTAACAGCAGCGTTCCTGTACCTGGTTACTTTCGCCTGTCACAAACGAGTTCATCGTCCAAAGGTTATTATTCAACCGACCTGTCCGAATCGGGCCATTTTGCCCGTTTTGAGGAATCGCGTCCAACCCTTTCTGGAGAAACAAACGGGACAGAAATCGAAGAGCCGGCCGCCCAAACAGACGAGGAGAAACGGATATCACCGAGCGGCCCCTCTTCATCTCCACAACCACCAGAAAGTGAAGCAGAAAACCCACAAAAAGCGAATGAAGGTTGGTTTTTTTACTTTAAAATGTGTGGGTTGTAATTTCCGCAGTCATACAGTCCATCCACAGTAACAACTGCAGTCATACAGTATCTCTAAATGTAAAATAATTTGTTGGATGATATGACTTTAATTTTCAAAGCTCCCACGCCCTGCGTGTTGTCATATGGTCAACTTAATAAGTTTTACTGTACACTCCTGCACCAGCTTATACACAATTATTAACAGTTTTTATTATGTGACAAAGCATAGTATGTTTAGTCTACTTTATCTGTTCACTACAGGATGTCTAAAAGTCAATCCGTAAACCTTTACACCAGCAGACTGCTGCATGTTATAGCTTTGCAATAATCAAATCAAAAATAATCAAAAAGATATAGGTTTCTATTAACATATGTTAATAGTATGTAAAGGTCAGAATGTCGTTGAGTTTGTTAGTAGGCCTATAGGCCACGAAAGCTAATTCAGTGTAATGTAGATTGTGCCATCTGATAATATTAAATAGTGTGATTAGACTATTATTCTATTTTTAACCTTGCAATTCTGTTTAATATACTCACCAAATACGTCATATTCCAGGTAGGCTATTATACATTTCTAAACACGTAGTTCCACCAAAAACGCTCGTTTTTTTTAGCTTTTGGTTCTTTTAAAGAATTGTTTACATAAATATTTTTGATAGAGAAATGCAAGAAACAAATCTACCAAAACTTTTGCAATAACAATAACAAATCATTAACTAAAGAAAAAAAAATCATTTTTGTACATTTAAATGTGGAGACATAAACAGTGCACATTACATCCTGTATTGCAACATATGTCACATACGTAGATATTGTATGTTTTCTACACTGTTTAACAGGAGAATGTAAAAGTGACAGTACGGCCAACTGGTTGACGGCGAAGAGCGGGCGAAAGAAGCGCTGTCCATACACCAAGCACCAGACTTTGGAGCTGGAGAAAGAATTCCTTTTCAACATGTACCTGACCAGAGAAAGACGTCTAGAAATCAGCCGCAGTGTTCACTTAACGGACAGACAAGTAAAGATCTGGTTTCAAAACCGCCGCATGAAGTTAAAGAAAATGACTCGAGAAAACCGCATTCGCGAGTTGTCGGCAAACTTCAGCTTCGCCTGAGGAAGGAGCTCTGGCGCCCTCAACCAGCTAAAGCGCTTGCTCAGATTACTCTCAAAGCGCGCACTTCTGAGCTGTACATAATATTAATGATAACTTATTGTGTCGTATATACTACTGTCTGGATCTTTTTTTATATGTCCGTTTATCCGTTTTATTTCACATTTTTGTCCCGGTACCACATCATCATTATTTATGAACTCTGCCAAGTGCATTGGATGTAGTCTACAAATCGAAGAAAATAATGTTGTTTTATTGACAGCTGTATATAAACGGACAGTAGTATATATTAAGTGTATATAGTATGGCAATATTTGCATGGTGTAATATTAATTGCAATTACAATCATCGTTTACAATTATTAAGTCGTTAAGTCCATGTTAAAAATAAAAATAAGCTGGTGACTGTTTTTGAATTAGCCAAAGTGTGAAAATGAAGAAAAAAAAGAAAAAAAAAAAAAAAAGAAAAAAAAAACCTAGCCTAAATTCATGTCTTCACATATAGCTGCAGTTTACTTCTAGGCGGTTTATGCAGTTTTCAATTTAATTCCAATTACCATTCATTTAAGAGTATAGATGAGACAATTTTATCACAGATAATGTTATCGGTGGCGTATATTTTAACCTTACCTTAGTATGCCTATGGTTTTGGGCGGCCACGAAGAAATGTCCTTGTAGATATCACAAACTGTATAGGTCACTGAGGTGCAATATGATTTTCGTTTTGCTCTATACCGTTTATAGTTTGCTGCCAAAGAATTGTGTGAACAGGCTGTTTGGGCAAAACCCAATAGCTTATCACTGACACCGCATTCTCCCAAAGTTGTAGCTATCTGTGAATTCTTCTGAAACTAGTAAATATTTCAAAACATACCTAAAACATGTTTATAACACTTTTCTTCAGATGCCTGTGTATCTGGATAAAAAAAATAAATAGTTTACAAATGTGATGCTTGATGTTTTGGTAGTTTAATTATTATTATTATTATTATTATTATTATTATTATTATTATTATTATTATTATTATTATTACTATCATTGTTTGTTTGTTTATATTTGTATTTAGTTTTGCTCCAAAGGAAACGAGAGGACTGCTGAGTGATTTAGGTAGTTTTATGTTGTTGGGCTCCATTTTGTACCCCCACAACACGAAACTGTCTTAATTGCCTTGCAGTGAATTTCGCCTCAGCATCTACCTCATGTGGTTGAATTACATTTTATAAACTGAATATTATACGCCAATATATGCTAAAGTTCTTCAAGAAAGAGTATGTGTATGCCTATCACATATGTGCGTAATTTGGTGATAGAAACACTGGATTAACCGTAATTTCTTTTGGTGCCATGTGTTAAATGAAGACTTTATAAGTATCCATGTATAAACATTAGTTTTACCCTTAATATCGACAAAAGAAGGAGTGTCCTGTAACTGAATTTTCCGTGGAGTGCAGTAAAGCCACCGCAAGGCCTAGGTTACGATCAATGCACTTTGGCCAAAGCCGTGTGTGTGTGTGGTGTGTGTGTGTGTGTGTGTGTAGTACTACAGGACTGTATGCCACGCCTACACCGCCGGATGCTTCCGCCGCACTGTAGAAGCAGCACAAAAGCTTTATTGGTGATATTCAGGCCAGACAGCCAAATAACCTGCAGGAAAACAGCGTAATAGCCCTATTATAAACGCAGTCTGTTATAGTACCCAGCAATCCGCACTCTCAGAGGGACAATGTAAGTAAGGAAAAATATGCTGTGACCAAACAGTATAGAAAGCTTGACTGTACCAGGGGCCTTTTACATATACATATATATATATATATATATATATATATATATATATATATATATATATATATATATATATATATATATATATATATATATATATATATATATATATATATGTGTGTGTGTGTGTATGTGTGTGTGTGTGTGTGTGTGTGTGTGTCACTATCATGAATACATCTATTCAAATATCTACACTTTAATCACAGTATATTCACAATTTGATACATGTGTCAGTTTCAAGTAGCCTATTAGTTACATTACCAACAGGAACATAGTCTATTTTAGGCTTGTAGTTGTGATCAATAAGATTTTTTAATAAGACTTCGATCTTTTGGTAAGGAACATCTACCAACTCACGAAACTGACATTTCAAAAATAATATGCTAATAAATTTCACCATATTTTAAACACGACAAATTAAACAGCTAATTAAATTTATTTGAAATGCACTGCAGTAGAAGGACACACGCCTTCTGAACCCGCAACGTTGTTGAAAGACAGCGGTCACTGGCTAGTAGATCATATCTCAACTATTCCATGGCACTTATTGCCGTATAAAACTTACACATGGCTTACGTAATGATTGTCTTTATTTCTTAAACATGTCTGTAATATTTTATATCACCTTGTGCTACTATAAACATTACGTGTTGAACGCATGCAATGTGTGAAGCCTGCAAGATATTGTATTTCTTATCGTCGCATCATTAGCAGCCTGGGGTTATTTTGACTTGGCGTTTTTTATGCAGACGCATTCCTTTTTAACAAATACAAAATAATAATAAACTTTAAATCTGTGTTTTCAGTGTGATGTTGATACATAAATTAGATCCGTGATCGTTTGAATAAAATAGCTTATAGAATTATTATTATAAAGAAGAATAAACCTAATTGCACAAATAAAACCAAACTCGCTCTCATAGAAGCATACAGCCGTGCCATTAACAATTTTACTGCAAAATGGAGGCTATGTGAAGCTCTGGTTTAGGCGACCCCTTTATTGTTCGCTCCCATGGTCACGTGTCCGTGTCATCCAATCCTGTCTCGGCCGCCGTTCAACTTATCAAAGGTCTGTAGTTCACAGTGAAGTCGACCGTTCCTAGATTTGCAGATTCCACGCTTGTGTCTATTCCGTGGTGAGGATTGTACGCACGGTCGTGCCTGTGTGCGTTTTTTTATGTTATGTCGACCCTGGGCACTCTGGGTTACTACGCCGACTCGCACATTCCTCACGAGGACGATGATCATTTGGCACCGCGGTTCCCAACTGCATCGGCGATACAGAGCCAGGCTCGAGAGCCATCTCTGTCTGAATATGGTGAACCCGATTCGTACCCTTTCCAAAGCAAGTCGGCTATTTTTGGCGCGTCGTGGAGCCCCGTGCCCGTGCAGCCTCCGGGCGGCACATCTATCGCATACCATCCTTACATACATCAACCGTGTCCGACAGCCGAGTCGGATGGAACGTCTGCGCGCGCCTGGGCGCTCGAGTCGCTTTCTGCGTCCGTGCCTTTCGCCGGATTATCGACAGATGTGCATCACGATATCAAACTGGAGCCGCTGGTCGGGAGCGGTGAGTGCACCACGCTAGATGCACGGACACTAATGGCTCCTGATGCTCAAAACAACGCAAACCCTGCGGTGAAGGAGGCGGATCTGAGCCATGCAGATGTGACAGAGCCAAGCGACGAGAAAACGTTAACGGAGACTAAGCCGGATCTGGACCCGAGTAAGTGCAGCTCTACTTCATCTGGCTTCCGCATTTTTGAATAGTTTAGATCTATCTGCCTATCTGCACAATTTTACTGTAAGGGTAACTTCATCGCGGAAATTAGAAATTAGAAATCAGCGGTGTGGCTGCAGCCAGCACCGTCGTCGCGCGGCCACTGGTAGTATCTGTTCCCTAAATTATTATTAAGCATTGTAATCTAAACCTATCGGATGATTTCATCTTTTTGCGCCAGATTGCTTTCACAAAATATACAGTTTATTGCCTGCATGTCTAAATTCGGTTGTTCCCTAGTGCTTGGTGAATTTATTTAGTTTCAAATGTGTTAATATTTGAGCTTCAATATACTATAAGCTCAGTATAACAAATTAATGAGCTGGGTGCCAGAATTTTTTGACAACAACGAGCTATGCAGTGATTCCTGTCTTCAAATGTTCCCTGTTTTCGAGTAACGGCTTTCGAACATATAAAACCCCATCCTCTTGCTCCGGATAAAAAGTTTAATTAGTGCCATAAAGCATATTGGACACAATTGACAATTATTTGCTCACAGATTTCAAAGGCCTTATTTTCACATGTTTGACGGTAAATAGATAGGAAAACTTAATGCCCTCGCAAAATATTTTGCTCAGATAAAATAATTACTGTATCGTTTAATTACAAAATAAAATAAAATAAAATAAAATAAAATAAAATAAAATAAAGAGCTGGAAACACCAAGTGGTCTGCTTGTATTTTGAGGAGGCATTTATTAGGGTGTACATCTTTCCTTGCTGGCTAATCGCGCACCAACCAGCCACAGGTCATAAAATGGCCGCAGTCTACTCCTGAGGGCAATATCACTACCTCTGTTTTTCCTTTTTCCGACCCTTCTTTCAGATAACCCTGCGTCCAACTGGCTACACGCGAAGTCTACGAGAAAAAAACGCTGCCCATACACTAAGCATCAGACTCTCGAGCTGGAGAAGGAGTTTCTCTTTAATATGTACCTGTCTCGTGACCGTAGATACGAAGTGGCAAGACTGCTAAATCTCACCGAGAGACAAGTTAAAATATGGTTCCAAAATCGTAGGATGAAGATGAAGAAATGCAACAAAAATCGCCCAAAAGACATCTGAAGTTAAGGAATACTGATGAGTGCACACTGCAGTGGTTTGGACTGCTTTCTTTCCTGCGCACACCGGTTTTATGTTATGCCTCTACAACAACAGCAACAACAACAGCAACAAAATTACTTTTGCGCCAATTTTCGGTGTGAGAATGTGTCGGTGTAATGATTGTGTTTTTGTTATAAGGCTGTTTGTTAGTCATCTTGTGTCGTGTTTGCTTGTTGTAGGTCCAAGTGTTTATAATTGTGTACATTTTGAGCCTCTTTCAGATTTGATGAACTTTCCATATAGGCTACTGATTTCAGGGACATATACTAAATGCTCGATATATTTAATATTGTTGATTTGCATGAGTGTCAGTTGCTTTTTAAAATGCCAGAATGACTTCTGTCCAAATATTTAATGTTTAATGTAATGTTTAATGTAACTACCTAGATGTATTTGAACTACCTATTTGCATTATGAAAATAAGTGTTTTGTCATTGAGACATCGGTGAATTTTGTATCATAAACATGCTTGAATTTTTTTGTGACTGGAAAAAAAGGCTGTACAAGTAAATACCTCAAATCATCAGTTAGCTGAATCATTTTCAAGTCAAAGTTCATCTGTGTAGATGACAAATAAAGTTCAGAAAATATTATATTTTGTTATTGCTCTATTTCCGAATGCAAAACGTCATAACCTGTCACTGAACTTTTAACTTTTTTAACATCTACAACAATTAATAATATATACTGCTATTAGTGATAGATAGATAGATAGATAGATAGATAGATAGATAGATAGATCTATAAGAATATATTATATAATAATTTCTATAATAAACATTTGGATATAATCTAGGATATAAGGGCCCAGGATTATAAATATATAGTCTGAAAAGTCCTGTATAGTCTGAAACCTTATACTACGCAGGTTTTAAGTTTTAAAAACTAATTAAAACTGTTGCATGTCACGTTTACCGCCCCATATTCAACTTTTCACCGTTTATATATCATAACAAATTCCCTGTTTCGTGTCTCGTTTGTGTCACATAAATCATGTTTAGTTTTTGTCCGTGGACAGGATTGAGTGTGTTATGCATACGTGCATTCGCAAATGATATTGGTGACCATACCGCCAATAAACCACAATCACAGTCTTAACAGTTTATGGGGTGCAAAGTGATTGAAGGCCGACCTGTAGGAATTTTTCAAACGCCACTTCCTTATCATCATCAATATAATAACACACACGGGCTATATTGTGTGACAAACATGGGATGTGTGCAATTATAGAAGCAGCGGTCTACCGCATATAGACTGCATCATAAAACTTTAACACACAAAACGTGCTTAAACACAAAGTCTCGCGCGCACATACAAACACACGCGCGAGCATTTTCTTTGAAGGCATAGGAAGGGAGATTTTGTCACAGTAAGGTACAGTAGGAAAGGTTATCGTTTTATCTGTTTCTAACAGCTGTTAAGGAACAATGATTTGGGGACGTTCTCTTGATTATTGCACTGCAGGCTGTGCCTTCAAAGCTGTAGGCACAGACAGCACCATAAAACGCGAGGCTTTCCGCACAGTCTTGCTTTTTCTCTGCTAATTACTTTATTACAGCAACAATGACGACACTCCTGATCGGGTCGTCCATTTGTTAACACCGAACACAAAGGCGCAAAGACAAAAAACAGACATTTTGACCCATCGGTCCTGTGAGACTTGCATTTGGCTCTAGCCTATGTTGACTAATCTTCACAGTTTTGCCAAGAACAGTTTGAAAATTCAGTGGAAGTCAATGGAAAATCAAGCTAAGGCATTATGTGTATGCTCAAACAGGAATTGTGAAAATACATTCAAATATTATTAGACATATTAGATACTGCTATCAAGATTAGATTTCCCCCTCTATTTAATCCACTCGTTCAACAATAAAAAAAGAGTAGACATGAGTAATATTGTGCGTACTGCGCTAGATTTTATTCTAATGGAACTCTACCTATGTCCAAATCCAGATGCTGTCTTACTAAATATGTTTACTAGTATGCGGTTTCTTTGACACAAACTATAGAGTGCCACATATAGGCTACATCTAGACTACAGTTAACAGTCGAAAAGAAGTTGCACAGTCACAATGGAAGCCATTACTGTTACCCATAATAACCACTAGGTGGAGGCAACGTCCAGGCCAAAACTTTCAACAACGCTTAAATTTGCCTTTGAGAATGTCTAAAGAATCTAATCAGACGAACTGACTGACCAAAAGGATGCATTTTGTAACTAGGAAAGTTTTACGTAGTCTATTCTATGTCTTTTCTATACAGGCGATAAAGGAAATTACTTTGAAGTTATTCGGACTACAGGAGTAGGCCTACAGCTTAGGTTGAGAAACTTACAGTAACATGGTTTAATATTAGATAAATATACAAACCTGATAAGAACAGTGCGCCAAACAGACCTACATAAACATTAATTACATTGGTTACTCTACATAGTCTGTATCACTCACTGTCCTGACCACGAGAGGCCAAACTTGTTGATAACTGCACAGCAGCGTCAACAACCACGTGACACATGACTGACAGTCACGTGACTGAAATGACGGAAATGACTGAACTCCACTGAATGACTATTTAATTATTAGGAACACCAAAACACATTATAGGCTATTTATATAACTACACCCCTAACGTCTTCTAAATAGCCTAACACATACTGTCGTAAGTTATTACATTTTCTGGTTATAGCCTACACTGAACATTCTATAGTATTATGCAAAAGTTTCATTGTCTTTCATATTATCTCAAATGATCGTATAGCCTATATTATTGTCTACCTTACTCTATCTCAGCTTACCTTATACTGTATGAGAAAAAAGACATCTGAAAAATGTTTGCCAAGTTAGCTGCTAGCCTATTAACGTGGAGTATTTTTTAAATTTTTTTTTAAAGTTCTAAGTTGGTTTTATTTATGGCATCACTGTTTGTCGACAGTGGAATTAAAAACCTTTAGGCCTATATTCGTCAAAAAGAGCTCCCAGAAATAACTTTTTACTGCATATCAAATTGAGGAAAATAGAAATAAATGTACAGAACTCGTGCAAAACTGAAGCGTCGAATAGCTACGCAACTACCGCTAGAGGCAGTGTTGAGCTTTTCATCTTAGATTCACAACCCTCTGTTGGTATCAGCTTCCGCAAATCTTACATGTTGCCTTCTATGCAAACAAATCAGTACTGCATTAAAGCACGTTAATTGTGGACATAATCGCAATATCTTGCTTTATGACAAGGAAAAGCTGTAGTGTAATATTGTTGTCCCTATATAGGCTGCATGTTTGTTTAGTGAGTTATAAGGGTTTGTGACCTTATCTGTATTCTTAGAATTAAACTAGGATTTGGTTGTATTATTCTAGTTCATGATTAAATAGCGCTCCACAAATATGCAAGTCACATGTTTTCAAGTCAAACCTTACAAAGGATCTTACATTTAAAAGCCTCCCAGCATCCATGAGACTTCCGTGAGGGCTAGTTTTCAGTGCTCTTTCCTGACCCTACGACCCGCAATACATCAAACTCGAGGTCAGTTCCAGACAGGCAGGGTCTTTTTCACTGCGCTCTGGTGCAAGATGTTCAAGTGTTGGCTGTGCGGATCAGCACCTGGTTTCAGTAGGGATTCAGTGACATGGTCACAACATCACATTCTACAGAGCCATGGCCATGTTCTGGTCACGTTTACTGAACGATTAGATAACATAAGAAAAGAGTATGAGTGTCGTTTTCTAATTATATTAACATTTTAGTAATACTGGTTTTTACTATATTCATAATTCCAAAAGCCGCACAAAGCTCTAGCCACTATTACTATTTTTTAATGCGCATTGTGGGCCAGTATGTCGTGAATAATATAAGGAATGTTTGGTTAAAATAATAAAGACAAGACTCTGATGATGTCATTAGCCTTAATGGTGGCATTAGTCAAAAGTGGTTTTAATATATTTTTAATGCACGTACATACAAGACATGGGCATATACATACGCATTACAATATCCAATATGGTGTGCAGCCCAAATGATTAGTTGCTATGGAAGACATAGATCTAAAATGCGTTCTTTCACTAAATATGAAGAGGCTCAATGTTAGCATAGATGCAAGCATGTGAACAAATAAAACACAACAAAACGGTATGATAACACAAATTTAGCTAATTTAAAATACAACTAGAACCCAGTTCACATTGCGCAATCCTTTCGTTCTGAAAATCATTTTCTGCTAATTGTCCGTTTACCTGCACATAATTAACCGTTGGCTGCGAGATTCTTCCTATTCTTGAAAAAAACTATACATAATATACCTAAGGAATTATGGTATAGTATTTCACGGTTAGCGTTTTAGTCTGGGTTCTCAAACACATGATATTAAATACTAACATGTAATACCATATAAAGGTACATGTTAGTAATATACATATTCAGCATACAGTATGGTTATGTAGACTGCGTCTGCGACATTCTAATAATCCGAATTAAACTATTGGTTTCTGCAGTGGACTACTTATTAGTAGAAATCTCTAATACACTCCAACCAGGCTCAGATGTACTTGAACAATGTTGATGTTAATGGCAGTCACATGACACAACAAATGTAGACAATTATGTTAAAAATAACGCAGGAAAATATTTATTCAAGTAATACCAAATACTATAGATATAGGTTGCAAGGCACAGCGTAACGCAGCGATTTGATAATATTTAGTTCATATTATGCAGCCCTGGGTTACGCTGTAGAAAAGGACTATTTTACAACGTCATAATCTGTAAAAACCTATTATGGTCTATATTGCCGGAAATGACAGACACCTCCAGAAGAACAATGGTGGTATGGATCTCATTTACAGCCTTGTGTGTGTGTGTGTGTGTGTGTGTGTGTGTGTGTGTGTGTGTGTGTGAGTGGGCTGAGGGTCATCCATCAAGCCCTACTGTCGAGCGCTGCCTCTGCACACACTATAAACAGCCCATATACGCCTCAGCCGCACTCATTTACACAGCATTCACGCTGAGGAAGAAACAAACAATAAGAATATCGAACTGTATTAGAAATACATAAAATGGATAAGTAGAAAATGAATATAAAAATGAAGTTGTATAATATGTACCAGGCGCTGCATTAACTTTATTAGCATTTTTACCTTGGTGTTTTTTTTCCCCAGCTCGGAGATGTTTTTGGATAGACTACAGCAAACGTATGAAGCCAAATGAAACACTGTCGTGGGTAATACTTATTAAGAATTATTTTTTGTACGTTTAGTTATCTTTTCGTGGTGCAGATGTGGCGATTTAAAATATAGCAATAATGGGTTATAGCGATTTTAACAACAGTGTCAGTAACAACAACAACAACAACAACAACAACAACAACAACAACAACAATAGTAATAATAATAATAATAATAATAATAATAATAATAATAATAATAATAATAACAAAAATTCTAAACAAAACTGTGCTGTATTCAATAATAAATAATTATTTAACAAGTAATTTCGAGATATTTTATAAAACATTATTCGATCCGTTCACTTGCCGGATGATGAAGTTTTCTCTTTTAATTTTGATGGATTTTGCAAATGTCTATGATCAGCATTTACTATTATGTCTAACAGACGGTGAGCGAGCCTAATCACCGTGCCAGACACTCACAAAGAGATTGCCCAGGAAAACCTTTATTAAAGAGAAAGGCGAATAACCTTATAGCTATGAATAAGCATTAAGCTTTTTATTCAACATCTCAATAAAAAAACAAAACAAAGAACTGATAAATGGATGCATGAAAATATAAACGGGAGAATATAAGCCCTTAGACTAATAGATAACTTCTGATAAGTCTCTGACTCATTTAAAATAAGGGCTTAAATATATCTGGACGTTGTATATTAACGATGTATATTTAATAATAATAATAATAATAATAATAATAATAATAATAATAATAATAATAATAATAATAATAATAATAATAGAAGAAGAAGAAGAATATAGCTAACTATGCTTCAAAAACATTTCCATTCAAAATACAGTCAGCATTACTAAAGCAATTGGAATTCATGCAATACAATTGCAGTGTTCATGTTACATACAGATATGTATAGTATACATACAATAGTACACAGAGTAACGTGAACGAAAATCTCTATTAGATACACAATTTAACTAAAAGACTAGACCTGAAAACTGAAAACAAATACAGATTAATGAAGCAATCTGTTACTGTATAGTGAATATAAATATTATATGGAGTAAATTTAACTGTGTCCATTTTGTAGTGTTATTGCTCATATCGTGAGAAAGCACGCCAGCTTTGCCGTTTGGTAGAAAATATGTAGGAAGGAGTGGGGATTTTTTTTGAAGAATGCCAACACCCACTTCTTTCCCACACAATACATCCAGTGTAATTGCAGAGAAAATTCTTTTTTTCTTCTCACAGTCTTTGGTAAAACTCTATCCATATAAATCCCTTTTCCCATCCTCTCTTTTCCAACACCAAAATGAAGCAGGGCAAACGAATATTTGGTCCACAAACAAGCAAATGTCGTTCTCGGGCATATCCGGTTTGAAATTAGAATTAAGATCAATCCATTCTTAGATAAAATATTTTAGAAACGAATGTACAAGAGAGAGACTCACATCGCAATCCCTATGCTGTTTCCTTCTTCCTGAGCACATATGATCTAAGAGAGGGCTAGATGGTTTAAATGTGTTTCTTAGGGCACGAAGCTGTCAGACCTTTTGGCGAGCAAGATTGATAGCGCGCAGGCTTCCAGGGCTCTTTGTTTGGAATATAAGCAATAAAGAGCCTGTGGCCCACTGCCACTTACAGCTGAAGACAACATAGGTAAAAAAGTCAGATTCTGAACATTCTGAGTTCCATATTTATGCGTTTATTTTGCATTCATATATTTAAAATATCCCAAACGCGTATCCTTTGAGGCTTATTCAAATCCTCAATGTCATCGTGAGGTCAGTTAAGGCAACGTATACCTTCATAATTGCAAATAGATTGTGTTGCTGTACGGGTGTAGGACACTTTGCATTTTGCGTTTAAATGCAATGCAAAATATTTGTTAAACCTTGATCGTAAAAATCTTAATAAGATACATATTAACGAACTCAGACCATTCTGGCACCACTATGATAAAAGTGTCCAATTACAAGAGCACCAAAAGTTTTATTCTACAATTTAATAATTGAATCTTATGAATTCAAGATCATTCAACTGGGACAATGCCCATGTAAATGCCCGTGTAACACCTTCATGAACGCGCTCGCACGCCCCTGTGCGCGTGAACTGCAGAGTGAAAGTATACTCGCCCTTGTGAACGCGCACACAAGAGTGCGCGTGCAAGGGTTCTTACGCATGCGTGTATTTGGGAACGCGCGTAGTCTGACAAAAGTTGGTGGTAAAACTCGGTCGCAAGATTAATGGATTTCTTTTGAGCATCACGGTTGGTGGATCTTATGTGGTGAGTTTTTGGTGTGGTTCACAATCCAATTTGAGTCGGAAAAATACGTCGAAGAAAGTAGGCGGCGAGCATTCTCTATTTCATAGTCTATATATATATATATATATATATATATATATATATATATATATATACTTATCAGATAGCGAGCATGTGGACAAACTGTTCACAAAATGCGCAAATAAACTAGCCCGTCCCTGAGAATGAGGCGTTCCTCTTCGACTTTTCTCGATCAATCACGCGGACAGTGGCGCCTTTTGATTAAACCCCAAATTGTCATTGGACAGAGGTAATCATGTGACAAGCAATACGGTCCAATTTCAACCTTGTCTCCATGAAAGCAGTTTAATGGTATCGCGGTCCCCATACGGCCGTAATCAGCAAAATAGTAATTTTTTTTTTTTTTACACCGGGCACAATATTTCATTATTTCTTCATAGGTCCCAAATCTGTGCGCGGGGAATTCCTTTAAGACTCGGAGGAGATGAATTACGAATTCGAGCGAGAGACGGGCTTTATCAATAGTCAGCCGTCGCTCGCTGAGTGCCTGACATCTTTTCCCCCTGTCGCTGATGCATTTCAAAGTTCATCAATCAAGAGCTCGACGCTTTCACGCTCGACACTGATTCCTCCTCCTTTCGAGCAGACCATTCCCAGGCTGAACCCGGGCAGCCACCCTCGCCACAGCCGCCCCAAGCAGAACCCGAACGGCGTGTGCCCGCTGCCCGCCGCTTCGTTACCCCCGGAGTACCCGTGGATGAAGGAGAAAAAAGCTTCAAAGAAAAACCAGACTTCAGCTGCAGCCACAACCGACCCTGCACCACTCTACTTCTCTCCTGAAGGTAAAAAATAAATTGTAAAACTCATTCGAACACTCTATGTTTCAATTTTACATCATGTTATAGCCATAGGCCTATTTAAGTTATCTTTAAGGAATTATGGGCAAAAGTCGGTGGAAACTGCTCTCGCTCCGGTGCATCAGAACTCAATAGTGTATGCAATATTTAATATGTGAAAGCATGACAAATTATTTGCTAGGGAGGGTGTTTTTGCACAACTCCTAAACTCCGTGTGCGCTACTTGTAGGGCGTGAATTTTAATATTTGACAGTAATGAAGAGTGATAGATTGGTATTACTCAAGTCGGCAGCTGGCGTGTTCATTAATCTTCTCGCGGGCTCGTCCGCACTTACACCGCACACATCTCTCTCTCTCTCTCTCTCTCTCTCTCACACACACACACACACACACACACTGCTTTCTGGCACCAGGGCCGAGGACACAAATTATTCTCGTGCCGTGGCTTCATTCCCACCGACGATTTATGCCCCTTGCGAACCGCAATATATTGGACAAGTTTTGTGAGGTCAGCTGTATAGCCCCAGAGCGCGTTGTTAACAAAGGACGTGTGATAATTAGTGGCATATTGATAATATATAACGTTGCAATGCGCGTGCAGGTTCTCCGGAGGTTTCTGACAGTGGCGGAGGTGGCGGCGGCACACGCAGACTGAGGACGGCCTACACCAACACACAGCTCCTGGAGCTCGAGAAGGAGTTCCACTTCAACAAGTACCTGTGCCGACCACGGAGGGTGGAGATCGCCGCGTTGCTGGACCTTACGGAGAGGCAAGTAAAAGTGTGGTTTCAGAACCGGCGCATGAAGCATAAGCGCCAGACGCAGTGCAAGGAGAATCAGAACGGCGAGACGAGAGCTGTGGGCCTGGAGGAAAACAACGCCCATGGCAAGGTTTTTTACGAACAATTGGGAACGAACTCCGTTTCCGGGGCTCTCTTGGAGAACGAGAGTTACGCGTTCCAGCAGAACACTACGCAGAATGGACACAATGGAGAGTCGCCGAGTTCTACTGTTTCGCCCCTGAACAGTAATGACAAAAATCTGAAACATTTTCCCAACCAGTCACCCACTGTTCCCGTGTGCGCCTCCACAATGGCTGTGGACGGCGCAGCTGCTCGGGACAATAGCACTCCTCCAGGCCTGGACGGCCCCATGCACGACTTTCACGTTTTCTCCACAGATTCCTGCTTGCATCTCTCAGATGCCATCTCTCCGAGTGTCTCTGAGACGGCGGACAGCCCCATGGGTTTAGACACGGACTCATTTGATTTCTTCTCGGAGACGCTCACGACGATCGACTTACATCACTTGAACTACTAACAGTTTTTGAGCACAAGGAAGCCCCGTTATCTTTCTCTACGTTGACGGATGGTCAGTCTGTTTTAATTATAACGTTTGAAAATTAGCCGTAGACCATTAGCCTGCGGAGGGTTAAGTTTAATATGAATGATTCAATAATTATTTGTGTTTACAACGCAAAAACAAAAAAGAAAGTGATATTTTTTCGTTTTATTTTTGTATAATCTTTGCGGCAGTGTGCCATATTTTCCTAAAATAAAATTTTTACATTGCTGAAGATAAAGGAAGGCCGCTGTGTTTTGCATCAATTTGCACAATTTTTGTAATACTTTGTTCGGCGCCAAAAGTGAATTTTTGCCATTAAACTGAAAAAAAAATGATAATGTGAAATAAATAATATGTAGTTATATGCTTTGGGATAACATGATATTCAGTCTAGTCCGATGTAAAAAATAAATGAAATAAAATAAAATAAAATACTACTACTACTGCTACTACTACTACTACTAATAATAATAGATAAAAATAAAAATCTTTCTTTTAGCCTAGGTATTTTTTGTTTCGGTAGACCCCAGAATTTCTGAAGTGATATAAATATTGTTGTAGTCTACATGCACATATCTCTGGAGCACGTTAAATCTTAACAAGTGCAAGCTTATTGTAAATAAACGCCGCTGCGTAGTTTAGGCAGCAAAAAAATATATTGCTTGTTTTTAAAGAAAATGGTATCAGCCATCGGCCTTAACTCTTGCATATTAGATTCCATTAAGCCTAAATGTGGAGCAAAATTTTATATATATATATATATAAACACCAAATGTAATGAAAGAGATGTATGTCCCTGCTGCTGCATGGCCGAGAAAACAAACTCTCACTGTATCGGAAAACATGGGTAGCACCCTGTCCAAGAGCTGTAGCGTTCAAGAGTTTAGCAATTAAATTTTATAGCCTATTAAACCTTCGACAGCGGGGTTAGTGTCGAAGCAGCAGTACGAGTAATTCAATCTGGAGCTAGGGACGATCACTCTACTCACTATTAGTCACTAGAAGGAAATGAAACTTATTTTAGATTCAGTTCGAAAACAGAAAATATTTATTTATTTATTTATAACTTGATCAGAAATGTAATTTTAGCATTACTTATAGGCCTACACCGCAATAAAAGAACGGAGAAATTACATATTATGATCGTGGTATATATTCCTAGATTCCAAGCTATATATGCATAGTGTTAAATCATTTCAGAAAACTTCCTTTACAGCCAACTCTAGCATGAGGCCCAAACATAAGCCGACGTTCAGTAATGGTGGGCTGCCTAACCATACAACCCAAATTCCTAGCTAACGTTTACATATAGAAATTTTTCCTTAAATATTTTACAGAAACCTTTTTACTTTTACACTTGTCTGATTTTAAGTTTAGTGTTGTTGGCTGTAATGCGGGTTTTCCGTTAAAGTCTTATTAAATTCAGCATAATTAAAAGTAAGGATACTTTTATACTGCTTTACAGTTACTGCTTTATAATTATTCACGACTCTGCACTGAAAAGACAACACCACGCTTAACTATACATGTAGAATCTATAGTTTATTATGTAGTTTTATAGAATTTGAAAAAAAAAAAGTAACTAAAAGCAGCCACGTGGGATTTTACAAACTATTAATAACCCATTCTTCACTTTAACGATGAATTTATTTGCATGTCGTGTTTATCAGTGGGCCGTCGAGCTAATACTTTCCAAACAGCTGAAGCGCTGCACTCCCGAAGTGGGTATTAAAATGGAAATGAGTTCCCTCTACTCTCTGGGGTCTGGACATTGGTTTTATCCGTAGATAATGGAGCTAGTAAAGACTACAAGAAACTTTTCCTGCTTTTCCAAATTAGTGCTACAAGTCAGATTTACTTTCAAAAAGGGATCAGTGATCCAACAGTACTTTCACACATAAATAAATTCAGTACAAATGTACTTGTATTTAAAAAAAAATATTTATAACCATATGTTAACAGACAATTAAAAGTCAGTTTTTACTGGGCACTGACTGGGAATAAATGTGATAATACATTGACCTTAATTTTGCAACTTTTGGACACAGAAGTAGTAAAGTGAGGCTTTGATCCAGTATATTGGTATTGTCATGGCACATTTAAATAATATAGGGAACAGCAGTCTAAACCTTTGTTAGTCATATTTACACATTTAGAGTACTTTCCAACAGTTTTCAATCAGTGACATAAACTTTATTCAAGTATACAGAAATAAATACACTGCACAATAGGTGGCATTTAAAGTTTTGTAACAGAGTATACTGTATTAAAGTCGACTAATCACAAGCAATACAGTCGACACCCACTGGGCATAGAGCCACAATGAAGCAGAACAACAACTTGACTGATGTATTTGGACAGCAGAAGACACAAGATCGACATGCTGCAGTTAGGTTACAGACCGGTGTTTCTCTGGGTAGGAACTCGGCATAAGAGTTGATTTGCAGAAGTTTATTTACACATAAGCATTACCCAGGAAAGTTGTTATCTGACAACCTATAAAGCAGATAAACCGAACATTTTGTTTTTGTGTTTTATCACTGCCCTCTGAGTAACATCAAATCTACTTGTATAATGTAATAATTACTTGAACTTTAGACAACAGCCATGTATTAAATTTTATATATATTATACCTTTGTCTCCACTTGATGAAGATAGTATTGGCTTGTACAACTAAAAATATTTTAGAATAACATTCCTTATTCTTGGTCTGTTATCCCAGTCAAAAGTTTATTATAGCAATTGCAGTAACACAATCCAGTAACACAAGAAGAAAATACTTAAAAAATTTCACAGTCAGTTTTTCACTGTTTAATGCCCTTCTCATGCCTATTAGCTGGCCATAAAGTTTGATGGTCAGATCTCATGCCACATATCCTTTGGATGAACGAATAACTCTGTGATGTAGTGTAACATAGCGACTCTGTAAAAAGTCACTATGAGTGACACAATTAACATTTTTATCTTGGAACATTTGAGCAGCCGATAACATATATAACCATGTGTCATTTGACTACCTATAAGTTTTAAGCTGACCTTATGATCAGTTTTTGAAAAAGCATCTTAATGTTCATGTAAAAATGCCTTGTTTGCAGTTGTAAGAATACTTGATGTCAGTAAAGCCTCCATTAAAAAGACTTTGCTCTATTTGCAGAAAATATAAAGACAAAAAAAGTGCACAGTCCCTCCTTCCAGCATACTGATGACAGAAAGGAAAACCCCATGGCTTGTCCACTAGCATTGAAGCTTGTGCCTATGCAGCCATTTAAAGCCATGGTGTTCCACATTCAGTGGTTTCCATGGAAACACTTTTTTTTTCTGGTCCATGCATCATTCCCATGCAGGGCTTTGCTTCCCAAAGGCATCACAGAAAACAACCTTCATTAAATGGTAGCGTGAGTCTTACTTTTCACCTTCGATCTACTATAGGGATGTCATGCTATAAGGCTTCTGGGTAGCATAGATTGGTTGGGCCTTTTACTGTATCTCAGGTTAATTCTGTGAAGTATGAAGACAAACAAAAGAAGTAGTATGAGGTACAATGTATGAATCACAAGCATGGTAAGTAATTGTAATAGCATTAGGTGGATGTATTTACACCTCAACCTTGGGCAGTGGTGCAGTTTAATCCTAAGATTGGTTTAACATCTTCCTGTTCCTGTGTTCACCTGAGTTTCTGCTGGATTCTCCGGTTTCCTCCCACTGTCCAAAAACAGGCAGGTAGGCAGAGTGACTATGCTAAATTGCCCCTAGGTGTGAATGAATGTTTGAATGTATGTGTGCATGGTGCCCTGTGATGGGCTGGAGTCCCATCTGGGGTGAATTCTCCTGCCTTGCTCCCAGTGTTTCTGGGATAGGCTCAGGATCCACCGCAACCCTGACCAGGATAAAGCGGTTACTGAAGATGAATGAATGTTTAGACCTCCTTAACTAAGCCAAACCTTAGGCAAAAACCAGCCCCAGAACATTCAAAAACAAACCTCCTTTATGAAATTTACAATACAAATAAGCAACGGCTGAAGTGTTGCATTCTTTGGGTTAACAGTACTATTGTGGACAAACCGCATGTTATTACATGTTATTGTTTTGATTCGATTGTAGGTTATGTTACCCTGTATATAAATGAAAGAATTCATCTCTGGGACTGCAGAGTGCAACAGCTGGATGGAAGTCACTCACAGCTGCGTACCCTGCAGGTCTGAGCCAAGTTCATGAGCACTCTCTGAAGAGGTGTTGTAAGCAAAACCAGACAGTGAGGGGGTGTAAAGCTCAAAGCAACTGCATGCACATTTCTCTTACTACAGAAGCAAACAAAAGGGATTTCTAAGCTTGAATGCATTAATAATAAATATAATGTCCATCAAAGGTGACCTTTTTGTCTATCTTTATCTGGCAATTCACATTGTTTTTCCCCCCCCCGAAGATGTTAGCATCAAAAGAAAGAGTTGAGGTTTCCATGTAAGCTAATTCTAAGCTATTTAAAAACAACACCTGAGCAGCTTAATCCTTTGAAGGCCAAAGGGTAAAAGTGCCTTCCCATCCACCACAGAGTTTATACATCACACGTTTCACTGTACCCTCCAGACAGGCTGAATTACAGTGGTAAGTGCAGATTGTCATGTGTTTGGCCTCCAGGCTTCAGAGGCTGCTTAGATGTTCTGATAGTGAGACGAGCTATCTGCAACATACTGTAACTCATCTTAGTGATCTCATCCCTCAAAGCCAAGGGCTTGAAGCCTGCAGTTATCCTGATGTTGTTGTGATATATTAAATGCATCAATGTAAACATGCAAAATCACTTATTATTTTATACTCATAGCACAGCTTTAAAATGCAGAGACCAAGATGGCCATTGTAAAACACCAAATTTGTGTTCCTATAACCATTTCTGTGTTAATGTGGATGTTTACATGGGGTATAATCTTGTTGAAACCTGTATCTATGGCTACATTTGAAACTCCTGGCAAGAGCAACCAGGCTTTGGGCTTAAATATCCTGGTATATAGCAAAATTAATGGTATAATCAATCCTCCCAATAGCTCCTGGACCACGAGCCACACAGTAGACCCTACGTATCAATGATCCACCATCATATTTCACAATGAGTTTTGGGGATTTTCCCTGTACAGTGCCCTCCACTAATATTGGCACCCTTGGTAAATATGAGCAAAGAAGGCTGTGAAAAATTGTCTTTATTGTTTAACCTTTTCATGTTTTGTTAAAAAAAAATTCACAAAAATACTCTGCTCTCATGGATATCAAACAATTGCAAACAAAACTATCTTAAATATAGGTTAAATATAGGTGTGCAACAATTATTGGCACCCCATGAATTCATATGAGAACAATATATTTGAAGTATATTCCCATTGATATTTTACATGTTTTAAGTACACCTGGGTGACTACGAACAGGAAATTGTTCAACCATGATTTCCTGTTTCATAGGGGTATAAATATGAGGTAATACATAGGCCAAATTCCCTTAGTCATTCATAACAATGGGTAAGACCAAGGGATATATCTGTGATGTTTGGCAAAAGGTTGTTGAGCTTCACAAAATGGGAAGTGGCTATAAGAAAATAGCACAAGCATTGAAAATGCCCATTTCCACCATCAGGGCAATAATTAAGAAGTTCCAGTCAACTGGAAATGTTATGAATCAACCTGGAATTGGCCGTGTGTCTATATTGTCTCAACGGACTGTGAAGAGGATGGTTTGAGTGGCCAAAAAATCTCCAAGCATCACAGCTGGAGAATTGCAGAAGTAAGTTGCATCTTGGGGTCAGAAAGTCTCCAAAACTACAATCCAAAGTCACCTACATCACCACAAGTTGTTTGGAAGGGTTTCAAGAAAAAAGCCTCTACTCTCATCCAAAAACAAACTCAAGCATCTTTAGTTTGCCAGACATTACAGGCACTTCAAATGGGATCTGGTTCTTTGGT
>CM042544.1:18371755-18386755 GCA_023630585.1 Cranoglanis bouderius
GCTTTTTAAATGATCAGTTTAAAAAATATAGCATATTTTCAGGGATCTGCTGAACCTATAAATAATATCGGTACCCATATAGCATAAGGGTAACAGTACAACTACCCTCCCAACCCATTCTAGTGTCTGGCAAGATATAAAAGCCAGTGACACCCATAAGAAATCTACCTGGCATGATACTGTACACATAATAAATCTGTATACCTCTCAGTTGTATGCTCAAAAACACAACATAAATATTTTCTTTTGGCACAAAAATATTTTGTATAAACAAAACATCAATGTTGTTTATAATAATATTCCTGGAATATCCCACCCACCCACCCACCCAACACACACACACACACACACACACACACACACACACACACACACACACACACACACACACACACACACACACACACACACACACACACACACACACACACACACACTCTCCTTCCCCCTCCCCCACAAGGTTGGTGCCAGAAGCTAAGATGTGTGAACTGAGGTGAGTCCAGATCAAACAAGGCTGTCTAAGAGGAGATGAGATACGAATGTGCTGGCCTCTTCTTCTAAAGGTCAAAGGTCACCCCATCTCTCCTCTCCCCCTGTGTGCCGGATGGAACTGTGGCCAGGTCAGCTGTAGTTCAAGCACTGCTGAGCAGTTTTTAAAAGAGATAGTGTACCAACTCTCAGTTTGTATTGCACATGAGCACTTTCAGCAAAGCACTACTGTAAATTCCAAGCCTTTATCATCCAACCTAGACAGAATACACAAATTATTATTATTTTGACTTCAGCTTGGAATAAGTTAGTTTGTGCTGTGAGAAGATTCTCTTATATCCAAACCCAAAGTTTATATCCAAACCCATTCTCTCTGTTATCAGACTTTTCAGTGATGAATGAAACCTGACTGTTTCATGATGTTTGTTCCTTACAAAATGTACAGTATATACAAAGTCAGAGAGTAATTCAAATTGTTCTGCTTCCTGAGAAGCAGAGAGGGAATGAGAGAGCAGGAGATTGGGATGTGACACAGTGCAGGTCTCCTGGCAGGTCATCAGACGCCCGTACACTGAAGTGATCTCTGTGAAAAAGTGCAGGACCAAGGAGAGGGGGAGAGGGAAAGAGAGAGTGGGATGGTTGTGTGTTTTGTGGAAGCCCTAGATCATCCTGAGTCTTCACCTGCCTCTCTTTTTGGAACAAGGGGCCTCTTTATCAGGTTTTCAACTTTTTGACCAGGCACCTTGTATCGCTGTAACAAAATTTGTAAACATAATATTTAAAAACATGCTAAAATGCTAATATGTAATA
Source organism: Cranoglanis bouderius (assembly GCA_023630585.1). Taxonomy (NCBI): domain Eukaryota; kingdom Metazoa; phylum Chordata; class Actinopteri; order Siluriformes; family Cranoglanididae; genus Cranoglanis; species Cranoglanis bouderius. The sequence continues at coordinate 18,373,055 of CM042544.1, forward strand.
ATGCCTTACTGGGGTGGCCATGGTCCACCAAAGATCACTGACACCAAAGAAAAACGGTATTCCCGACCAAATGTTGATCATCATTTCTCACCATCACTCATCTTGACATAGTGAGAAATTCATGAATGGATGAAACCCGTCCATGGTAGCTGCCAAACACCGAAATGAGCACGTGCAGTCGCTAAACACTAAAATGTACGTTCTCTATAGCTTTTTTTCAACCAATAGTTTCCACCCTACGCATGGCTACTTCCGTGTTCCTCAATCAGATAACTATGAAACTTCCGTGTTTCGAAGGCTACTGCGGCCAAAGGCGTTATATTCATTGTCCTACCCGTATTTCTATAACCTCCGCCTGCCTGTGGCAGGATTGGCTATAATCTCATACATGCAATCAGATCAAACGTACAGACTACCCGCTGCCCGTGAGTATGAACTAATAGCCAATGGCAGAGCAGGAGGCGGGATTTGTCTGAATACGGGTGAAAAACTAAAACTAACGCTGACCGGAGAGCGAAGAGCGCACAGTGTCAGAATGAAGGCCGTACCGGAGGATTTAACCACACTCGTCTCAGGTAGCAGATTGTCGCAATGAACGATAACAAAATTTACAAAAATTATATATATATTTTTTCCAAATCCTCTAATATCATAGCGGCGCAGAAATATCACAGAAACTTTTGGCTCTAGTTTATTAGCTGCGGCTATTTGGCAGAAAAGAGGAAGTTGATGGATGTTATGTGTAAGAGAATTGACAGAGAACACAAACCAGTGAATGAAAGTACATACATTCACGAAATTTTATATTTCAAAAATTTGTTGCTCTGACGTCTAGGTGAACTGCTGTAGTCACATAAAATGTAAAATGAATTTTGTCGTATTGTTGTTTATTATTGTTTATTGTTTATTTGACTCTGAGACTAGTGTACTTTCAATTCTTCACTGACATACACTTGGATACACTTCCACAGACCTTCATAGGTGTGAAAATATATTGTTATTGCTCTTTATGTCCAACTAGTCTGATGACAAATAAGTAAGTAGGGTATATAGTTAAGTATATAAAGCTAATCTGGATTTTCAGATTTGGAGGCATTTCTGACAGAGGTTCTGAAAGGAGAAAATCTGGGCAAGAAGGCAAAGGAAAAAAGAGATACTCTTATAAAGAGGATAAAGGAGGTCAAAGCCAGGTATGAAAGAATGTATTTGCTGTATAACATGTAATATGGCTGTCCATAAAGAATTCTGTCACATATGTTTGCATTGGAGCCATTACATGTAAAAAATATGTCTTTTTTTTTCAGTTACCCTCAGGATTTCAAGGAAAAACGTAAGTTTTTAGGTGGTATGCCTTTGTTCCTGATAGATGGAGGAGGGTTACATTCACATTACAGAAACAGGGAAGTTTGCATTCAGCACATTACTGCAGCTTCTTCCTGGCACACAACACACTAAATATACTGCATATGCAGACTTTCGAGCTCAGCAGAGGAAGCTGGCTGCACTGGTTTGTGCTCATTAAAAGAAATATATATTCGAACATGCATAGACTAACCGTTGCCTTTGAAATCTGATTGATTGTAGAGTACAATGATATATTTACTGTTTTTACTATGTAATAGCATTTTATCCTATTTGTATGCCTGTAGATTGTAGGATGTTAACCATATTACAAAGGCCACAAGCAGTTCCCCATTATGCCATTTGCACATATTTCCCTAAACAGGACATCATAGTGTCCTGAAATATTCGATTATTGTAAAGGCATGAAAAGGTTGGGGTAACAGGTGCACTATTCAGTCTCATTTTGCATTTGGATATCCAAAACCTATGCAAAGTAATGTGTCTTTTGTATGTCCATATGTTTTGGTTGATTGCCATTCTCATGTAGTGCCAGTTTAAGAAAATTAGTACTGTGTGCCTTTCAGGCATGACAGTGAATCCTGAATGCAATCATGCAACTACATTTACATCTTGCTCATGTGATGTCAGTAAAGTGACCTCAGTGTGCTGACATCCATTTTCTCCAGTGTGGGTTGGGGATGTGGCAAATCAGTAATGAAAACTTTGTCATGTAGGAGATGAAGAGTGGGATGAGGTTGAGGAAGCAGACAGCAACAATGATGGCAGTTCGCTGCACTCTGAGCGCATGGATAGGGATGAGGAGCCGGCATACGATGGTAGGTGCAACAGTAATGGCCTTGTACACAAATTGTAATTGGGGCAACAACCGTATTGCACAACTGTGACTCAAACACTTCCTTTAAGCACTTTTCTTTGGATGAGGCTATTGTTAGAAGCAGACTAGACTTTGGTGGACAGATTACACTGCTGGGTTGGTATTGATGCTTTGTTCACCAACAGAAAATGGTCTGCTAATGTAAAGCTAAAGCCACTAATGCTCTATTTTGGTCAATATCATCTTTTCACATGTTTAAACCTAGAGTGAAGTAGTGGACAAAGTTCTGTATTCCAGTATAATGCTTAATTATCTACACTGCCTGCTTGTGTCTGAACTAATGTTAACAAAACTCTATCTTTTTTGGGAATTGCTGTAGATCAGTACGAGTTGAAACGACTGTTTGAATGGTTGCTGTAGCCTAGCAACAGGCCCAGGAATGACTAAAAAGCACAGGCGGCAGAGACTAAGCATTCCTTTGTCTTGGCACAAATGCTTTATGACATGGATCTCAGACAATGCCGCCCACAGGCAATGTCATTTCAGACTACCATTTTCATTGGGCACAGCTATGAACATCCTATTGGATGAAGCTAAACCAAAGAAAACCTGTAAATCTCCCTTGTTTCAAATTGTGGTGCATATCTTATCACATGAGCCACGCATAAGCTCTGGCAGCACTGCAGAGAGATATTACTGTGTGAGTGTGTGTGGTTTGTCTGTGTCTATTTTAAGTATGCATGTTTGTGTTTGTCTGCTTGTCTGAATGTTGTGCGGATGTGTGTTAGCCTTGTGTGAAAATTTATTGCCTTGAAACATGGGGGTGTTTTATAGGCCCTTTGCCCCCTGATAGCACAGCTGTTCCTGCACCCAGGAGAAAGTGCTCCGAGCCAACACTGCTTTTCAGGAATGAGATTAAGCAAACTTTGAGGTTAGATCTAGTGGTGGTTTATTTTACTTGGTTCCATTTCAATCAAGGCGTGCCATCTTTTTTGATAAAATGACATGTTCAGTGAACATAAATGAAAGTGTTTTGAGAAATAAGAATGATCACAACAGACAAGAGTAATCATATAAGCAATGTGCATCATGAAGATGCTTTTCATTTGACAAGGTTTTTTTTTTTGTTCTTAAAGAATGTGGTTTACATTCTCACATATTACCTTTAATGTGATATAGATGCAGCTACTGTAAGATTATCACAGAATTTTGCTCAAACCTATCACCTCTATAACTGAAGATCCAAAGATAATAATGGAATTCGTTGGAAAAATTAAACATGGATTTACATTTGGAAATAATAGCATAGTTATTCAGAAGGCTTTTGTCTTATTCACTGCCTGCATTGAGTATTTCCATGCCTCTTTGTCAACAGTAGTGATTGTGGTAAGGGATTTTTGACTTGAAGGAGGTCACTCATTCATCTGGACTCCCACTCTCATTCAGCCATGCAAATAGTGGAATATAAACAAATGGGCTAGGTGGCTTGTTCAGCTTTGCAATGCAAACAAGGGCTGCATATGCGGTGCATTCTGGTGATCCTTGGACTGTAGAGTGTAACCCTGTGTAAACCAGTGTACATGATTGAGTAACCTTATTTTCATTCTATTATTCATCTACAAAAACATGACTTTGCCAGGTTAAGTGATAAAGGCTGTGAGACTAGTACAAACTGTATTCTAAGACCTGTATACTTGGTTTCTTCAGGAGTTCAGCAGGCCCCTCCAGTAGCAGCTCAAGATCTTCAAGCTGTGTTCAAGAGTGGCTACCTGGAAAAACGAAGAAAAGGTTGGCAGCCCTTCACACCTTCTATACAGATGTATTTCAGGTTGTGTGAGTGTGTGTGTGAGTGTGTGTGTGAGTGTGTGTGTGAGAGTGTGTGTGAGTGTGTGTGTGAGTGTGTGTGTGAGTGTGTGTGTGAGAGTGTGTGTGAGAGTGTGTGTGAGAGTGTGTGTGAGAGTGTGTGAGAGTGTGTGAGAGTGTGTGAGAGTGTGTGTGAGTGTGTGTGTGTGTGTGTTTTTTTTAACATACTGTAACCCATAAACATGTGCCTTCTGGCAGATCACAGCTTCTTTGGCACAGAGTGGCAAAAGAGATGGTGCGCTCTGAGCAACCACACATTCTATTATTATGGCAGTGAGAAAGGTATGATCATTTCTATTTCTAATGGGTTCATGTGTATTTCAGTTGGTAAACCACAGAGAATTAATTTCTCTCAACTGCTAGATTGTTTAATTGACTGTTGACTAAGTATAAACCTGTACATGCTTATCAACAAATCAGCTTCATCAAACAATTCTCATAATTCTGATAAATCTCATCAGATAAACAGCAAAAGGGAGAGTTTAATATCAGTGGTTATGCCGTCAAAATGAACAACAATTTGCGCAAAGATTCCAAGAAAGACTGCTGCTTTGAAATATCTGCTCCCGATAAACGTGTTTACCAGGTAAATGTCATCGTCAATGCTTTGTTCATATCAAATTTTCTATACTTCTGTAAACACTAAAATATGCAATTATCTGAGCTGTATTACGGCTATGATGACAACTAATTGTCACTTCAATCTTTTTCTAGTTCTGTGCCTCCTCACAGAAAGAGGCAGAGGAATGGGTAGAGCAGATTAGCTTTGTGCTAAAAGGTGGGAGTGTTTTTTTTTTTTTTTTTTTTTTTTTTTTTTTTTTTTTTTAATTATTATTTGGTGTTTGCTGCCACAGTACATTGTGAGCTAACACTTCTGCACTCATACACAGACATGGAAGGCATCATTCCTTTGGAGGAGGAGCAGGACACCTACGATGACTGCTTACCTTTGAGTGCAGCATCCGTACCTGCACCCATTGATGACGATATCTATGAGGAGCTTCCTGGTTTGGCATCTTAATCTAATATAAGCCCTGAAGTTTAAAAATAAAATCTAACACTATCATATATACAGTTTCAAGACTACGAACCCATGATGAAATTTAGGGACTACATGTAGGATACAAATAAGGTCCCCTTAGCATATTTCTAATACCAAATGTAAAACTTGAGGGTAAAAAAAAATCTTAGCCTCTTCAATTAACTAATTTCGTTCATTTAACTTGTGTTTCCTTGCTTACCCTTTTCTGTCTCAGAGGAGGAGATGCCTCACACTAATAAACCAGCACCGGAGCCAGTCAGCAAACCCCTTGTAGCACTTCCAGTGACAGGTAATTGCACTGAGGCCACCAGGCCTCTCCATACTCTTTCAGCCCTGTAAATCCTCACTTCTCTGCTGACTCTGTGCTGACCAGCAGAAGTGCCCTGGCCCTTCCCTTCTCTCCTGTGATTCTGGGGATTTTAATACGATTCATTAAACGTTAGAGAGAGAGAGAGATAGTGGGAAGGATAAATGGATGAGTGCTGGTTCTGCAAAAGAGAGATAGAACCAAAGGATGAGTGTTTGAGTTGGTTGAGGGAAATTTTTTAGGGGAAAAGTATGAATGAGGGACTACAAAAATCAGATAGAGGAAGACACGAAAGGTCTTTTAGGTTCAACCATACTGGACTGTTATCAGCATTATAAACATCTCTCTCTTCACCTGTACAGGTTTGCAGAGCTGCTCGCTCTCTCTCTCTCTCTCTCTCTCTCTCTCTCTCTCTCTCTCTCTCTCTCTCTCTCTCTCTCTCGCGCGCTTTTTACATTTACATGCTGGCATACTTTATTTGCATTTACATTTACAATTTCATGTACTCATTTGGCAGACACCCTTATCCAAAGCGATTTACAGGTGAGGCAAAATACAGTGCAACAATATCGTTGTTAAATGAGCTGAATGTATCACAATTGCTGCATGTTTTCACCGATAGAGCAGAAGGACAAGATACAGTAGTTGTTGGAAGAATATGAAAGTTCTCAGTAGTAGTAGTAATGTCTTTTCTCAAAAAAAAATCGGATAAGAACGAATGCAGTTTTCTCTCAAAAATAAACTCCTGGCAGAGGCAATCAAGTTTCATGCTAAGACATAGCCAGAGATGGATCTTTTAACAAGATTAGCCCAAACATACAATAGTCTGAAGTGAAGAGGAATGTCCACATGCACAAACTTAGGAATTACAAAGGACTTTGAAATAGTCTGCATGGAGCATCCTCTACAAGTGTCTGTAATGTTGTTAGACAGAAAATGTAAAATGCTAAAAAAATAAAATAAAATAAAATAAACACGTGCAGCATGTGTTTAATCTCAAAATGTCACTACTTGCATTGCTCATTTTCAGAGAGTGCCTATAATTCTGGAGTTGACTAATCATAAAATCATACTAAGAAACTTTGAAGCTGCTTCGAATTCACTGTGTTACCTAAAAATATAATGTACTGTAAGCTCTTTGGAGCACTGTCTTGTGCTGTGGGACTATTTTGATTTGTTATGTGTGGTTTATGAAGGGTTTTGTGTCCCTGCTTGAGTGCAGTGTGTGCCCTGGTGAGTTTTGGCCACTGGGCAGGATTTGGTAGGCACTGGCAGGAAGTGGAGTGGAGAGGCTGCCAGCGGCGCTGTGGCCCTCCCCGGCCCTCTGCTCTCAGCTCACAGCACAGGAAGTCCTGCTGACAAGAGCCATGGCTCAGGCAGGATCTCATGACAGATGCTTAGGAAAAGGGGCCAGCAGTAGAGACAAGCATGGTGTGGGTAAAACAAAAGCTATAACCGTAAACCCTTTATGTTGGGATAAATGTGAATTCACATTAATCAGTCTGATATGGCTCAGAATGTGGCAGCACGATGCATACTTTAAAACTTGGGGATCAATTTGGAAATCAATTTTATTATTATTATATGAGTGCATAAAGACACCAATGTCCACAAAATGAAGATAATTGACTTCCTTGACATGATCTGATATGAAAGGAAATGCTTCACTCTTGTTGCTGAATGAGCTGTGATATGTTATTATAGAATATATGTGTATATATAAATATACAAATACAGTGCCCTCCACTAATATTGGCACCCTTGGTAAATATGAGCAAAGAAGGCTGTGAAAAATTGTCTTTATTGTTTAACCTTTTGATCTTTTGTTTAAAAAAAAATCACAAAATACTCTTCTTTCATGGAAATCAAACAACTGCAAACAAAACACAGGTTTATCAAAAAAAAATCTTTGTTAAATATAGGTGTGCAACAATTATTGGCACCCTTTTAGTCAATACTTTGTGCTACCTCCCTTTGCCAAAATAACAGCTCTGAGTCTTCTCCTATAATGCCTGATGAGGTTGGAGAATACATGGCAAGGGATCTGAGACCATTCCTCCATACAGAATCTCTCCAGATCATTCAAATTTCGAGGTCCACGCTGGTGGACTCTCCTCTTCAGTTCACCCCACAGGTTTTCTATGGGTTTCAAGTCAGGGGACTGGGATGGCCATGGCAGGACCTTGATTTTGTGGTCAGTAAACCATTTTTGTGTTGATTTTGATGTATGTTTTGGATCATTGTCCTGCTGGAAGTTCCAACCACGACCCATTTTAAGCTTTCTGGCAGAGGCAGTCAGGTTTTCATTTAATATCTGTTGATATGGTAGAGTCCATGATGCCATGTATCCTAACAAAATGTCCAGGTCCTCTGGCAGAAAAACAGCCCCAAAACATTAAAGAGCCACCACCATATTTAACCGTGGGCATGATGTACTTTTCCATATGGCTACCTCTCTGTGTGCACCAAAACCACCTCTGGTGTTTATTACCAAAAAGCTCTATTTTGGTTTCATCTGACCATAGAACCCGACCCCATTTAAAGTTCCAGTAGTGTCTGACAAACTGAAGATGCTTGAGTTGTTTTTGGATGAGAGTAGAGGCTTTTTTCTTGAAACCCTTCCAAACAATGTGTGGTGATGTAGGTGACTTCAGATTGTAGTTTTGGAGACTTTCTGACCCCAAGATGCAACTTACTTCTACAATTCTCCAGCTGTGATCCTTGGAGATTTTTTGGCCACTCGAACCATCCTCTTCACAGTGCGTTGAGACAATATAGACACGCGTCCAATTCCAGGTTGATTCATAACATTTCCAGTTGACTGGAACTTCTTAATTATTGCCCTGATGGTGGAAATGGGCATTTTCCATGCTTTTATTTTTTGCTAACTCCTGAGACAGTTACTAAGATTTAGGGTCATTCCCAGATTCCTAAAAAAGTTGACCTAATACCTCTGGAAAACATTGTTATTTTGGACCAGGGGTTCTCAATTCCATCCCTGGGAATCCTCTGCCTGGCACACTTTTCCTTACTGCAGACACATCAGCTAATTATTAGCTGACCCTATATGAGTCAGATCAGGTGTATCAGCAGTAGGGAAAAACTTCTAGCTGTGCAGGGTAGCAACTCCCCAACACAAGAGTTGAGCCCTGCTTTGGACCCTTATTTAGGCAATTTTTGCACTCTGCTGCCCACTGCTGGTCTCTTAATGCGGTGGAAAAATGGAATAACAATACAGCTGCAAATAATCTTCTTGAATTAGTATATTCTAAGGTGGTAGTAAACTGAGCTAAATTAGAATTATAAACCACCTATATTTAAACATAAATCAGTGATTGTAACCATATACTAGCTTATATTAAAAATGGATAATCAGCGTTAGAGCTCAGATTTATTCTCCAACATGCTTGATACTCTGAAAAATTTATTTCTGTTTTTTCCATGCAGCAGTAAATAAGAGCACAGACTACCCGAACTACTTCCAGGGTTTGTGGGACTGCACTGGAGACCAACCTGATGAACTGTCCTTCAAGAGAGGAGACGCCATCTACATCCTCAGCAAGGTATGAGAACAGCTGGAAAGTTCTGGAGGCTTTAAACATTACACTCCAGATTCAGAACAACACATACAGTAATACTTTATGAGCTAGTGTTGTAGTGTACAAATAGCTAATAGATTTGCATATACAGGGTTTAGTAAGGTAGTAATGTCTGTGTAGCATTTGGTGATGTGATGATAGTGACTGTTAACAGTTCAACTGTGCTCCCTGTCAGAGGCAGTACTGTACTCTGAATGTTAAACTGAGATGAACCTTCTTTTGGAGTGCAGTGATGGGATTAGTCTTGTCACTCAGGAAACCGTTTTAGTGATTTTGGCCTGGAGCGTCGTGTGACCTGGCAGCCTGTAGCATTCTGCCACCTCCACTTCTTCCTTATCCACAAGAGTGTGTGTGTGTTTCAACAGAGTCCTTCTGGGAGGCTTGATGCCATGTTTGGTTAGGTCTGCCATCCGCTTACCGTCAGCATGGCTCTGTCACTCCTTGTAACTGTGTATGCCTTTAATGCCAGTTTGTGTTCTGTGGAAGCTCTGAATCCAACTCTAGATTTGCACCAGGTGTGCTGGAGAATAAGTTCCTGTACCTGTCAACTGGGATGTGCAGGCCAGCTGTGACGAGCCAAGCTCTGAAGTTTGTACCTAGCTAAGAACATTAGCTAGATAAACCATCGGATTCATTTAAGACAGGGTTGGCTTTTTCTGTTCCTGGAAGCATGGCACTTCTGGCTTCAAAAGCTTGCTCTGACATTTTCACATTATAAAAAATATTTTCCCCCCTTAATTAGTCTTGATCATCAATAGACTGGTCTGTTTGTCTTCCTATCTCATGAGAAAACATTAAATAAAACAACTTGAACTGATTTGTTCTCTCCAAATTCACATGGGTTAACTCAGGGTTCCTTGGTTTCTTGGTTTCCTCACACTGTCCATTGGCTGCACTAAATTGCCCCTAGGTGGGAATGAGTGTGTGAATGTGTGTGTGCATGGTGCCTTGGACTGGTGTCCCATTCAGGGTGAATTCTCCCACCTTGCACCCAGTGTTACATGGATAGACTCCAGATCAATCATAACCCTGACCGGGATAAAGTGTTTACTGAAGATGAATGAATGAACTTGGACTGATTTCTAATGTATTGTCTTTTAGCAATGGGTGAGAAGATTCAGAACCAAATACTTAATGTGAACTACAGAATTTTTTTTTTTTTAAATTAATTTATATTTTGATTTGTAAAACAAACGCGGGAGAGTTAGATGGCGTGCATCACCCATCACCGTACAAGATAACGTGCCATCAAGTGTCTCAATTCCAGAAACGTCAGCTGAATCAGGGGCACAGTGTATTTCTTAGAGCAAGTCTGCCACCTGGTGGTTGTAAATGGTAACGAGATATTTCACCAAACTGAGAAAGTTCAGGAATACATTAAGTAATTTTAGTCATTTTAAACATGTTTTCTACGAAGAAGATATATGAGTCACTTATATTTTTTAGTTATTGTAATATTAATGTAGATTGAATATTTATTATAGGCCTGAATGCCTATTTATTTCTGTATGTACATAATTTTATAATAACATAAATGTTATTATTTGCTAGCTGATGCTGTGGATTGTTGATACTGTTTTTATTTTAGTGTCTGTCTGTGCTTGTTGCTTTGGCTCTTTGTGCTGAAGACCCTTCCCCCTCTTCTCCAGCCACAGTGACCATAAAGCTGGTTGGGTTTTAGTGTCCAGCTGCGGCTTATGGCCAATTCAGTGCAGTCTGGAGAGCAGACTAGTGGGGCTATTACTGTCCAGGCTCCTTCCCCTTGGCAATGCAGCAGCTGCAGGACTTCCCCTGCCCCCTTCCTCACTATAGCCCAGGCAGATCCAAAGCCAATCTTAAAGGGTATTGACCATCAGACCAGGGGGAGGTGTCAGGGCCCTAAATCACACACACACACACACACACACACACACACACACACACACACACACACACACACACACACACACCTCTTTTCAAAGCTAGACCAAAGTAAGTTTGATGACAACATATGTTGCACAGTATGTGCATACTGTGCATATGTGCATATTTTATCAGTAATCATTGTAAAGCCAACTCTTACATGATTTGAATAAAAATTAAATATGCACAGTATACATGCAAGCTTTGGACATTCTTTGGACATTCCACTTAGGTGGAAATTGTTCTGCGAATGGTGCTCACATTATCGGTGGCACACTGTGCATTGTCCAATTCTGGACCTTTTTATAGGGTTTGCTGAACAGCTGTAAATTTCCATCTGTAATATGAATTTTATGCATTTTTTGTAAATTTTTTTTGATCCTATTCTACTTATGTATGCATGTACATACCATGCATTAGCTAATGAGGTTCCATCCATGCTTAAATCACTTTGTACTATGCATTAGACCTTAGCTACAGACTCGTATGCATTAAGCAAATCATGTGGTCCAGACTCATACATGTTCCATGAGCTGCAAAACAGTGGAGCCAATCCATGCACTTGCAATAAGCCGTGTGTGTGTGTGTGTGTGTGTGTGTGTGTGTGTGTGTGTGTGGCATCTGTGTGCATGTGTCTGAATTTGTTTTGGCAAAGTGTGAGGTCTTTTCCTTTTGCTGTTTCACATGTCACACATGCCTGCTAATCTGTGAGTGTGGCCATTCTTGCACACACAAACACTCTCTGACACCATGCAAGCCTTGATCAGTGGGTCGGCCTATAGCACCAGGCGATACCCCTGTCAATGAAGTGTGGCTATTTCAAAGGACGGCAACAGGAAGCATACCTTTCACATGGTGCATGTTTACTTCCTTAGCTGAGTTGCACAGTCTGTTGTGTTGTTCTGTATATGGTGTTCTGCATAAAATTTGCGTCATGCCCTTGATGCAAAACAGTTAACAAAACTAGAAAACTCTTTAGGACACACTTCAGATATGATTTTTAATATCACAAATATGGTTAAAAAAATAACAACTTGTTAGGTATAGCTTCTCTCATGTTCTTTGCTGCTATTTATACACCACTGTTTTATGCTCATAAAGAAAGGAGAACACAGGTCTAGACTGTTGTGGGCCACTGTCTGTTTCTCCATTACAGTTTATATCTGTGGGAGCTGTCAGCAGCAGCATTAAGATGCCTGGAGGTTTATAGGTCGATATGTGCTCATATGCACTAAGAGCTTGGCTATCTAGAAGCAGACATTTTACATCTGCCCCTACTGCACACCCGGAATCACTTAAGTTCCTGTGGGTCGAGCGCAGGACCGCAAAAAGTTCATATTTAACTTCTGTACTGCTATGATGCAAACCACATCTCTTGTTTCATTCCACGTGGAGAGACATTGTCTCCTGCAATAAGCCAGTGAAAGAGGAAGGATAGATGGAGGGTATCTGGTCTGCTCTGTGGAGATCAAAGCCTGGTGTGTCAGAGAGAAGAGAGGCTATAAAAGTCACTCCACACCATGAAGAATTTGCTGCTGTAGGATGAAGTATGCTAGATAGAGATGTTTGAGGCCAGGCCAGTTTTAGCTCTTGTAAGGCTGGATTTTCAGTTTAAACCTGGTTATGAATATTCTGTTACTGGAGATTCTGCTTTAAAAACCTTAAACAGTGAACACAGAAGGGGGAGAAGGCACATTTGAGTTTCAAACATATTCAAATTTTCAGGATTAGACCATTATTTCTAGTCAATCTGAAATGGAAGTTTGCAAGTATTGGAAATGAATACATGTTTTGTATCTTTTAGCCTCACAGACATTTGGGATCTGAAGAATTGGGGAAAAAAAAGATTAATGTTTTGGAAAATAAGCCAAAAATTGGCAGTCCCACCTAGTGTGTTGTTTTCCCTTATTCTCTGTTATCAACCTTTTAAACGATTCAACGCAAAGTTCATCTAAATATAAGTTATCCTATTAACTGCTTTCTTTCTGTGAAACATTTAGTTTTTAATTGCTTTTAAGTGGTTTTCTTTTCATTTAAAGAACTCGCTGGCAGATAACAAACATGAGCTGCCCTGCACTGAGCCTGTTTGTTGTCTACTATGGAAAACCTCAAACACCCCAAATCCCCTTAGTGGCGGACCCCTGACACTAAGATGTACCAGTGTGTTTGACTTATGTCTTTTACGTAATTGATTATAATATGTCCTCAATGTTGTGTTATTGTGTGTTTAAGATGTGCAAATGTATGCTCTGTCACAAACAGATTAGACTTTGGTTCACTCCTTACCAACTGACCATTCAAACATAATATAACCTGCTCAATGCATTGACTATACTGGCTGCAAAGTCCCTGGCAGTCTGTATTAATGCAACTGAATACTGAGCAGCAACCCCAAAGATTCATGTCCAAACCTTCACACAGAGGTCAGACTACCTCAGTGGTATGGCAGAGCTGGTCCTCCATTCCTCATCCCTTAGATCCTCCACTTCATCTACTGCTATTCCACTTCTTTTTTCAGCACAGAACATTTCTGACATCTTTTCTTTCTGCCTCACTGTTCTTCGTCAGGCAGCAATGCATTTGTCAGAAAATGGGGCTGATGATGTCAGCCCACAACCTGTGTTTTAACAGCATCCATGTTGGTACTGGAAAATTAAGTTTCTCCTCAAATCCTGAAATGTTGTTATTTCAGGATTTGAGGCTGCAAGCTGTTAGTAATGCATCTGCACGAATTCTATGTAAGTTGCTCTTGGAAAGATGGTGCTGGGGAATTAGGGTGACAGGAGGAAAGACAGAAATTTGAGGTGAA